>CM032669.1:45543228-45572294 GCA_019095985.1 Streblospio benedicti
TTAGGTTTATTTTGTCATAAAGTGCTGTATTTATTGTTTGATATTATTTCTATGTAAAATTTAAGTGTACAAATGAATTCCTTGCCATTCAAAACATACTTAAAGATGCCCAAATCAACTTTCTATGACAAATAATAAGGAAGATATGGGCTTGTTTGGTATCACCATGATGGCTCGGGTGGCCATTTTGCTTTTTCCCCATAAAAGAAATTGCTCAAGGGTGCCAAAGTGGCACCCGGCTGATTTTTGCTCAGGACACCCCATAGAACCATAATCAATCATAAAACATCATACTTTTAATAAAACAAGCTTCAGTGAAAATACTCCATTTGTCGACTGGACTATTTGTACACAAACTTTCTACGGGTATCTATATACTGATATAGGCTATTGGATATTGCAACTTTTCAGGACAAATCAATTTAAAAGTCAATCACACACTCAAAGTTGTCAATGTTTTCATATGTGGTGCCCATAGCTGTGAGCTACCATGAACACATGTGTTAGCGGGGCCTGAAAACTTTTATCTCTGCCTGTGGAGTGGCTTGGGAGAGGGTGTTCTGAGAGAAAGAGTACACTTTGGCAATGATCATTTTTGTCTGACTTCTGCTTTCCATTGTAACGAAAATTTGCAGCATAGAGCCCGACACTGTTAATAAGCATTCCAAAGTAATCTTGATACTTTTCTCTTAAAACACTATCTTAACCAAAGCAGAAGTAGAGTAACACAAATACAAACATGGAGTGACTTTGTTAAGCATGACCTTTTTGACACAGACAGTTATGTCAGATTCTATTTAGGACTAGACCCTCAAGGCTAATCTGGGGATTAGGTACCATGATTAGAACAGAAGTCTTTTAATTTGCATACACATTGCTAGTCATTTAAGTGATACAATGTGTGTAATGTGTGTGCAAATCAAAAATATAAACAAACTTTGCTGTTCTAACCATGATACCTAATACTCAAATCAGGAATGTTCAAAATGTCTGTGTCTGACAGAGACTAAAAAATGTCATTTTCATATAAGTGTCCACTATAATGTAAACCAATCAGAATAACAAATATTGCAATTTAGATCTGGCAAATAAATAGCGTTTCGTTCCTACGCGTTTTTAGATGATGAAATGTGGGAGTCTTTATGTAGACTGTTCTTAGTAGTAGGAATATCCATAGGGTATACAATTTGAGACACTACTACTCACTTTAAACGCAAAACTTGGCGTTGCGGTCACCATCGCGGGACCTTCAACAGAAGAGCATCCCCCCGACCCTCCTCCATCTACTGTCTGATAGGAATTCCACCTGTCAGACAAGCGCCAATGTGACGTCATTAAGATCCAGAAAGAGTCACTTATGTTGAAGGTCCCGTGATGGTGACCGCAACGTCAAGTTTTGCGTTTAAAGTGAGTAGAACTAGTGTCTCAAATTGTATACCCTATGAAATGTGGGAGATTTGAAAAATTGATAGTAGATGGGAAAAAAGGATAGGCTAAGTTATATACTGATATAGGCCTATATTTTGACGTATTACATTTTATGTGTTGACATCACCGAGTAGACAGAAGATGTAATGGATAAGAGCCAGCAGTGGGTAATAAAAAGAAGGAATTCACAACTGTTCATATTTCATGAATGCTTTATAAATATGAGTCGTGATAGAAGACTTGGATCACGACTATAAACCACCACACCACATTTACACAGTAAAGAATGGAATAGATTCATTGGGTTTCTTTTGTGCTATGACAACATTTATTTTTGAAAAACCCACACATTTTATACCTTAGCAAATATTTTCGACATTGTCTGTCAGACAGTCTTTTTCAAGCTGACGTCACACAGGATTGTAGGATGTGACGTCGGGAAGTAGGTCAGTGTCGGGGGGGGCACGGGGGGCTGTCACTGCAAGCCGCCCATGGTTTCAGTAGAGTGTCATATGCATGTGATAAGGTGTATGCACCCTCATCTCGGTTCATTGTCTTTTTCGTTTTCCTTATAGCGATCGCTTCCCGGATCTGTCTGTCTCTAGTGTTGGACTCACGACTGATGGGCTTCGTGTTGTCCCAGTCAGGGATATGGTTCATATTGGCCATGTGATCTGTGATGGCGGATTTGTGCAAGTCACTTGCAGATGACAAACGGGTGGCTCTGGTGCGTACTCCACTGTTGGTATGTTCTTCAACATCCTTTTGATGTTCTGCCACACGAGTACCTAGTTTCTTCATCATCCACATATCGTTTCCACCATATGGGTTTAATGTCTGAATCTGCTGTGGCTATGGCTGTCTGTTCTAGGTGTTCCATGAACAAATTGGCTACTATTGGGGAGACGGGACTGCCCATTGCCGTACCAAACTTTTGTTGATATAAAGTGTCATTGAAACTGAAATAGGTTGTGGTCAGCACTAGACTCAATAACTCCATTATGTCCCACACTGTGAGTAAAGTTCTTTGCCTGAGTTTGCTGTCATTCATTAGTCTATTTTTGATGATGTCTAATGCTTCCTCTATTGGGGTGTTGGTAAACAGGGCTACAACATCAAAAGATGGAAACGATATGTGGATGATGTATTGGCTAAGATTCCCATAGGAACAGTTGAGACTTAATACTCACCTCAACCAAGTAGACTCCACACACAGTATTGTTTTCACACATGAATGTATGGACAACAACAGCATACCTTTCCTGGACACGCTCATTTCTGTAAAAGAAGATGGCCACTTGAAGACAAGAGTGTACAGGAAGAGCACCCATACGAACCAATACCTTAACTTTCATTCACATCACCCTACCATACACAAGTTAGGAGTTGTGAGGACATTACTGGATAGAGCAGAGGTCATAGTATCCAAGGAAAGGGTTAGGGAAACTGAGGTGAATACCATCACAGAGGCTCTCAGTATCTGTAACTACCCCAAGTGGACGTTTCAGGAGGTAAAACGCATGAAGGCGTCAAGTCAGAAGGGAAAAAGGAAGCAAACTAGTGATCGAGAGGTATGGTAGTCATTCCGTACATCAAAGGACTATCAGAGAGGAATGGCTAGAACACTCAGAGACCATAACATCAGTACTGCCTTTAAACCATACAAGACCCTGAGAAACATTTTGGTCCACCCAAAGGGCAAAATCAAGCCGAAAGAGATATGTGGTTGTGTGTACAAGATTGGGTGCAGAAACTGTGACAGTGTGTACATTGGTGAAACAGGGAGGAAACTAGGTACTCGTGTGGCAGAACATCAAAAGGATGTTGAAGAACATACCAACAGTGGAGTATGCACCAGAGCCACCTGTTTGTCATCTGCAAGTGACTTGCACAAATCCGCCATCACAGATCACATGGCCAATATGAACCATATCCCTGACTGGGACAACACGAAGCCCATCAGTCGTGAGTCCAACACTAGAGACAGACAGATCCGGGGAAGCGATCGCTATAAGGAAAACGAAAAAAGACAATGAACCCTTAAGATGAGGGTGCATACACCTTATCACATGCATATGACAAAAATAAATATTGTCATCTACTGTCCTCAAACCATTGTGCTTGTCCCAGGCTCTCGGATTTTAATCTTGTAGGGACAGTCCGACACTCAAATGCACTTGTCCGCACAAATTATTACGAATATAGAGGAAAAGTATACATATATATACTTATATATGTGTATGATATTATAATTGTGCAAAATGTTTGCATTATTCAGTCCCTTTCCATTTCCTAAGAAATTGAATTAGGAAATAAAACTACTTTTGATGTTGTAATTTTAACATAAAAATTATGAAACAAAATGCATCAATTTGGAACTGTTTTTATGATGCCTCTGAGTAGTGAATATTTAAATATTTATCTACATTTTCTAAAAGATAGACCACACAAGTATGCAATATGACCAAACAATTTTATATCTACATCCTGTTGAATTTTAAAAACTACTCAAAATCAGAGCTCAAAATCAATTCTTGAACAAACATTACATGTATCGACCCATGAACCTACATCTCCTCTTACATTCAAACAACCACCTCTCAGAGACTTCATGGGCCTCAAAAGCTATGCAATAATTAAGATTTTGGCTTTAGCTTGTTTATTAACCCTGAAGATTGCAAGTTTAGAAATAATTATTTTGATCAAAATAGTGTAAAACAATAATATAAAACAAAAGTGTGTTTAATAGCCATATCTGGAATACATGTATGGTGTGTAGATGCTACATGTCCGTCATGTGACAAGTGCATGTGATTTTTTTACTTGTCCCCCGGACAAGCGGGCGTTAAAGATAGCCCTTTGTCCTAAGTTCCCACAAGTTTTAAAGCACTCTAAGTTTAATTCTATAAATTTCCAAGGTTTATGCATACTATTTCTTGTACTTGTCCTAAAAAGCACCCAAAGGTTGTATTTATTTTGTTTTATTAGATATTTGGTGGAGAATGGGCAAAGTTATACTCTGTCATATCATTAAGAGTACATACAAATTAAAGCAATGTGAATGATTTATTGCAGCTTGGTTACAAGTACTTTGGTACGCAGTATGGAAAGGAGTGCTCTTGTAGCAAATCCTATGGAAAAAAGGGCCGCTCTGCCAGTTGCACAATGAACTGTAAAGGTGGAGGTATCTGTGGTGGCTCATGGGCCAACAGTGTGGGTCAGATCTTACTGCGTAAGTGTATAAGGGGGCTATAGTTCTAACTCTACTAATATGTGTTTCCCAATATTATAAGGGTAATGGTCTGTCATAGTGTTGAAATCACCCTATCTAAGTGAGCACCAGCGAACGAGTGCAGACAAAGATGTCACAAGTGCAGAGACAGGGTCATCTCAACACTATAACAGAGCATTGCCCTTTTTCTCACCACTTTAACAGAGCAACTTGATTGTGTTTAGATCTACCGTTCATCAACCTCATGATAGGTAGACTGCCGATTCGAATGTTCCTGTCGTGATAACGTCAATACAATTGCATATCCAGGTGGTTTGAAAAATCCCATGATGTGATTATGTTCTAATAGTTTGTTGTGCATAATGTATACATTATACTCACAATGCATACATATACCTAAAAGCCCAGAATTCAGACCTCAATAAAATATCAAGTTTGTTTACTCAAACCTTCATGAAAGCAATGATTCTTAGAAGCAAAGCGCACAAGGTAAAGCACCATGCACACGTGGTATATTTTAAAACGTCAACCCACCAAATAATAACGTTCTCCGCATTTATCTGAATGCACTATGTGATCCTTTGTAAGTCATAGTAATGCATTTTTTATGTTAATAAGCGTCAGATATATCTACTTTTCTATTCACTAAGTAGTGAGATCACTTTGGCAAAGTAGTGATAAACTCATATCCCGCAAGGCTCTCAACCAATCAGAATCAAGAATGAGCGGCAAAGTGGTGAGAATGCATGTGTATCCAATTCTAATCCTCTCTCAGTAGGTCTCCATAGCAAGCATGCAATGCTATATTGATATGCCTGTAGACAATCATCCATTTTAGTCCTATATTCATACAATATTGTCAAGTGTAATGTAATAACATAGTAGGGTCATTTGGTTGAATTACAGCTACCATAGGTAGATCCAGTGGGTGTTTCAGAGATAAGGAGGTGGGGGTGGGGGTGGGGGCGGGACTTGCCCCCATACTTTTCCCTTAAAATATTTTGATTTTTTCAATTTCATCGGGTTTTTACCATGTCAGCCAGTTTTTGTGCATACTACGAAATGCACGGCTGCCGGCCACCCTCCTCCCTTTTTCTAAAACCTGGATCTGGCAGTGGCAGTGGCATTCTTCCAATCCGTCTATGATCTGCAGTTGCTTAATGTAATCTTCTCTTCAGCGTTTGAGATTGTAGAACATGGATGCTACAAAGATACGACAGTTAGAGATCTGGATTTCAGATTACCAGGACAAGTGGACAGTAACATGGAGTGTGCCGTAAAATGTAATTTGGTATGTTAAAACATTTACGCCATCATCCTTTTTATATGATTTTATATAAAACTACTAGCTGTTTACCCGGCGTTGCTCGGGTTGAAACAGATGAGATCCGGAACACATTAAATGTTCCTCCCTCCCCATCCTTCCTCATGTCCCACATCCCTCGAACCAGTTCTTGTCAGTATACAGGTATGTAACAGATTAAATACATCTCCATCACCGTCCTCCCATCATCATATGTCACAGCCATTTACACAGTAAATGTACTAAATATGGCAATGATTGATCCCTCTAATATCCCTCGCCCAGCTACTGCTACCCATGGTAAACACGTGCGGAGCAGTTTAAATGTCTCACTCATCCCTACCCTTCCTTCCACCAACCCCTCTCTTCTCTCCCCAACCTTCTCTACCCCATGCCCATCTAAACAGGTCCACAATTAATGCACCCCCTTCCTGCTGCTGCTCTGGTTGAAACGGAAGAGATCTGGAACATACTAAATGCTCCTCCCTTCCCATTCTTTCCCCTGTCCCACAGCCCTCACACCGGCTCCCGTCACTACACAGGTCTTGGAAAGATTAAATACACCTCCATCACCTTCCTCCCACAGTCATATGTGACAGCCATACACGCACTACATGTATGTGTCAATGCTTGATCCCTCTAATATCCCTCCCTCCAACTACTCCTACCCGTGCTAAACACGTGCAGACCATTAAATGTCAATCACCCCCTTTCTGCTGCTGCTCGGGTTGAAATTGATGAGATCTGGAATAGATTAAATGCTCCTCCCTGACTCACCACCAGCCATACCCCGACCCCATATGGACACCAGCCATGCCCCCCGCCATATGGACACACACACCCTTTCTGCCAACCCCCCTCCTCAAAACAGGTCCGGAGCAGATAAAATGCACGTCCATCACCATCACCACCCTTCCCAGCTCCCTCGTTGTATGACTGCACGTGTGACATGCAACGTACGTTTGGCATAACTGTGCCTTGTGACGTGCAACGTACGTTTGACACATACAAACGTTTAACGTATTACGTACCTTTAACAAACATGGCCATGTAAGCAACCTTTTTAGAAATTCTTTTTTCTTGTTTTTTATCATTAAAACCAATTTATTTGGTTTGAAATGTGATATTATAACGACCACCAAGTTGTCCTGATTTTACATACATAGTTTGAAGTGTGTACGTCTTGTGGTTAAAAAGCCTTTTGTGACGCAAAAAATCGCCTCTTTCTTTATATATATAGATGCACCAAATAGAAGGAAGAAACCTGCATTTATATCATTAGTCCTAGCGCCAGCTTTAAGTTGGTACAGGGACTATTGTCCTTGGACTATTGTTTTTCGTTCTGCTTTAATCTATTTTATGCCCGATATTTGGAAGAAAACTACTGAATGTTATGACCCTAACTTTTATTTCTGATACATCCATAAATGAGCCCTATTCGAGACCAGACATTTTTGGTATTTGTATGACTTTCAGTTAATACTATATTTGTGTTCTAATTTTGACTGTTTATCTTAAGGTGGCGTTGTGCATCTTCATATATGTTGATCGGCAGAGGGTAAATGCATTTAATGTAAAACGTGTCATATGGACCATTTGACTTTTTAAGTCTGACTTAAAACTGTCCTAGTGCACTGAGGTGGTTCTCACATACTATTTCTGATTACTGCTACAGTTGATGTTAAATATTTGGGAGTTAAACTCATTATTAGAAGCACACAAATACCGACTACATGTACATGTATTTAAAGGCGACAGTTCTTACAAACACTTTTGCATCAACTTGAAACTAGTATGTTATGTGAATGCCTATTTTGTTTTAATATTGCGATAATTAAACTTTTGAACATTATCGGCATTCATATCTTAAACATAGGATTCCTATATACATGTGGTGTTGTCGGGCATTCATGCTTTAATAGGGGGCTACCATTTATTATGGCCAGGGTGGGTGTATGAAAAAAGATAAAACCATTATGGTATGATTTTTGCCTTCTGCCATAAATTTGTTCTCAAATTTCAGTCCCATGCCAAATCCCCTAGTTGTTTAAGCACCCTCTTCGAATTCAATAAAATTCTTAAAAGGGCAGTCTAAAGTACTGATCTATGCTCGAAGGAGCTGGGACTTAGTGCTCCAATGTGTACCCTTCTAGTTTAAAAAAAATACAATTCATATCGTTGTTTTGTAGATTGGCTACAAATACTTTGCAACCCAGTATAAAACAGTATGTTTTTGTGGTTTTCATTTTGGTAAATATGGTAAATCCACATCTTGTAATATGCCTTGTCATGGAAGCGGTATATGTGGAGGATCTTACGCGAACAGTGTTGGAGAGATAATTCTGTGTAAGTGTATTATGTTTTCTAAAAATTGCATCAATTATTTAGCATCTGATTTTGGTGCACATTCTTGGAGCCGAAATTGTATACTTTCTAGTACAGCAGTCCCTGTTTTAGCCACCCCCATCTGCGGATGAAAAAAAATGGCCGTATAAGACAGGTAGCCTCTTAACACAGGTAACCTGCAATTAGTGAGAGGTAAAAGATTTGCATGATACTTCAATTCTGACAGGCATACACTTTTATCTTACAGCTTATGTACAAGATATAGATGAATAAATGCATAATCCTTTATTTCATATTCTTAAATTTATTGCCATCATTATTAAAAAAATATTAGACTACATTTTATTTAAAAAGATACATCAAATCTTTGCCACTTTTGGCCCGGATTATTATTATTTGGTTTGACACTGTCATTATGTAAAGTATAATCTTTAAAACAATAATGCATCAACACATTTACCCAATAACCTTGATTAAATAGTAATATTGAAAAAACTAAATGTTATTAATTTACTTATGTGATGTTCCTTCCTCCGTTTTTATTTTATAAATAATACTTGGTTTTAAAGTCTTTAATGGCTGTACTAAAGCACTTTATACCTTCAAAATGATAATTTTCGTGTATATCTAACAAACATGAAAGGTTTAGAACACTTATCTCCTTGATAGAGAGTTAAACAATGAAATGCATGTTGTTGTTTTCAATAGCTGTCTCATATTAAAATCTAGCAGTCTCATAAAAAGTCATTGTTGGAAAAACATGGTAGCTAGTAGTGGTGTGAGCTTCACAAAAGATGTCTGGACAATGGTGACCTAGAAGTCCACCAATTTACAATGCATTGTCCAAGTGAGCAATTACTATAAAGAATTTCATTGATAAAAATTTGACTACAACATGTGTCATTTACAGAAGAACGTCATCTCTGCTTTCTTAATACTGTAATAAACATACAGAGGTGAACAATATACCATTTTAAACGTCTGAGAAACGATTTTTAATTGCCTAAAACATTTATTACTTTACCTTAATGAATTCAGTATCAATCGACGACCGCATTATACTGAAGATAATAAGAGTTGAAGAGCAATGCAAACTAATGGAGCGCGACGCTGAGGAAATTATAATCCCCGCAGCACAATATTGGTTGCAAGACCACTACACCTAGTCCGAAAATATGTGTGGTTCCATGATCTTTTTTTATTTCTCAACGTATCTGGTCGAGTAAAATACCATTGGAAAGTCTTGCGACGCTGTTTTCAAAAATGTTTTCAAATAATTTTCTGGTCAAATAGTTTTTGATTTATGAGCAAAAACAATATTTGCGTAGTAAGTATAGGCATAAACACAGCACTACAAACAGTATGCTGCTTTTCCTTTATTGTGTGAAATAGTCTGATTTGACCGAATGACCACAAAATGTATCTTTTATTTGCACAAACCTTGTTTAAAAAATCTGTTTAAAAAAATCTAAATATCCAAATATTGTGCTAGTTATTTGACAGGTGAAAGACAGGTGTTAGTTATGAATTAAAACTCATTTCATATGTATCAGTGTATAAAACACTGGACAGGTTTTGGAGCAGAGGCTGCTAATAAACGTTTCCTGGGGCTTTACCATTGCTGACGTTACTACAGCGTAATGTGGACTATTGCCAAACAATCGCAGAACACACGTGAATCCCTATACGCCAAACGCTGCTTTTTCAAATAAAATCTTTTTTGAAATACGTTACGCGGTTCCGTGTTTACGGCACACCTGCGTTTATTGTCACCGAAAGGGAAGTGAGGGTGTTCTTCAGAATTACTATATTTTATAGTAAGCGATATCAACAAAGCAAGGTTTCATTGCATTTTGAATTGAATGACTTGGAGGATGACACACATATTTTATACTTACCTGCACACTACACCATTTACATGTTCTACCACCAATAAACATTCTATCAACATTATTGACCAATACAAATTCATGTAGAAACAAAGACAGTACTCAACTGCTTAATTTGTGTAATGTCACTATTCACATTATCGGCCAATAAATGATAAAGACACTATCTAAGCATCTGTTCATAGCTTAGTTTTCATTTAAGAAGTAATTAAATCAGTGGAAGGTTTCAGGTTTTTCATTTTTTCTCTCCAACCCTTCAATACTAGAATATCCATAACATTTTATTGTCAAAGGTTATATAACATCCAACAGGTCAAATATAAAGCTAAGATATCAGGCTTTGATAACATATTGGTCTCCAAACATCCCAAAGGGGGTTGGGGGGAAGGGGGGATGGGGGTTATAATGGCCATTGGTCTAATTGCTGTATAATGTTACATTTGAAATATTAACTAATACATATACTATATTTTCAGCCTATTCGATAAAAGAAATTGGATGTTATAAGGATAATAAAGATTCTAGAGACTTGCCAGTGCAGATGATGCCTGTACTCTCTAGCACTCACTGTGCTAGACTGTGCTATCAGGTGCACATTTATTTCTATATGCTAAAACAATTGATGAAACTAATAGGAGTCAGCAGACTATTTGAATTTTGATATATTACGAAGTTAACATTGAAACAAACACATCATAGCATTTCGGTCACTGTTTCCTTAGCATTATTGTAAATGAAATTTGTGACAAGCACCACCACAATTTGGACATCATTCTCCACTACATGTGTGTAAGATATTATGAATCTTGTTCAAATGAGGTCCATTAGATGGCATATGGAATGGATGGTTAGAAAATAGCTTGAGCAGCCAATCCACATCCTCAGAACGGGGATGATCTAGGTCCTGTCTAAATAAATGTAAAATTTGATTGATTGATTGATGTGATTTTATTGATTTATAAAGAGAGGGTCATCTATATTTGCAGCTATTATAATTTACATTTACTAATAACGCTTAAAGAACACTTTTAAGTTTCTTGGTGATGGAGCCTCTCTTATCCAGCCTCGAATCCCATCTCCATGCTAATTGTGTAAAATGGTATGAACAAACGGGGAGATGGCTGTAGAAACCAATGCAGAAATCTTGCTGTGCTGGGAAGAAGGAAACTTGGGAGAATACAGTAGTTAAAGAAAGAGCTGCTAGTGTTGAAAAGTGGCTACCATTGACCTGAATGATCAAGATGCATGGTGTCTACACTTGAACCAAAACATACGTCCGACCACTAATTTGGGAAACAAAGGTGATAAATAAGATTTGATTGGATTGGTTGATTGATTTATGAAAATTATGTATTATTGCTTACAGGCTGGCTTCTTATACTGGGGGGTGCAGCAAGTTAGAATGTGTTTTTGTGGAAATTCATATGGAAAGTATGGAAAATTAACTGCAAAGTACTCATGTAAATTCCCATGCCTTCACCATACTGCGGGGGAATACTGTGGCGGAATGGAGATGAGCGTTGTAGGCCAAATATCTCGTAAGTTAAGTCAGAAGTT
Organism: Streblospio benedicti; assembly: GCA_019095985.1. Lineage (NCBI taxonomy): Eukaryota > Metazoa > Annelida > Polychaeta > Spionida > Spionidae > Streblospio > Streblospio benedicti. The sequence continues at coordinate 45,554,984 of CM032669.1, forward strand.
CATCAATGTGTTCTCTGATGAATGATAAATGAAAAAATGTTCTGTTAAATGTTGTGTCAAAATTGTAAAAATAAATTGAATGAAAACTTATTTCAGCATTCGTAACAGAGAGCGTTGGATGTTTTGCTGATAAAAGTGGAAATAATGAAAGGGACTTACAATACAGGACACCTACCCAAAAAGTCAGAAATAATGAACACTGCGCCCTCTTGTGCTACCAGGTATGGATCGTTTTAACTCATGGACTTTTACGTCTGATATTATGTTAATACACTTAAACATCTTATACTTACAATGAAAAAGCAGTGTTAAAATTCACATATAGTGCGGGGTTTGTTTTTGATTATGTGGTCATGTAGTAAAGAGACTCGTTTTGGTTTCAAGATGACTGATAAGTGACATTAATGTTCATAATAATCATGCGATACTTAAATTGAACCAAAAAGTATTTCTGTTTCAGTATAAAGTTATATCCTATAATTACAAGTTAAGTGCAAAACCCATAGCGCTGTACGGCAGCTCTTGTACGGTGAACAAAAGATTCGTGCCGATGGGTCCAATGTATTTCAAAAGGGGAAATTCTGTCGTACGGCGCTATAAGGCTGCCGCATGGCAGATTAGCAATTGACACGGGTGACATACAGGTGCCGTATGGCACCGCACTGGAACGTGTCAAATGGTCCATATTTGGGTCCATTTCGGATAATTGTTTGGTCGATCTTTTGACCTAGGATGCTCAAGTTTAGTTTGTCAGTTGAAAATGGTGAAGTTTTGGAACATATTCCACATGGACCCATTTGTCAGTTGAAAATGGTAACTTTTCTGCACCTAATTGCCCCTATTTGGGGTCATTGTGAATATCTCTTATGGCTAGATGGTCCCTGATTCATCACCGATTTACAAAGCACACCATTATAGCTATAGTTCTCAATATCAGTATGTATGTTAATGGTGAATAATTGGAAGTATCATATTGACCAAAAACAACCACAATGGTCCCTATTTGGGTCCATTATGGTTTGTTTTAATCTTACTGTAAACACTGGTTTGTTACCGCTGGTGATGCTTTTCATCAAGCAGAGGCTTAAAAAAGGACGTATGGCAACTAATATGATAATACACTGTGGGTTTATAATCGCCGCACGGCAGATTTGCCGTACAGCTGCCGTGTGTTTCTGTGGGTTTTTTCCCTTAAGCAGTAGATTACATAAGTGATAAAATACGGGAGTGTTCAGAAAGCGCTACAGGGGGAGGGCTGATAATTTTCAGAATTGATTCTTGAAACTTTGTAGTCTTCCCTATTTAGACATATAAAACTTTTTTGTCTTCTCAAATGGGCGTGTAAAACATTTCTAACTTTCCCTTCCTTTAGAGTCTGAGAAAAAAATATATAACATTGTAATGATTTACCCTTTATTGTGTACCCTCAATTGTCTCAAATTGACTAGCCACGTGTATACAAATTAAAATATTACTGTTCTAATAATGGGACCATTTTCCCTAAAAAGGAATGTTCAAAATGTCTGATTCTGTCTGACAAGGACTGAAAAAAAAATGCCATTTCTGTGTAAGCGTTCAATATGATACAAACCAATCATAATTTAAACAATTACAATGTAGGTGCAGAAAAAATACCATTCATTCCTACAATTCTTGATTTCAATGTGCAGTTCACGTTTTAGTTATAGAAAGTGGAAGTCCACGAACTTGCTGTCAGCACATTAGTCCTCATTTGCCTCCCTCAGATCGAAGTGTGAACAGAATGTACTTTGTTGCATTTCCTATGATGTAGGCTGGCTTTACCTACTTCGGCACACAGTATAGCTACCAGTGTTTCTGTGGAACCACCTATGGCCGGTACGGGAAGTCTGAAGCCTGCACAATGGACTGTTCTGATGGTGGCAAGTGTGGGGGAAGTCTGGCTAACAGCATTGGACGTATTTCGGTTTCTAGTGAGTGTATAATTGAGAAATAGGCATGAACATTATTCTAGGTTGTTACTAAGCTGATGTGTACACCGTTAAAGGTTATGCTCAGTGGCCGAACAAAATATGCTTGCAGAGAAGCAATATGATGTATTCTATATGATGCAAATGTTGCTAATTGTTTTGCAAACGTAAAGTCATTAACTTAAAGCACATGGCTTCTATCTTTAGAACAGCAATCTATTTTCAGAGCAGCTGTGAGCTGCTTTATTTGGGTATTTCCTCGTTTAAGCATGTGATATTGTTTATTTGTAATGGCTAAGCTTTGATCAAGATGACACACTTCATATCTTGACTAATCCTTACTTGGTAAATCACTCATGCATACTGCTGTTTCTGCAGCTGTTGCTACTGAATACTCAGGTTTTAAAAGCTTTAACAGGCCAGGATGTATGAAGCTGTATATTTAATATTAGAGGAATCCTTAGAGTTTTGTAAAAGACCTTATATCTATTAGAGCTAGAGGCTAAGAGGCTGTCACAATTGTACATGCTCTTCAATTTTGCACTCGATATATGGTTGATATGAGCATTTTTTGTAATAATAGAAATAAAAACTATTAGATATAAGGTCTTTTGAAAGACTAACATGTACATAGCCAGGAAAACATCGAAGTCTGGGTTAGCTGCAGTTTTTTCCAATTTGGTACAAGCTTATGCAATCTCGTTCCTCTGCTCTCTCATGGCGAGCTGAACCGCGGCTCGGCATGCATCAGCATGCAACTTTATCTTGCCTTTGGGCAGCTCATAGGCTGCTCCCTCTTGCAGCTTAGACAACTCCTGGTTTAAACTCATGCTGAAGGCTGTCAACCTCAGCCTGAGCTTCTTTGGATTTTTATGTTTAAAAAGTTAGGAATCCCTGTTTTTTTTGTACAATCTTGTACAACATAGCCTATATTAAACTAAAAATAATTGGGTGGTGGTGGTGGTGGGGGGGAGTCACCGATCATATAAAAGACTTATGTAACATTTAATATTGAAATAAATGGTAATTTTTTTACATATGTTCATACACAAGTGATACAAAATTTTGTTATATAAAATCTTTCTTTATAAAAAAGCCCCATAGACATCAGTTGACATATAAAGTACATATGCAACTTGATAAACTATGTCATCATGCATCTAGACACTGTAATATTTAGGTGCAAGCTATGGCTTTTGATAATAAAAAGTTTGTTTTGGTTTTCTAATAGATTATATAGGGTGCAGTTTTCAAAAAAAGTATGATAAGAGCGCAGGAAAGGCAAGTCATTGTACGGGGGTGTACCAACAATATGGAACGACCATAAATAATTGCAATGAAAAAGCCAAACAGGTAATCAATTACATAAAATGTAAATTCATGTACATCACAGGTAACAATTTAGACAATCAATTATGCTTGTTTGACTGATGCGAAGCCGGGATGCGAAGCCCAAGCATCAGATCTCTGATGCTTGGGCTTCGCATCAGTCGAACAAGCATAATTGATTGTCTAAATTGTTCCTGTGATGTACATGTGTGAAGATTCATATGGCTAATCTGAAGCTTCTTTTTCTTCCAACTTGACATGATACACTCATTCTTTCATATACACAATTTTATTCAAAGTTTTCAAATAGTTTCACAGCAAATAAAGTTTTATTTTGATGTTTTTTAATCAGTACAATGGAAATGTGTTCAATTGGGAAGAGGGTAATGGAGGATGCAATGTGAAGTTATGTGATGATTTGTCAAACCTACACATTATAAATTGGAATCCCGGCCAGGATATTTATGTTCTGCCATGTGGAGAAGGTAATACATTGTATTGTATTTATTGTTTGCATTAATATAGAAGAGTATACATTGAAATTAAAAAGCTAGAGTATATTTGAAGATGAAGAGCATGTGCGGGGCTTAAATAAATGATGCTACTACGTTGTAGTAGGTACTATATTTGTGATATGCAGTATATATTAATCAAAATACACAACCCACTATAAAGCAGGAATGGTAAGCAATCTATTTCAAAGTAGAATCAAACAAACTGCTAATTGTTTGCACAATAGAATCTAATTACCTTATCTTAAGTACAGCCATTGAAATTAAAACTTAATACAGGAAATTTCCTTACCTCTATAACTATACACAAAGAGAGATTGCAGCCATTGCCCCATTACATTATTGATTTAAACCACTTAAACCGAGAAGCAGTTAGGGATATCCTGCTCTGTAAGAGTTATATCTCATAACATGCTTTGCCAATTTTCTTAATCCAAACTAATCATGATTAGAATGGAAATTTATGATTACATGTAAACTAGACTAAATTAAGCAAACCAAAATTTTGTTGATTAATGGGTCTCAAGCGCAAATGTTTCTCGCGATTTAAAACTTAGTATAGATGAGCATCAACCCTTTTAATTCAAAATTATTCAATAAAATGTTAGGGTCACTGAAATTATTAATGAAATGATCAAAATTACGAAACATCTGTTTTTTAGCATTTCAAGTAAAACTTCAAACTAATTGTTTTTCTTAACAAAACGTATTATATGTGATAATTTAGTCTGCAAAGTGTGTTGTTTACTCACCAAAGAACTTCACAATAGATTTACTCACAAAGAACAGATCAAATGATATTTTTCTTTGTAAAAAATCACATGCATAATAGTATTACATGTGAAAAAATGCAAGATTTTTCTATGCATAATTATTTTTCAGTAACTTCTCATGGTTGGAATTTTGTCAAACTTTTGTACAAGATGAAGCAATGTAGCTAAGAATAGGTACAATCTACCCTAACATCAAATAATGAGCCGTCCCAAACAACACCCGATTTTGATGTGTACACGACACATGCATATTGGCACACTGCTATTTTAAGATTGTTCCTCATGTTCATCTTTTTTTTTTTTTTTTTTTTTTTAATGTAGGCGGAATCTATAGAGTGCATGTTCTTGAAAAATTCTCTGAATTTGAAAGCCCAGCTTTCAGTGACGACACATTGTGCTCTTTAATGAACAGTGGAGAAAGATCTACACTAGTGATGCAGTGTCATTTAACAGGGCGCTATGTTGCTGTTTCAATGTCCGCGGAAAAAGAAATTCTTGCACTGCAGCAAGTTGAAGTCTATAAGCATGAAAACAATACATTTGACCATCCCGGTAAGTTCTGCGATTCTTCCCTTTGTTCTATCGTACCAATCATCATTTATTTGTAGATATATGTCCAAACCTTTAAGAAGCCAGTGAGGGCACCTTTGTTACTGTGTTATAATTAACCTTTTTCTTCTTGTCGATTTACATTTTGGGCCCAAAGTCTTGTATCGAAACAAATAAACATGAACTAGAACAAAAATTAATTTGTATATTTTATTTCAACCTTAAAAGATACAGTGGTCCCTTTAATATTAGCTACGACAATATTTCTTGTCTAAGCCCCCAAAGACCTTTTGCAGCAATTTATTTTCGCGCCTTGTCTCGCCTAATTTTTTTTTGTTTATACATGATAAACCCTACACGGTTACGTAACGGCAAGGTGCCTGTAAACTAGCCTACAGGCAGTTACATAACTTCTTTACCTGAGACTTATTCATGTATTGCTTTTGTCACTAAGACTAAGTGACCAGTGATTTTCGATGTCCATTTGCTATCTGTATTTTATCATGTTTGCGCAAGTAAAATGTCCCAGGGATCATTCACAAATGACGTCATTGCATTTTACACCCCCCGCTCCCCCCCCGCCCCCCCCTTGTCATCATGCATCATTATTCATTCCAACTCACCCCACTATGACGCTTCATTTTTACGTACTTGTGCAACACCCCCCTCCCCCCCCCTTTCCCTTTCCTTACTACTACGCATATAAACAGCAAACAACATTGAGTACATTGCTATGGAATGCAAAAGAACAATATTCACACCACATTGATATTATGCATTCAATACAATTTCTTTGGAAAATTATTATTACAAGATCACTATTAACTTCGTTGTTATCACAACAACTTCATCAGCCCGATGCAAATTCTTGTATGAAATCATGAATGAAGGAACCCAGGGATCGTATAAGTTTACATTCTTTGATGAATAATGTTATTTGTTTCACTGCAGCAACACTTGATTCATTGCTTTTAGTTTATGTGCGTCTCAACTTCCACAATTGAACATTTACGCAAAAAATTATATGAAAGGATTTTATGGATCTTGCACATTGCATAAAGTGTGTTGATATCACAATGTTGACAGAATACTTAAAGTGTACCCATTTCATTAGAGACATGGCCCCATCACACCATTCCATGCAAGCAACAGGCATACTGTCTAAACGGAGGCACCTGCTATGAGTTTCAAGACCTCAACTCCCAGTTGTGCAGGTAAACCAATGTTCTGATCATTTGCAAAGCAGTGCACAGAGTCGGAGGCAAGTATGGTTTTATTACTTTAGAAAAACTTAATTCCTCACCACAGCTAGAACATCCACATTCTGATCCTATGAAGCTAATTGTCTGTCATAAATACAAGTTCGGAATGGAAAAAGCAAGACAGAAACATCTTACTGGTAAGCTAGTGCAAGGGTAGGTAGTGTAGGAATGATCAAATATTGGAATGCTAGTTGTAGAATGTCATAAAATGTTGGAAACTTACTACAGTCAGACCCGTTGTACTCGAGCCCGCATAAGTCGAGCAACCGCATAAGTAGAGCTCATTTTGATTTCCCTTCAAACTTACTATTAATTATAACTAAAAAACACCCACTTATTTCAAACCTTTTAACCAGATAAACTCGCTTACTTCGAGGTAAATATCGCCTCACATGGACACGGTGTTCAATCAATCTCCAGTTTTTGTGAGTTATAAGCAGATTTTGGGAGGAAAATGTCTACTTTTGAAATCGGCGGTTTGGATTTTCCACTGTAGACGGTCTAAAAACCATTTCTGAGTACAATTTTTGCCGTCCATGCACTATAAGAATACTTCTGGCACATACTGATGCGATTTATTTCAACTCACATGGGCTGGTTTCTGCTGCTAAGTCTGCAATACATGACCACCCACCTTCAAAATTGAGGTCATCTGATAGAAAACGACGAATGTTGTGGCTGTAAAGACGTAATTCAGGCAAAATATGAATGAGAATGTATCTCAAACTTGATACAAAACAGATTACACTAATCCCATGCTTTTTAAAACCACATAACTGGCCAAAATTACAAAATGATTTTCAACTCCTCACGAAAACTGTTGATTGTACATTTCTGTAGATTTAGAGACTTTACACAATATAGAAGTTAATAATATAGATGCAATGCATAAGGTAGTTTTCAGTCAAGTATAAGCTACATGCCTGACTCAACTTAGGGCTTAACAAAGCAATATAAGGCAAAATATCACTCATTTTCGGATAGTGGACAGCCATGTAGAACGAGGGTCTTCAACTATTGCGGACTTAGCAGCAGAAACCAGCCCATGTGAGTGGAAATAAATCGCATCAGTATGTGCCAGAAGTATTCTTATAGTGCATGGACGACAAAAATTGTGCTCAGAAATGATTTTTAGCCCGTTTACAGTGGAAAATCCAAACCGCCGATTTCAAAAGTAAACATTTTCCTCACAAAAGCTCTTGATTTCCTCACAAAATCTACTTATAACTCACAAAAACTGGAGATTGATTGAACACCGTGATTGAGTTGATTACCCACTTAACTCGAGGTAACAAAGGAAATTAGCGCCACGTGTTTTGTTGTTTACAGACATTACGTAACCGTTAGATCCTTAACCGGCAGTGCGAGTCCATTCAATGATTTTGGTCAAAGACATTATGTAACTTTCATTGTAATAGGCGGTCAGCTGCTATAGGGAAGGTATTTCTTTGTAATTAAATACTCACAAGAGTTGAAAGGTTTGGCTGCGGAATGTTAAAAGCTGTAATAGCTGTTGCAACAATAAGGTAAGAACGTAAGGTAAGAAGGTTTTGTGTCCCACAACATAGTAAGAACTTTTGCAAGCCTATAAATATAAGTCCATCTATGAAATAAAACCATATGTGTATATGTTAATAAACTTAAACGTTCAGATTTATATTTGTGACACTACTACTCACACTTCAATAAAACTTGATGTTGCGGCTCTCTTCATGGGGCCTTTGACCGAAGTGACAAAATAGGTGGATTAGTCACTGGCGCCGATTCTTCTTCCGCTATTTTGTCACTTCAGTCGAAGGCCCCGTGAAAGGAGTCGCAATGTCAAGTTTTGTTGAAATGTGAGTAGTAGTGTCACAAATATAAATCTGAATGGATATTCCTACTACTAATAATAGTCTTCATAAAGATAAACTTAAATGTGTTGATGAGAAAACATTTTTCTCAAATATAATAAAAATGTCTACACCAAAATGAAAATTAACATATAAGAGTATAGAGGAAAAAGTATCTAGCCATAAAAGATGTGGAAAGTGGATAAAAAAAGAAATGTGATATTGCTAGGGATTATTTCATTTCACAAAATACATTTTAAACCTGGCTTAAGAAAAAAGAGGAGATTAAAAAGGCGTATGAATTCTCAAAGTTTGGACCTGCAAGGAAACGGCAGCGAACCTCAAACTATGAGGACGTAGAAAAGGCTTTGGATATGTGGTTCAAGGATGCTAGAGCAGGTGGAGTTCCAATATCTGGACCAATTTTGAAAGCAAGAGCAGAGGATTTAGCAGCTTAGCTATGAAAATTTCAAAGCATCAAATAGATTTCTGTACAGGTTTGAAGAGAGGCATGAATACACATACAAAACAATATGTGGAGAAGCTGGATCTGTCTTAGTAGACACTGTTAATGAGTGGAAGCAAGGCACCTTAAAGAATTTGCATAAAGAGTATCATCCAGATGACATCTACAACTGTGACAAGACAGGACTCGTTTACAAAATGGAACCAAACAAAATATTTGCACTCAAGGGGGATAATTGCAGTGGTGGAAAGTGTAGTAAGGAGAGAGTAACAGTGATGCCCTGCAGCAACATGACAGGTAGTCATAAGTTGTCATTATTGGTTATTGGTAAAAGTAAAAAACCTCGCTGTTTTAGTGGCATTGTTTTGCATAGTCCAGTATACTCATCAAAAATGGGCTTGGATGAACAGTGACATTTTCACTTCATGGGTAAAAGAATTGGACAATAAGATGCACATCTAAGGTCGCAAAATTGTTAGTTATGGACAACTGTAGAGCACATCCAAACGTACCTGCTTTGAAAGCCATAACCTTGGTATTTATACCGCCAAATGCGACCTCCAAAGCCCAACCCATGGATATGGGGATCATACAGAATTTAAAAACCCACTACAGAAATTTGCTGGTCAAAAGAGGCCCCATTCCTGCTGTGGAAAAGAAAATTCCGTTTCAATGGACCCTGCTGGATTGCTTGTCCACAATAAAAGATGCGTGGGCAAGTGTAAAACCAGCAACAATCAGCAAGTGATTCAAATAAATAGATACCTATTTGAACCTGTCATTTTGTCTTTGGCAAGACTTTCGCTCTTGTCTAAAGAACTTCGTCGGGCTGATTGAAATGATCCTATCAATGGGTCACATGACCACCACAGTTTTGACGATCATGTGACAGCAGAGTAAAGAACCGATTACATATACTATAAGACAGGATCATTAACACACTAGTTGGAGTGACACAACTTTTAGTTGTCAGAATGGCTGAGTGGGCTAATGCGCCTGCCTTAAGTGCTAGGTGAATAGGTGCCACCGTGATAGTGGTCCAGGGTTCGAGTCCCAGCAGAGGCTATGTGATAATCACCCTATAGGGTTGGAGAGAGAGTCCTCTAATTTCAATACTTCAACTAAGTCCATTAATTTCAATATATACTATGTATGTACATATAATAGTTTATGAGATTCGATATTGCGCAGTATGTGTGTTTGTGATGAAGGCAGATGATGTAATTATCCCTTCAGCCTAAGCATTTCAAGATTGATTTTTAAGAGCATTGTGGTGGATTAGTACTATGCTTTAGTATTGCTATAAATACTTACCTACCTACTTATAATGCGATATTGTTGGTTGGCGGGTTGCAGATGTCGTGATGGCTATGATGGAGTTCGTTGCCAAGAAGTTGATATAGAAGCTCTCCCAATTAACCACAATAGTATGTATAGAAACATTTCATTGGCTGCTGCTATTTGCTGTGTTGAAGTTTGTGATTGATTTATTTTCAAATGATCATTGTTGATTTTACAGTTTCCTTCATTTGTATATGTTAACCTACATTCACATATAAGCGATATCGCGTGAGCGACAAAGAGACAGGCGATTTTTTTTTTTATATCATATTGGCATTGAGCTGTTCACAGTTTTACTTTACACATAGGCGACCGAGAGACAAAGCGATATCGTTCCAGGCAATTTTTTTGCACCTTGAGCGATGAAATCGCCTAATGGCGAGGCAATTTTCCTGGAACAAGATCGTTCTCTCATGTAGTCTAGCAGGTTTTAATCGATTTTGGTCGCCTATATGTGAACAGCTCAATGCAAAAATGACATATAAAAAATTCGCCTGCCGCTTCGTCACTCCATCGCTTCTATCTGAAATAAATAATCAATTGGAATATATGGATGTTTAATGATTTTTATACGTTCAAGGAAAATCGCTTGCAAAATCACGTGTGTGTGTGAACATAAAATCGCCTGTTGCTCCATTGCTACGTCGCTATGTCGCTTTGTCTCTCTCGCGATATCGCTTGTGTGTGAAACGCAAGCTTAGTGATAACACTAAACAGAATTTTAACATGCTAATATTTTTTTACTGTATATTCAAGGTTTATGTTCTCAATTTTTCTGGGGCATAGAATTAATAACATTTAAGGCTCCATGCCAGAATGCCAAGTTAGATTGATATACAAATCCCAAACATGTATAGAAAATATGTACTAATATAAAATTGATATAACTATGTACATGTATTTGGTATCTAGCATATGGTTTCATTTATAGTTTGTTTTGTTCTTTATCTGCTGCGTAGGAGAAACGAACAACAAAACTCTAAATACTGGATCTAGAAAAACAATTGGTTTCAAAGACTGGTGATACTTTGAACAATAACAATACATGTACTTAGTATTACAAAAAAAAATATATAAATAAAAAAAATAAGAATAAAGAATATAGACCAGACTATCCAACCACACGAAGAGGTGGTCTGAATTAGAGATTGTTCTGTAACACCATTGCCATGGGTCTGTTGCCTGACTGAGCATTTTATGCTGGTCCGTCATACGTGATATCTGACAGTGGTATTGTCACTGAATATGAATAATGAGAAGTAGATTAGAACACGAAATTACATAAAATATTGAGTTTTTAACAAAAAAGAGCCATAAAACCGTTTTAAGGAGCAGGTATTTGTGTTTTCACCCTCAGTATTTTTGAGTTAATGTGTGTTATTTTATACTTATCATGTTCATACACCTAGCACTTTTCATGAAATATTATATGAAATACATATTTTAGGCCAGAATAGTACCATTTATCAATTTATCGTTTCATTATGGATGTTTTACTGACCCTTAACCTACAGAAAAGTCAAATCTTTATTGAGAACAATTTCATTATGTTTTCATTCAACAAATGGCAGCACTAAGTAAATTCTTTGAGCACAATGTAAACTGTTAATAAATTATGCTGATTCCATTTGCATTGTGTCATGGGGACAGTCTCATAGTGCTTCATCGTGACAGAGGGTTAGATCTATGTAAAAATGTATTTGAAAGATGATAGACGTCATTTGTTTTATATTTACAAGATATGTTTGCTATTTGTTATTAATATTTTCATTAATATGGACTGTATGTCTGAAATGAATAAATAAATAAAAACAAATAAAAATAACAGACATTTGTTGAATTAGAATCGTTATAAGTATACTAGTTTTTGTGTTAAGGTGTTTAAAGGGTCGTCTGATATTTGTTATTAATATTTTCATTAATATGGACTGCATGTCTGAATTAATTGAATAAATAATGAAAAAAATAAAATATAAACTTAACCCTGTAGACAGTTTTAAATGTGAATACAAGCAATTACATTTTGGCTCTTAATTAATTATAATCAGAGTAAGGTTTTCCCTCTCTTTATAAATTTGATATATTTTATTATATTGACAACATTTTCATGTACTGTACACCATATTTACAGATCACAACTTAGCATTATTGCAACAGACAAGGCAAAGCTCAACATTGAGCCGCTTTCTTTCGGACAGAGCTGTTGATGGACTAAGGTAGGCCTCCAGTTAGGTTTTATCTAAACAATCAATTTTCATTCATATTTCAGTCAACCACACAGAATAAAAACAATAATAAAACCTTTTGGTGCCTTATGAAATGAACTCTTCTCTTGTAATTGAAGTACGGTAGTAGGTCTCTATGAAGTATTTTTTTTTTGTAATCTTCATACATGATCCAATAACACTACATACATATATGTTTGCTTTACAAGGTGGGTCTAAAAGTGACTGTTATTGCAACTCCACCTTTGATTTATTCATAGCGTATAGTTTTATTTGTCAGCTGTACTCTTGATAAAATGAAATTTTGTTTTTAAAAACTTAATTTTGACTTTGTTAATTTAAATGGTTTTGAGCTATTTTACATGGACCCAAATCGATATGGATAAATGCAAATGAAACACTGGTTTCCCACCTCTGGTGACACTTTTTATTGTGCTATAAAAGAATCAGTAGATTTATATATGATTCAATCATACATAGTTTTTACAGTAATTGCATGCAATCGTTGCAAAGAGTGCTTCCCCTATTAATTGGAGCAATGTTTTCCAGGTTGTGAAGAACTAGTTCATTTAAAATTTCTTAATGAAATAGTTCTTCACAACATGGAATAATTCAATTATACATATTTAGAAGGATGGCAAGTAGTTAAACACGTGTTATCCAATCAAAGAAAGTATACTAATTTCATCCTGGGTTTCATTATTCATGGTACAAAGTACATAATTAGTTACCACATGAAACCTGTACTTGTCATTTTTTAGCTAGACTCTTTTAAGGATTTCCAATCAGCCCTATGAAGTTGTTGAGACAATGAAAGTCTATTCAAAAAATTACAAAGTACAGGATCCTCTTGGTAACTAATTATATTCTTTTTATGTTAGCCAATGTTTTCAGGATATGTTTTTAGGATTATGATTATTTGCCTCAATTTTTATCTTGAACTACGCATTCATCAAAATTTATCAAATGTGTAATGGAAAAATACTCATTGTGTTTTTAGTTTTCTTAGGATCATATTGTGACCATGTAAGTTTAATAACGCCCTGTTTAGGGCCAGCTAAGGATAAATTATTTATGTTATTGGGAGGGTTGTTATGGTTTATTATGCTGATATAACCATGGTCCAATGACTTCATTTACAGTTTTGAGGGCTCCAAACCAGCTCTAACTAAATCAGATTCAAATCCTTGGTGGTTTGTAAATTTGGGTCGAGAGTATTCTGTTGATGCTGTGTACCTCTACCACCCAAGTAAGTTGAAATTCTCTGTAATCATACCCTATTTCTTTTGTAACTATGTATGTTTCTAAATATTGTTTGCCTATGCATCAGGATTCCCAGTGTTTGTAGAGATGGGCAACTACCACAGCTAGCTCCCATTATATTCAAATTTCACAGCTCATTAACATAGTGCCGATAGTTTTTTTTTTCCAATTACATTACATTATTAACATCATTAAACACATCATTAAATACATAACTTCACACATGAACTATACGAATTACACTTCAACTACTAGATTATATTACATTATTAACATCATAAAATCCATAACTTCATGTGATTATATGAAATGTATTGGTATGAAATGATACTGGGTTTTGGAAGACTATTTTTGATAACAATAATAAATGATGATGATTATGGTAATGAAGGTGAAATTGATGATAAAGATGCAGATACATATGGTCTATTTGCACATATATATCTGCAGCATTGACGAATGTTGATAAAAACGTGGGTTTACATAAATGTATATATAGTTAAATATATTTAAATATCTATATTTTTTATTATAAAACAATGTATACAAGAGATGGTAACAATTAACGATCAAAGTTTATCATTTTTTGGCTTATTTCAGAATGTCATGTAGATCTTTCCATTTATTTTCAAAATTATCTTCGCATTTATTGAATAAGCTTTGGTGATGTTCTATTCCATATATTTTATAAATCTGACAAATGGCATTTTTCTGGGTAGGTATCGTATTTCTACGTCTTGAATTGACTATGGATTGTTTTACAATATTAATAATTTGGTTAGGTAGATAGGAATTAGATATTCTTAAATAGATTTTCTTTTCTGTTAGGGATATGTCAAGCTTAGAAAATATTTCTTGTTCAATCTTATTCCAAAAAAAGCTGTAAGTGAAGAATGTTTTAAAAAGTCTATTCTACAGCAGCCACTTTTCTGTAATAGATATTTTGTTAAAACTATTGGGCGTAAGGAAGAACCAACAGATTCATAAATTGGATAAATGGAAACCTTGTTTGTTTGAAAAATCTAAGAATCAGAAATGGTATTATTGACAAAGATTTTGTTTTACAGCAAATTAACTCAAAAGTTAACCTTCCAATGGAACTTGCAATAGTTCAAAGATCATTAAATAAATATAAGACTGTAATTCCGGATAATGAGCCAGATGAACATTATAAGCCAGATATATACATTCAAGAAGATAAAAATATTGATATTTCTAATAAAACTTCAAAGTTTTATTACGAAAATTTTATTGAAATGAAGTGTGAGAATTCTCACATGGAACGTTTTTGGTCTATGACTTTACAAGAAAATATAGATTTTAATAATGTTTACAAGAATAAAATTATCAAAATTAAAGACAAAAAAATTGCAGAAACCAATTTCAAAATTCTACATGGCATTTTACCGTGTGGTGAAAATTTAAAGAGATGGAAGATTAAAGTGAATTCTTACTGCTATATATGCAATGAAAATGAAACTATATTGCATTTAATTTTCAATTGCAGATATTCTAATCATATCTGGCAAAACATTCAATATATACTTAACAGAGATTTAACTTCATACTATATTATATGTGGTCTAAATAATAAAGGGATGAGCCAGTTAACTTTTAATATCACTCATCTCACACTGTATATATAAGGATTGGCTAGTGCATTCTCAAAACAATAAGATGAGGGTGGTGGAATAATGTTCACATCTTGAGGACAAACCTTTTATATTATAAAACAATTTACAGTGAAACAAAATCTTTTAAATCTTTTGGTTCCCATAATTAATGGTGTGTTAGAAAATTTGTAATTATTATTATTATTATTATTATTATTATTAAGAACATATGATATTCTATAAAAAAGAACATGTGTAAAAAAAAAAAAAAAAAAAAAAAACGTTTACACCTTTAATCTTAAAAAAAAAAAAAAAAAAAAAATTCTGTGCAAGCACCTATACAAAAAATCAATTGCTTTTTTCTCTTTTAGATACGAATGTGGAATAAGGTAATAATCAGACCATTCAATTTCATTTATATCAATTGTTTTGAAGTATTTTTGAGCTGACGGTAAGGAGTATCTATTATTTATAATAAGCCAATAAAAGTCTTTAAATTTTGCCTTAGAAATATCTCGTTCTTTGCTTATCCTTAAAATATTATGGGAATCTGCTTTATGATCTTTTTTTTACATTTTTCCACTTTTTAGTTATTGAAGCAATCAGACTTTGCCAAGTTAAATAATCATTGATAGTAATCCCCTTATTGTTCCAGAAATGAAAATCTATGATTTCTCCATTTTCAAATAAATCGGAAAGTCGAAAAGACTTTTATATAGCTTCATATGGCAAGGTAATGGGTCGAAAAGTAAAAGAGCGTTATGGTGAGTAACTATGATAGCGGGGTTGAGAGCACCAGATTTAAAACATATTATTAAAGCTCAAAAAATTATGTGGATAAAGAGATACATAGACCATACTGAGCCGATATGGAAAATGATAGTGAATCTCTATCTAAAACCATGGGGCAAATCTCTACTAGCTTATTGTAATTTCCAAGTAACTAATAATATCAATATCCCACATTTTTATGCTGAATGTTTTAAACAATGGTTTCATTTCTTAGATATCATAGAGTTTAGAAAAGCCCTTTTAACCAAATCATTTGGAATAACAAGCTTATACGGATTGAAAATGAATTTATTTTTGGCAATAAAGATTCAACTGAAAATAATGTCGTTGTTTGATATAACATTAACAGAAAAACAAATATATTTAGGAATTCCTAAGACCCATTTTCCAAACCAAATTATAAACATTATTAAACAATCTATAGTTTTATCAAGATGCAAAAATAGAGTTCCAACATTTTTAGAGAGTGCTTTTTTTTCAAATTCAAAAAATTTATAATTTGGAATACCAGCAAAGTGTTATGAACAAATCTGAACAAAATTTTGAAAACAAATGGAAAATTCTTAATCATCTTCTTTTAAGAAATATGTAATATGTAACAAATGAGAGTAGTAATATTATTATGATGCAGTTACGGCTTTTAGTGCTACCATCTCTTGTACTCGTATTTGTATTTTTTTCAGTTAAATTTTTTTAGTTAATATACATATATATATATAAAAAATCCCACTTTCACCGTTCATTTGTTAATGCTGCAGATACGTGTGTACAATTAGTCTATACGTATCTGTATCTTTATCAACAAAATCAAAACCATCAAAATCATATTCTTCATTACCATCTTCATCCTCACAATCATAAACCACAATAGTTGTATGTATGAATAAGTTGGTGGTTTAATAACTGTTAATTATTAATTTCAAATGGGTTCCGTATTGTCTATATATCGTTTGATCCAAAACATTTTCTGAGCTTTAATAATAGATTTCAGATCTGGTGCTCTTAGCCCTCCATAACAATAATCACTTACCAGAACACTCTTCTTTATTTTTGCTCTGTTGCCTTGCCAGATGAAATTATATAGAATAGTCTCTATTTTACTGATAGTATCTGTTTCTAGTTCAATAATTGAAGAAATATATAGAAATTTTGATATACCAAATGTTTTAGCTATAAGAATTCTACCTATTAAGGAAAGATCTCATTTTCCATAAATTCAAAGTTTTTCCAAATTTTTCAATTTTTTTCATTATTGTTTCTGTTTTGTAGTTCTGTGTTATCATATGTGAAATATACACCTAAAATCTTTTATTACTGCTGCCCATTTGAAGGTTTGGTAGGCATCATATAAATTATGGTTTGAACCAAGCCACATAGCTTCACATTTATCCAAATTTATTTTTAG
>CM032669.1:45572394-45610428 GCA_019095985.1 Streblospio benedicti
CTTGACGACAACCTTAGGTGCAGAGAATTTAATGTTGGCGAGACAAAGTAATTATCCTAGTTGGCTGTTAGTTCATCCGTAGTCAGTTGGATCAGGCAAATTTGGTATAGGCACTGTGTTTACCTTCCATGTCATTGCCTAGTAATGAGACCCTAGTGTTGCCTGATGGAGAGCTCCTCTAGTTGGGGGAAGTTTTTCACCTTCTGCTTGATTTTTACAAAACAGTCTCCATCGTAATTAGATGTGGTGAGAAGGCATGATAGTTGGGTGAGTCAAGGTAAACAGGGAAGATTCCTTCTAAATCGGTCAACTTCACAAACTGGCGATATGATTGAATCGTTTGCAAAGTCGGCCAATTGAGGCATAATCTAAACCGCCATATCCAAACCGGCATTCATGTGTCATCATCACAGATAGTAAATGTGAAAGAAATTTTTGATTTTGTTTTAAGAAAAATAGTAATTTTTATATGGGGAATGGCGCCGGCATGGGGTGACTAGAAGTTTTCTATAAGATGTATAGGCGTACCTGATGTCAGCTGATTATACACGAGATGTGGCAAGAAGGCGTAATACATGGACGAATAGGAAAATTTCATGAATCGGCCGACTTTATCCATAGTGATACAATTAAATCCTGTTGGATTTTGCGTAATTGAGGAACAATTTCTCAAAAATGCATTATCGCATGAGCAGAGATGCACAATAGCAGAGATGGGAATTCATGGGGAAAAAACGTAAAATTTAGATTTCTGAGGTCTGTTAAGATCATAACGTCTGGGATATAGGATTATAAAGGGAATTGTAGCGCATGTAAAATGCGTTCCCGCGCTGTTGTTTGTGCGTTGCGATAATGCATTTATCGTCGGGTGCTAGTATATGCACTGTAGCCATGCCCATTGCCACAATAACAATAGCTTCTACTCCAAACGTTTGTAGTTAATATTTAATCAATTTTACAAAGTAACAGGCCAACAGTCATTAAATGCATTTGCATCACTGACGTATGATTTAATATACTTGAGAAAAGTAAATATCCATTCCATCTTGCCACATTGTGTACCAAACTACAAATGTGTTAGTGTCAAAGTAGTCTGTTTTTTGTGAAGATGTTCAAGAAACAGAACTACCGTTTTATTTTTCCAATATAGATCTTGGGTGGGGGTGGGGTTTACGGTTGCTACAAGGTGTAGTTATAGATGAGTATAGATGTCAAAGTGGCAGAATAATTTATCCTTGTTAAATGAGAAGAGTCTCAAGATGACCATCATACAGACGGATGTGCAATGATGGGTAAGTATAAGACCATCAAATACGTAGCAATTTCAGTAACCACTGTACAAATTGAAATTGAACTGTAACACATTCAGATTTTATTAAGATTTTTCTCATTTATCAAGATTTTTTGCTTGAAAATTAAGATTTTTTGAGTGTCGGATTATGATTTTTCGCAGTGACAGGTTCACATCTCTGCAATAGTAAACATTCGCCCGGCTCTTGTTCCGTCTCGGCCGTAGTGTTCCCTGCCATGTGGGCTCTTGTCTGTACTTGTCTGTACTCGTCCCTCCTGATGGCTGCCAATTGTGGGCTGATTAGATATGAGCTGCTGCGATTGTTGGCCAATTAACGTTCAATCGTTCACATTTTTTGTGTGTCGTTTTGACAATGGACCCAAATGAAGATGACAATCGGGCCAACATGGGGTGATTAGAAGTTTTGTATAGGCGCACCTGCTGTCGGCCCATTACACACTAGATGTGTTGAGAAGTGTGAGTCACATTTTACAAACATTTCATTGGAGCAAGAGAACGAATTGTTACATCCCTTAATTATTACATCACTTTGAAGATATATTCATGGGAGATGAAACACATGGTCAATTTTATTTTACAACACAATCTAACAACTTATTAGTAAATTGCTTCCAAGTAGAAACTTCTACTAGAAAATTTGGCGTTGTCTACCTTTTCCTCATGGACGAGCTCTCCTACCGAGGGTGTCTTCTTCCTCACTGACCAAGAATAAAAGAAGGGTCACCCCTCCTCTTGGCGCAAATGGTGCTCCATCAGCATGTGGACGGGCAAACATTCGGGAAATTGATGTGTCCATGCTTGACGATGCTGATGCATGTTGGGTTGAGGAATTCACAAGTTTCTGGAAGATCAACAGAACACGTGTTCAAGTGGATTCTTCACTGCCTTCCAAGTTCCCTCCTCTTTTGCGTGCTGGCTGGCAGTCTTGAGCTGGTAGTGTGGATATTGGACGTGAGTTATGAATACAATGAGTACATTTGAACTACGTGCTGTCTTTGTTGTGATATCATCCAGATCCAGGTTTTTAAGTTTCAGGGAAATAAATCTTGCAACAAATCCACGATGGATTTCAGGCGCGTCACTCACTTATGCTTTATAACTTTATTTTAACTTTATACATACTTTATTTTATACTTTTTATTACTTTAAATTTGTTAAATTGATTTTTCTCATATATTCATTGAATTTATCCACAGTACACCGCATGGTGTTCAATAATCATAGGCCATCATAGGAACTTGTCTCTCACTATGTCCACAACACAAAAGAGCTAACACCCGGAGCTATAACTACCTTGTACATGGCCGAGAAAATGCAGCTGATTAAACTTAATCAACAGCTATGCATGCAATCACGCCATACATTGGGAAAATTTGGACCTCAATTCTGCCATATGACATTATTGGATTTTAATTCAGTAATACTTAATCACTGAGCTATCATCTGTACTTGTCTGCTCTTGTTCCTGCTCGGGGCATATCCTCCCTAATGTGAGCTGAGTGGTGACCCTGCAAGGTGGTAATCATTTACTTTTGCGACAATCAGCCATACTTGCCTAGCATTTCATACTCGAACGGTGTATCGTTTCTAATCATCCTACCCTTGCCTCAAATCTGGGGGTCGGAGCGTTGGAGGTTTGGGGCGAGATTGAGACGAGTGTAAATGGAAAGTAGGTCAGTTCTCTGGTGATTGTATGTGCTCTTGGTGGACCAATTGTTCACACTAGAATCAGCCGTAATTTCCAGGAATCTGCCTTGCTCAGCCAGAGGTGAAATGGGGTATAAAGGGACTGAGTCAATCCCTTAATATAGAGGCTCACTGTGGTAGCTGCGCATCTCGATAAACATTGGAACTCAGTGATTGTCCTATGCATACAAGTGGACTGTGCTGATGTTGAAAAATATCTTATTTACTTTACCACTCTCAAATCTTGTCTTTGTTTAAAATGATATGTGGGTATATAAATAAATGAGCATTAGCTTACTAATTATGCACAGTATTGGTTTGACTTGAATAATAATTCTTAAATTGTGAGATAACTAGACTTTATGTAGAAAGAATTTGAGTGGACAATTTATTTTGTTTTGTGAATATATTTCATGTCACAGACATATCTTGAGCAGAATTGATAAAAGTCCAAGGAATTCATATATTTCAAGTTCAAATAAACTGCTTCATAGTAAGCACAAAACAATGTAAAATATGTGAAATAGACTAGATTAGATTAAATAAATTTTGTCTTGCCTTTATTTGTATGAACACATGCTTACCAATGGTACCATGCTATAAATATATTATCATTGTGATGCCTTACTTTATGTTGCCTGCTTCATAATTTTTAAAATTTGTAGACAATTTGGTTCATCATCCTGGAGTAGAGACGTTTCGTTTCCGTGGGTTTGAATATTTGGCTCACATTGGGCTTGTGGAGTCAAGAGACGTAGGTGTATTTTTGTTTCAACAATATCAATGGTCTTTGCTTGAAATGTTTGGTTTAAAAGATATATTTATGATGTCTGCACAGAATTGTGCAATATGTTAATTCATACATGTAGTGGTTGGAGATGGTAGCTGAACAGGCCTATCTAAAATCTCTATTCTTGACCAAAAAGTGGACCGGGGGCTGCCAAGAAACATGTAAATTAGGACCCATTGATATACTAGGAGGTGTAAATATGTGCACCGTAGAAATAATATGTCTGTAGTAACCATTATACGGCATGATTTCCCCCCCTCCCCCCCTCCCCGTGAGTCTTAAATATTTAGTAGCAAGATATTTGAAAATCAATCTTTTAAAAAAGTATCCTGTGTTGAAGGTAATACATGTAAATAGCTTAGACCCGAAGCAGTGCCAATAGTGATTCAGCACTTTCTAACTGTATATTGGGGGGGCAGTGGGGGGGGCGGCAGGGCTAGGATTAGATTTCTAGTTATGAGTATAATCTGTGTTTTGTTGTAGGAGACTATCAACTATTGCAGGGAAATATATGGTGCTGACTTGTTATACATAGAGAATGAGGAAGAGTTAAAGGCCATTCGGTAAAAGTGACCATTGCCTATTTAATAAAACTTTTAAGTGTGCATTTTGTGTAATGCCATGTTCACACCACCAGTGCATTGATGGGGCTTTAAAGTGACGTGCAATGTGGTGTGCAATGTGGCACCAAAACGCATCAAAGCTTGATGAAAAGCGCCAGGGTGATGGCAGATGGTGGGGGACCTTCCAGTAAAGTGAGATATTCGGGAATACGCCAAAACCTTTTAAACAGTTTAGAAAATTTAGGCGCTCTGTCACGAATTGATAAAAGAGCCAAGAGCATATCAAAGATTTACAAAGAGTAACAAAGCTCAGCAAAGCCTTGACCCAAAACATAGAACGGTTAACAGAGCGTGGTTCAAAGCGGGCACCCCAGTTTTCCAGTTTTCACCAGTTGTTACGCTTTGTTAAGATGTCTCAAGATTTGCTACTATCCAAAGCGGCAACCAATATCAACATTACTAGGGAGATAACAGCGTTTTGCTTGACGATTTGAAGCGTGGTATTCACTGTTGGTGTGAACTGTGCATTACTTGATTTCTCAAAACATTCTGAAGTTTAAGAATTTATGCAAATATGTTTATCTCAAGCTCTAATATCTCAAATTTTATTGATAAATCGAGCAAATAACCCTTTCCATGCCTATTACTTTTCATCATTTAATCACTCTTATGACTTATTTTTCTTATAACTTGAATTCTGTATTCACTCCCTAAAGTTTGAGTTTAATGTGTATGTGTGTATTCATTTATCAATTATCATGTATATTAACTGAGTACATATGATATGTGTGCTTTTAATTTCAGTGAAGCTCTTAGAAGATTATCATATACGGATGAATTCTGGATCAAGGGCATATATATGAAGCCTCGTAGTAAGCTTCCATCATTGTGATGCTTTTTAAGATATTTAAAAATCTCATACTTGTATGAAATTTTGTCTCAATCATAATTTTAAGTTTATGATATTTTGGCTTTGCAGATTATGATAAATGCATTTCTGTACCTAATATGTCAAACTTCAACTGGGACAGAAGCTGTGGCCAAAGTTTGGGATTTATTTGTAAATTGAGAAGAGGTTTGAATTTTTTTAATTATTGACTTTATTAAATTGCCAGTTGCCAGAATTTGTGCATCAAACAAACTGGCGTTTGTATGTGTTTAAATAATCTAAAATTCCTTTAGATTTCATTATCATGCATGGATTTTTCTATCATTTTATTTATGATTCGCTTGGCTTTGAGAAAATGAAGTAAGAAAAGCGCTAGAGATTATTTTCTTTTGTTATTTATTTACCTTTCCCAGCCATGTGTTGCAGTGGCACAATATGGCTGTTTATATTAGAGATGTCAAAATAATTCGAAGCTTCGGTATAAGAGCCGAAGCTTTGAATAGTAAAACAGGATTCGAATGCTTCGCTTGTATTAGATAAATAGTTATTGTGCGTTGGCGGTTAGTATACCATTGTCCCTTTGTTCTCCGGCTTTGCCAACAAAAGGGCTGGTCATTGAAGGTCATTCATAGCCTCTAAACTCTCAAGGTACCAAGTTACGTAAGAGTATACTACAATATTATCAGTTTAATTGTCAAGTACCGCGAGTAGTACAAGCGAGACCTCTTTACAATAGTGTCGCCTGCTTTGTTGTGTCTTCTGATTTCGGTGGTAAGTACAAGTTTCCCATTACTCTCTGTCGGTGGAAATGAAAGGGCAGTTTGGTGGTCATTTAAGGTCATTAAAAGCGTCTAAACCATGAAGATGGTAAGTTATGTAACAGCATACTATGTGATTATCAGTGTAATGGTCAAATACGACAAGTAGAAAAATGGAGATAATTATACCATAGTATCGTCCCATTTGCTGCTTGTTTTGGTTTATGACCAAGTACTAAATACCTGAATTATACTCACAACTCGTGCCGTCCTAACCATTCAAGTATTAATAGTAGTTTATTGATATATACATTTGTAGTTTGTCTACTGTTATAATAAACTTGTCGAACAAGTGAATGTTATGATCTCTCTCAATGTTTCATTGTTCTTCTTATAATATCGCAATCTGTAAAATGGTTACTAGTGTTAATGAAGTTTAACATTATGCTCTGCCCCCTTTATGGCCGAATCTTCGAAGCTTCAGCCCTCAAAACGGCCGAAGCTTCGAACATGAAGATTGGTGAAAATTGATATCTCTAGTTGATATGGCCTTTCTTTGATATAATAAATAAAGTATGATATATTGGTCGTGATACAATGCCAATGTGATATGTTACAATTGAAACATCATTGAACAAACTTAATATTTGTGCAATGTGCATGTTTTATGTCCCAATGTCTGTGTCCACCGTTCATTGAAGCAGGTTCTTCTGTCATAATTGCATAGAACACCTCAACATGTTGTTGACATGAACTCACAATTAAAGGAAACATGTGTCAAAGAATGTAATATATATGTATCAAGTGTGGTCTTGTACACAATGCCATCATGACCTACAGACTACTACATCCAAAGGTTTTTTGTCAACTGCTGTTATTGGGGTAAGCAGCAGGCAGCTGTGTCTCATACCAGTTCTCCGAATGTCTCTACGTAGCAGGTTACAGTCCTTCAAGTATGACTTCACACATTCCAACGAAGTCATCCTCCTTCATCCCTGTACCCAACGACTAGGACCTCCATGTTCGTGACAGAATTAATGCAAGAGGAAGATCATTTCACATGTCCGTACCATCTGAGATGTCAAGACCGCAGTTCGGAGGACACCTTCACAATCCCTACCATTTTGTGGAGCATAAAGAATGAGGTATCATCATCAGGTTTCGCCACGCAGATCCAATTTATCATAGACCCTTCATCGCGATGTACCTGCTGAAGGTGTGTAGCAGATGGTGCCCAGGTTTCACTGCCATGAAGCAAGGCAGAACGGACACAGGCCAAGAACATTTCCCATGGGTTTTTAAAGATACATGTTTGGATGTCAGAATAGGGAGGGAGCAGGGCCCACTGTCACCAACATTCACATTACTACCTTCTTTATTAAAAGAAACTTCATGTGACGTGTTTTTGCCAATGAAATAAAACGACAGATTTTTGTGAAACCAAAATATGCGATGGAAATCATTTGCGTGTAATCTGAGGCATATACGACATCAAATCCATCGCCAACAGGCAACAGATTGGTGAAAGTGGGCCCAGCGTCTTGAACTTTCCCTATGCAGTATTCCATCTGGTGGTGATGGCGAGTTTGGATCCTCTTGAGCATATCTCTGAGATAGCAGAAACTGGGCACTACATCAACCATGGACCCACCTTCACCCTGACATCTTGAACATGTGGAGTCTGCATTGCTTGAGCTGCATTGGCCTCCCAGTAATACCACTGCAGCGCAGCATACTAATGTATTGCCTTGAATCCCTCTGTATTTACGATTTATGAAACATACTTAAGATTTTTGCCAGACTGATACATTACCTTTGAATAAGTCTATAGTTACGATTTATGGTTTGAAACAATATGCAGGTGCACGTATCACTGCCAATACAGTATTACATTTTATTTGGTTATATCGTTATTTGTAAGTTTGAACGGAATTTGATATGAGTTCTACTTAAGTGGGTGGGTGCTCCACTTATGGGAGCTTGAGTAAAATAGGTGCAACTGTAGATTTAGAATATCAATAATATACATTAGCGATGTCATCTCTTAGATTCAATATAAACAATCTCCATTAGTTGATAGCTATTTTCATGAATACGTTTGACTCATTTCCAGCATACCAGTTAGAGATAGGATGTTTTGCGGATAGACAAGAAAGAGATCTACCATATGAAATTAAGACACCTATTAACAGTAATGTTGAATGTGCCATATATTGTCAGCAGGTACGTGTAAATCATGTGTTTGTTTCAAAATACAAAATATGTGTTTTATGTCAAATGTTTTTTTTTGTTTTGTTTTTTTGTGTTGAGTGTGTGTGTGTGTTGGGGGGGGGTGTTTACCATTATGACATAATGACATATGCTTCACCCATTCACCCATCTTGAATACAGAACAAATTGAAGTACTGCGTGACAGCTTAGGACATATGTAAAATGTGCTGTACAAATTTGTATTGTATTGTATTGAAATTTACACAAACCAGGTAGCTCCCGATGCTATACGTAAATTTTTATATATGAAATTCAGTATTTTGTTGGAGAATCATACGTAGGATTCAAAAGTCCTATTGAGGATTAGTTTTTGGTATTCTCAAAGCAATCCTATGTAGGAAAATGAAGAGTTTTGAAGGAAAAGTTTGATAACGGTTATGCTGTGTTGGCACCTCTTAAAGCCTGTCATTATGGCAATGGCAGACTGCCTGGGTGATTGTAAGAACCTGCAAATCATATAAACTAATAGTGAAGTTTAAAGACGGTTTTGTTAAATAATGTTGAATGTATGCAAACCCAAGCACACGATATGTATGATATGAGGTCTGCTATATGTCTCTTTTGAATAAGTTGTGAAAAGGGTTAGTAGAAGTTGTGATACAAACAAGTTTTATTTAAAATGTCCCTTGGTAACTGTCTAAACAACATGGGCTGGGTTTTGTTTCCCGAGTGGATGTGCACATTTTAATGTGCATTTTAATGAGCTACAGAGGTCATAGTTCAAATGTGACATGGTGTACGATTTGCATAGCTAAACAGATTATCAATTAATTTGTTACTGGATTAATGAAAAATAAAGCACACAGATTGATTTATTACTTTACTACACATTGGTCAAAGCCCCGGTGGAAACTAAAACATTCTTAACCTATTAACAAATTGACCTTTAAAGCTCACATGTTGGGGTGCAGACTTTCTAAATCATTTACATATGCATAATCTACATCTATCAAGTAATCTATTACAATATATCATATTGACGGTTAGTTCATGGTGTTCGTATACATAAAAAATTAATCAAAGAATTTCTTCATGATTTGTGATGTCAACAGCGAACAGGTGCGAAAAGGATATTGTTAATTTGTGATGTAACAAATAAATTATGATAATTATTCTCACATGCGCATAAGATGGATTCCTACAGCCGCGTGAAACCAGTGAAGTTCGATGACGTTTTGTATAATGATGCTGGGTGTGTTACCATATCCATTACATCTATCTGGAACGCATTTGAATGAAGTTTCCAGTGTTGTGGTTCATTTGTTTCCAGCTCCAATATTAAAGACGTTCTTACCAGAAAACCACCTAGTCTAAAAATGTCTTCCAAAAAATCAGGCGGTTCGGGAGGGTTCCTACTGTGCATGTGCGTGGCGATGGGAAATCCCACCTGCTTGAATCCCACCTGCTTGACCAGCCGTTGTGAAAAATTTATTTTTTTGCATATATTAAACTTTGTTAATATCCATGGTAGAAAAGAATTAAATGCACCACTGAAAACCTTATTGAAATCCGCTTCAAATCCAAATCCTGCATGTGGCAGTTGGACAAAACAATAGTATTTATTTAGTGACATATCTTCAACAAAGTCTGAATCTGAATCTGAGTATTTGTGTCGGTGAAAACTTCAAAAATTGATGACTCCATCACCCAACGGTTGGGTTGTGCACATTAAGAGGAAAGAAGATAGTGTTAGTAAAGAGTGGGGTAGGAACGATAGTAAGGGGAAATCAAAGATAAAAACATTTGTTAGTGGTGCAAGTTAATGACGATACGTGGTTTCTAATAACAGCACCAAGTGGAAGTGCATTTAGACTTTCATATCTTCTTTGGCTTTTTTTAGAATGTCATTTTCTATAGCAAATGAATGTCTGTACGGTTTATATACAAATAGAAAGAGTGAAAAGAATAATGGACATCGGTGTAATTGATTTCTGAATATATTAAAAAAAACAGGTATTAAAGCAAGGGGGATAGAACAAAGATTATTGGGAAATAAATTAAAGCATCATACTCCATCTAGTTATCGTACAACGATAACATTCTTTTGCTACTTTTTACAAAGGTTTATATGGGATATACCATTGTTATTATAAAACTGCCGTCAGACATCTGACCTGTTTCTGAAGCTTTAGAGAAGGTAAAATGATTTTTCTATTAAATGTCTTTCTCGTATCAGAATACTTTTAATGAATAACAGTTATTGCAGTTATGTTCACGAAATCAATGTTATTGAACTGCCAAAAGTGACCCCTGACCTTCATACTAGCTCTTTAAATGCATTCATTATGTATTGATCTGTTGAGTAATCATTGAATATCATTAAAAGAAGAATTAACTAGACTAATCTGCCCCTTTCTAATTATATGTTGCACAACTCAAACTCACTACAATGTTGTAAAGTAGCAAAACTATTACTGATACTTTTAGACTGCTACAAAATACACGATTTTGACCAGTTATTTCCATATTTAAATCTCCCAGGAACGAAACCGGAGGGAGATTTCTAGCTTTGTTTCTGTCCGCGTACGCCCGTATGTGCGCCCGTATGTCTGTCCGAAATAAACAGGCTCATAACGCAAAGACTGTTTGAGCGATTACTTTACAAATTGAATATGTTTTGTTTGAGGAAAAAAGTATGTCTCAAAACTTTTGTTTGTACTTTGGCCTACTTTTGACGAACTTATGAGCGTTACGTTTGTTACCATGCTACAGGGAGAAGTATTTGACCTATGGTCACCAAACTTCATATTTAGCTTTAATGTACTACTCTCCAGAGTTGATTAGATTTTGGTCTACTTTGGCCTACTTTTGATGAAGTTACGATGTGTTTTTAAAAACAAATTATTACGTAATTGTGTTTATCTGTCTCCTGGTAACATTTTATGACTATCATCACCAAACTTGACATTTGGTATGTCTATATCACTCTCCTCACGTGATTTGATATTGGTGTACTTTGGCCTACTTTTGAAAATTTGTTGGAATATCCAAATACATGTAAAATTATCGTTACCACTGCACTGGGAAAAGTATTTCACCAATGGTCATTAAACTTTACAGTTAAGTTCACTATACAATTCTCCACAGCTCAAGTGACATTGGTGTACTTTGGCCTACTTTTTACGAATTTATGAGCGTAACGCAATAAAGTTTGTTACCACTCTACGGGGAGAAGAATTTGACCTATAGTCACCAAACTTCATATTTAGCTTCATTGTACTACTCTCCAGAGCACATTAGATTTTTAGAATTTTGGGGCATTGGGAATTCTTAAATCATGATATACAGGAAAAATGTGCTAGAATACAAGATGCTATGAGAAAAATACAAAATATTTTTTAAAAATGGGGAATTAGGCTAGCAATTTTGAGATACGGGATTTTGACTCCTTGTTACTCCTGCCAATCCTTATGATTCTCAAACACTGTTGTATTTACCAGCTTCACACTTATATCATCTCAACCTAGAGGTCGTGGGTTTGAATCCCACTTGAGGACAAAATTTTGGGAAGGTCTTATTAGCATTTTTAGTGCTTTTGAATGATTTATATGTGTTTCCCCCTGTTTGCGGATACATTTTCAAACTTCTCTCTTTCAAGTCTTTCAGCAAGCATAGTAAGCTGGGGGTTACAGAGACAACGGTTCAGCCGTGTAACCTTTTCAGCTTGCTGCTTGGGATGATGGTATCATTCTGGTCTCACAACCTTGGGCTTGTGAGTTCGAGTGTCGCCAGGGCCACTTGATATAGTCAAATGGAAGCTTAGGGTTGTAAAACCTGTCTTCAGCTATATCTTTCATTGGTAGAAATATGCTTGCTAAAAGACGTGAGAGAGAGAGAGAGAAGTATGAAAATATATCCGCAAGCACTGGGAAACACATATATATCATTCAAAAGCACTAAAAATGGTAAAAGACGTTCCCAAAATTCGTCCCTCAAGGGGATTCGAACCCACCTCTAGGTTAGAGATGATACCAGCATGTAAGCTGGGGGTTACAGAGACAATGGTTCAGCCATGTAAACTTTTCAGCTCTCTGCTTGGGATTATGGTATCATTCTGGTCTCACAA
This sequence comes from Streblospio benedicti, assembly GCA_019095985.1. Classification (NCBI taxonomy): domain Eukaryota; kingdom Metazoa; phylum Annelida; class Polychaeta; order Spionida; family Spionidae; genus Streblospio; species Streblospio benedicti. The sequence goes on from CM032669.1 coordinate 45,584,730, forward strand.
CCTTAGGGTCGTGAGTTCGAGTCCCGCTAGGGCCACTTGATATAGATAAATGGAAGCTTAGGGTTGTAAAACCTGTCTTAAGCTATATCTATCGTTGGTAGAAATATGCTTACTATTAAAAGAGAGAGAGAGAGAGAGAGAGGGACAGAGAGAGAGAAAGAGAGAGAGAGAAGTTTGAAAAGGTATTATGTGTGGCTTTGATTATTCACTTTGATTTTAAAGAGCCAACATATGATCATGTAAATTTGCATTGCGGACATGTTTACTTCATTTCAACATCATGTTCCTACTGATAATCGAACTTTAAATGCCTGCGCATTGAAGGCATTCTACAGGAATTTAGAAACTTAGTCATACAGCTATACTGTTTTTCACTTCAATAGATTGCATGATACGGTATTTAATATCCCAAATCAAATACCAATACTGTTCATAAAATACATTATGGATAAGAATGACCTTTTAATTCAGCCACGACAAAGACAATTCTGCGCACGCTAGGAATAAAACCTTCATAAAATGAAAGTTATGTGAAGAATTCAACGTCTATAAGTGACTATTTTGTTATAAGCAAAAGTATTGAAATTGAATCATAATGCACTCAAAAATACCAATGCGTTGATATGTGGTCTCTTTGTTGTTATTTATAAAGTTTGTCTTCTTAATCACTCAAATGAGGAATAATAAAGAGAAATCCTACGATTAGGAGAAGATGAGGAATAATAGAAAAAATAGTAGATCCAGAAGGATCTAGAATGGTGGCTGGTGATTGCATGAGAGAATATGAGTGGTACGATGTGTGGGTAAAATGAGGGGGAAATATTAAGGTAGGAAAATATGATGGTGAATGGTGAATAGAGGAGAGGGAAGGAGACAACATCAGGAATTTCGTTGCTGTACGTAATTTCTATACTTGGACGAATTACGCTGATTTCAAGTAACACAGTTACGCTGTTTACTACGCTGTTTACGGGTATTTCGCTTCGCGGGTTAACAGTAGTTTCTGGAAATTACACGATACTAAAAATGGTTAAGTGCAATGGAAATTTCTGTAATTACTGTGGTCCTAATACGGTGACAGTACTGTACATGTTGTTAATGTCAAATACACAAAGACAATGATTCAACCATCTTATGTTGTCAAACTTTTTCCCATGGTATTATGTTATATTTGTAAGTGCACTGGCTACACCTTTTTCATTGTGCTCCAGGCTTCCGTCTTCGGCACGTGCATTCGTTGTATAAATGGTACTGGCGTAACATTTAGTGGTACAAAATTCAATTCTGTTTAAGTCTTCTTTTGTAAAGTGTGGAGCTGATGTAAGACTGTACTCTAGCCACAGTTGTCCACGTGGCAGTGCAGTCTGGGGATTGCCATGTGGCACTTGATGAAATACTAAGTAGTTCACCAGATACGGGGAAGTCTGTCTTTTATAAGATATGTTTTGATCACCAGGGGCCTACAAAGGTTCGTGATAAGTATCGTTTGAGGTATGGTGAGATGTTTCCTGAAACAATTGTTATTGTGTCTAGTTTGTAATAGGATTGTCCTGTCATATTATTCTTGGTTTATTTGTAAATTCTTTTTCTTGTTGGCTGTTTGGGATAATTTGGGATTGTTGTTTTGAATAAAAATTTCCATGTTCAACTGTCAACCATTGTTTTTAGTCTATCTTTTACTATCTTGTATATTAGTTGTATTTTATTTTAAGGCTGTAAATAAAATAATTGGTGGTAGAAAACAACTAATTTTTCACTCAAAAGCGCACTTTAGTAATGACCTGTAGATTTGATAATAACTATACAAGTTCTTACACAATATGTTGAATATTCATTTGTTCAAAGTTCTGTTAATCATCTTTAGTTATACTTGTACATTTGAACTATATTTTTGAAGCTACCTGAAGCTTTCGGCCATCTTCACATGGCCTTTTTCCCATATATGACAACATCCTGGTGGCCAAGGTCATCGCACCACGATCTCGTGATGACTAGTGCACTGTGGGAAAAAGGCCATGTGAAGATGGCCGAAAGCTTCAGGTAGCTTCAAAAATATAATTCAAAAGTACAAGTATAACTCAAGATGATTAAGTTCTTACACATGAAAAGCAGTGAATTTATTTCGTTGATGCTTTATATTTTATACATTTTATTGCAATAAGAGAACTGAGTAATTTTACAAATATTTTTATTTCATAACAAATAAAATTTCAACAGCAAAAATAATAAATCAAATTTTAATGGTTTCAATTAATCTATTTCATATTATTACAGTGTATAGGGGTGGGAAGTTACCAGAACAGGAACTACCGTTACAACCAGACTAAACTCAACTGGATTATGGAACGAGCGATGATACAAGCTGTCCCAATGTTATGCTTATGGGAGAAATTGCGCAATACATTTTGAACGCACATAGCTCAATAAAACTTAAGACTTCAGCAATCTCACTTACATACATCACAGATAATATATTTTCCTTTCGTTCGATAGTAAAATATACTATAAACTAGCACATTTAGTATATTTAATTAAGTTGAAACAGTGAAATCTTTGCATGATCATAAAAAGTCTACTGACAATATCAGCAGGCGACGACAGGTAAAAACACCTCACAGATATATTGGATCATATCTCTCTTATACATTGTCGTATTAATATATAATTTTGATGGAAATAATCTGCAGTAAGATGCGATTCCATTCATATATATAAGTCTATGTAATTGTTTTAACTAAATAGTTTAATTTGACCATTAATCACATCCATCGCCACGTCTAACACAATGTGCTTGGCGTTTGCTGTAAAATGTATTGCCTATTACTCGATTTTGTCCAAATCGGACTCGTTGCTATATATTTTATTATTCATTATGATGAAAATAAGAAACTAGACAGTCTTCAGAATGTGTACTGTTAATATGAAAACGTTCGGATGAAAATCATATGAGCTACTAAAGGATTATTGTTCTATGTTAACTCCGAATCGACTGACTAGACTGACGCCATTTTCTGGTCTGACGAAAACGTGTTGGTTAGCATGATCCAGTGATCGCTACATTCGTGTTAAGTACCAATTTAAATCACATCTCGTTGAAGAACTTCCGACCGCTATTGTAAACAAAAAATGACATTTTGTGTGAAAATCTAAAAGAAATCAAATTCTAATGGTCAAATTTCCACTTAATCTATTTCATATCATTATAGTATTTAAATAAACAAATAATGAAGACCTTGAATGAAAATACAAAAGGAATCGAATTCTAATGATTAAATGTTTATTTAATCTATTTCATATTAGAGATATATTCAAGGCAAAGCACATTTTAAAAGGTTGACTATACTGTAAAGTTACAGGCTGGTTATTTAGACAGTTTTGACAGTCAAACAGGTAAACATTATATTATATTCGCAGAATCCCTAAACAACAGACAAATTAAATTGACTCAAAGGTATGCTCAGCACGAGGTGCCTTTTAAAGAATTGTAGATATTCATTTTACAACTTTCAGCAACTTCCCACATCGACCACACTTGTATGGTTCATCTTCTGGGTGAGTGCATATGTCTATTAATATGTCTATTAAAAATAAACAACAGCAGACTGGTCAGAAAAACCTTTATCGCAACATCCACAAACATAAGATTTCTAACCAGTGTGAGTTCTCATGTGTCTAGTCAGATCATGTCTTTTAATTAATGATTACTCACACACTGTGCACTGGATTTCTTTCTCCTCAGTATGAATGTTCATGTGGATGGTCAAGCTGCTATTATGACCAAAACACTTGCCACATTGACTGCACAACCTGTGTGAGTTCTCATGTGTCTAGCCAGATGTCCTCTTTTGATGAATGATTTCTCACACACTGTGCACTAATATTTTTTCTTCCCTGTGTGGATTTTCTGGTGGGTGGTTAAGTTGCTGCTTTGTTTAAAACACTTGCCACATTGACTGCACTCATAAGGTTTCTCATCAGTGTGAGTTCTCGCGTGTACTTTTAAGTGTTCACTTTGACTGAATGATTTCTCACACACTGTGCACTTATATTTTTTCTCCCCAGTATGGATTCCCATGTGGCAAGTCAAACTGCGACGATCGCCAAAACACTTGCCACATTGACTGCACAAATAAGGTTTCTTACCTGTATGAATTCTCAAGTGTTCACTTCGACTGAACAATTTCTCACACACTGTACACTGGTATTCTTTCTCTCCGGTGTGGATTCTCATGTGGTAAATCAATTGCAAGGTGCTTCTGTCACTAAAACACTTGCCACATTGACTACACTCATATGCTTTCTCACCAGTGTGAGTTCTCATGTGTTTTGTTAGATCTCCATTCCGACTGAATGATTTCTTACACACTGTGCAAGAAATGAGGGTTTTTCTTGAGAACCAAACAATCTATTTATATACAATATTTAGTCTATACAACCGGATATACGTACAATGAAACAGACGTTTCATATGGCATCCGGCATATTTCTTCAGTGTGACGTATGACGTAATGACTTAACCCCAGCATGAGAACCAAGAGAACCATGAAAACCAAGGTGGTTTGAGCGGGGCATAAGAGAGGCAATCTACGAGAGACTTCATCAACCTCTCTTAAACAGAAAAGGGGGACTTAGAGTGGAATTCTCTTCAGCGTGGGACCCAGCCCTGGCAAAGCAGCACCCAAGTAACCCCCACCCATCTTGGGGTTACGTCATTACGTCATACATTACACTGAATAAATATGGCGGATGCCATATGAAACGTTTGTTTCATTGTACGTATATATCCAGTTCTATAGACTAAATATTGTACATAAATATGTAAACCTGGATGTCTAATCTTCATAATATTACAAACAATCTGCTGTTAGCAAGTCTGTTCTCTAATATATTGTATATGTTCCAGCTTGGTTTCAAGTACTATGCTACCCAGTATGCAGTATATTGTTTTTGTGGTCACTCATATGGACGGTATGGAAGGTCTAAATCATGTAACATGCCTTGTACATCCTCTGGAATCTGTGGGGGAAGCTATGCAAATTTTGTGGGCGAACTATTTTATGGTATGTGTAACATCTTATGATAAAAACTTGTTATCTCAAAGCTGTAGAGAGAACACTGAAACATATGAGTCATATATGCTAATTTTTACCTCAACACTCAGATACAGATACAGGTGCTCCAGATAGCCAAATATCTGAGATAACCTTCTAATTTGTTTGTAATGTAGTTGAAGGAAAATTAAACTGACCACAACAAGGTTTTTCTGTAGTTTGCTTGAATATTGCCCTTTTGATAAGGAAGTATGGATTTTTCCAGTGTTTTATACACTGGCGTCAGACCGACCCTCACTCAGTCCGTCTGGTTTGTTACCCCTCTACAGGCTGCATCCTTTGAGCTAGGATGCTCAAGTTTGGCATGTCGGTTAGAAATGGTGACCACAAGAACTGATTTTCACATGGGCGCAAACAGTCCATATGTGGGTCTGTTTCGGGTCAGTATTTAATCCATTTCTTACTGTTACCCCTCTACAAGTCCCATTGATTGAGTGAGAATGCTCAAAATAGCATGTCGGTTGTAAATATTGACTTTTACCCATCTACAGGTCATGTACTTTGAGCTAGAATGCTCAAATTTGGTTTGTAAGTTGAAAATAGTGACTTCATGTAGCCTATTTCACATGAACCAAAACGGTCCATATTTGGGTCCATTCCAGACAATTATTTGGTTTATTTCTTACTGGGTTTTTTAGCTCACCTGTGAGCTTTTGTCATCACTTGGCGTCCGTCCGTTGTCCGTCGTCCGTCTGTGTAAACAATTCTTTAGAAATCTTCTCCTCAAAAACTACTTTATGGATTTGTAGGAAACTATGTATAATGGTTCATTATGGTATTGTGCAAAAAGTGACTGCTTCATATTAAGATTTAGCGAAAACTCTGGTTGCTACTACAATATTTAAAAAAGCTGTTTTTAGACACAAAGCTCTCCTCAGTCATAATGTAAACAGTATGATATGGGACATTTCCAGAGTTAAGTAATCATCTATTCATCACCAGGTTTTTTAAGCATTATGCTGGCAGATCCAGTTTTTTTTTATATAATATAAGGCACAACTTGTTACATTGGCAGATCCAGTTTTTTTTAAGAAGAAAAGGGAGGTTTTTTAATAATAGAACAGCATTTAACTGTTACAGAGGCAGATCCAGGTTTTTTTTGGCAGATCCAGTTTTTTTTGTAATATAGGGGGCACAGCAGTTAAATTGTTACATTGGCAGATCCAGGTTTTTTTAATAATAGAAGGGGGCACAGCATTTAACTTGTTACAGAGGCAGATCCAGGTTTTTTTACACTGGCAGATCCAGTTTTTTTTGTAATATAGAGGGGGCACAGCAGTTAACTTGTTACACTGGCAGATCCAGGTTTTTAATAATAGAAGGGGGCACAGCATTTAACTTGTTACAGAGGCAGATCCAGGTTTTTTACACTGGCAGATCCAGTTTTTTTTGTAATATAGAGGGGGCACAGCAGTTAACTTGTTACACTGGCAGATCCAGGTTTTTTAATAATAGAAGGGGGCGCAGCATTTAACTTGTTACAGAGGCAGATCCAGGTTTTTTACACTGGCAGATCCAGTTTTTTTGTAATATAGAGGGGCACAGCAGTTAACTTGTTACACTGGCAGATCCAGGTTTTTTAATAATAGAAGGGGGCACAGCATTTAACTTGTTACAGAGGCAGATCCAGGTTTTTTACACTGGCAGATCCAGGTTTTTTAATAATAGAAGGGGGCGCAGCATTTAACTTGTTACACTGGCAGATCCTGAGATGGTGGCACATAGCAGTTAACTTGTTTGTTAAAAATAGAACATAGATGCAGGTGAGCGATTCAGGCTCTCTAGAGCCTCTAGTTTATTTAATAGAATTTATTTAACGTCAATTACACACATTAAAAATACGAGGTGTTCTTGACATGCACTGATCCTCATGAAACAACATGCATTGTTGTGATGGTTAATGAGATGAATGTTAGTTATTTAAAATTAGATTCATTAAAACCTTTGGGTATCATTGATGAAATTAAATATATGTTTGAACATAATTTTGTCAACTTCCTTATTTTTTGTTCCACTTATTATTATATTAATGAAAGATTTGTTATTTTTATAGTTGTGATAATTTTATATATGGGTCTGAGTAACAATGAGTACCTCTCTGATGAGACTGTCAAGCAATACCTGTCTTTGAGCTGCATGGGCTGGACAATATAGAAAAAAGTGCATAATGTCCTCTTTAGCCAAATGGCTCCAATCACACATGTCATAATCAATAAAATTATATTTTTTTCTGTGACAATTTAAACCACTAAGTCCCATTCTCATTCTGCTATGGTTGATTGCCCCTATTCCTTCAAAATCAAGAAATAGAGGGTATGTAGGAATACAATAAATATCTTTTAATCTTTTCTGACATATTGCAAGAGTAGCACTATTTCTTACATCTAACTGAGTGTTGTTCTACCTATTTATTGAAGAGGGTATAAATGATTTTAAGAAGTAATTTTTTTGTGTCTGAAATTGTGGAATTAAGCTAGGATATCTTATATTATAATTTTGTCGACCAAAATTAGATGGTATATGGATTTCTTACTGTTACCCCTGTACAAGTCATATCTTTTGACCTAGGATGCTCAAATTTGGTTTGTCATTTGAAAATCGTGACTTTTTGGAGCATATTCCACATGGACCCAAATGGTCCATATTAGGGTCCGCTCAGGACCAATTTTTGGTCGACTTCTTACTGTTACCCCACACATCGTTTGAGATAGGATGTTCATGTTTGGTTTGTCAGTGAAAATAAGAAAAATCACTAAAGAAATAGCATCATCAAAATCTCCTTCAATGTGAACGAACACAAATATTGTTTTGTTGATCAGGTGATTAGCGCTTGGGTCATAAAAAGTCACTTACAAAAAAGCAATAAAAGTTTGTCTACATGTGAACATTAACTAGTAACAAATATAGCTACTACATTGTTAATTCATTATAGTCTATTTGTAGAACCTTCCGTGATGAGTTTTCCAATGGAAGATTCTGAATACCATGTGTATGCTGCTGAAAATATACTATTCACACAACTGGTATGATCTAAAATTTCATTTAGCCTTATGGGCTAATGCTTATGGTCAGAACTTTACTATAAGAATAATCGTTGTCTTGTTATATGGGTGGGGGTGGGGGGGGGGATTGTTAATTGTTAATGGGTACAAGAAGCCAAGAGAATTTGAGGACATGCACAATGACTGGGTCAAGTTAGTATAATATTTTGTTATCTTTCACTAGGAGGCTGACAAACTTTGTAGACAGTTTCTAGGCACTTCAGCCACTTTGGCCCATTTGGATTCGGCAAGAAAGATATTTGAAGTCAAGTTAGTATGTCTTCACACTAGACTATTTCTATTCAAACCACCAAACTTTTAAAGAAAACTTTCAATGTCCACATTTATGTCTTGACACAGAACGGGCCCATTTGTACATTTTTTGTTGCGTTAATTTCCTTTTCTGTATTACTACACTTTAAACATACTTGGTAAATACCAAGAACACATAATTCAAATATAAAAATAGTTTATACCTTCAGGTATGGTGCTAGAGCATTTATGGGAATATATTATATTTAGGAATCAATTATATGGTGGAGGCCATAAGACTGATCAGGGGAGCCCTCAGCAACTTGTTAATTTACCAATGTGGGTCGCTGGTTACACGGAAAAAGTAGGAAAAATCAGTACTAAAGATGTTGACTATAAACTACCTTTATATCCAGGTAAATATTCATTACTTAATTAACAATAAAATGCAATCATATACTTTACAATAAAGAATAATGAACTCGGATAAGTCTCCATCTGTATTCATATATATATATATATATATATATATATATATATATATATATATATATATATATATATATATATATATATATATATATATATATATATATATATATATATATATATATATATATAAATACAATTATATATATATATATATATATATATATATATATATATATATATATATATATATATATATATATATATATATATATATATATATATATATATATATATATATATATCATATATAAACTATATATATATATATATATATATATATATAGCTATATATATATATATATATATATATATATATATATATATATATATGTATCATACTTCTGTTATTTATATTTCTGAGGTATGAATATAACATAATATGCCATTGCTTTGGTACTTAATTTCCCTCAGTACCCTAGTTTTTTAATGTCATAGGTAAGCAGTAAATAAGTACTTAGGGGCGGACCATTAGTTGAGGGTGGGGGGGCGCAAGTAAATTTTTTTTCGAACAAACAATTTTTTTCACATGGCAATATTATGCAAACTTTTTTTTTCACATCATGACACTGACAAACATTTTTTTTAAATCAGTACTTTAATGTCAACATTTTTTTTTTGCATACAAAATGGACAACGACATCTCAAACTTTAATTGATCTATAATTATTACTAGTGTATTAAAACAGAGTGGAATGTATTGAAAACACTACTAATATTTATAAGTCAATGTTGAAAATGAATTGAAATAGATTAACGCTATTCACATTTGAATCTTCAAAGAACCATATACAATTTTTACCTCACCTGTCAGATCACCTTTCGACTGTCTACTCATTCAGCCGTATGTTCACAATTAATATTTGCACAAAAGTTTCTTTATTTTTCATTCAATTTTCATCAATCTTACACACAACTTGTATGCCTAATTGATTGTCATTCCATGGTTGAATCATGCCCCTGGGCGGAAAATTGACCCCGCCCCAGGGGTCCATCACATTTTTTAGTATAAACCGCAGCTGGATCATTTTTTTTTTAATTCTCACCAAATTTATACATGGTGTATTTGACTAGATAATCATCATTCCATAGTTGAATCATGCCCCTGGGGTCGATCAAAATTTGTTAGTCTAAATTATAGCTGGGTTATTTTTCATTTGATTTTCTCCAAATTTACACACAATGTGTATGCCTGTATGAAAAAAATTGTAAAATATGCAAATACCGGTACGCGACCTGATGCATCACTGTGACAAGTGAACCTCTCTTATGTTTGGTAATCTACAGCTCATAAGTAATACTCTGAAGATCGGATGGGCTTGATATTTGAATATACACCCCTAGGCATATAAATGAGAATTTTTTCCAAAGGTCCAAGTCCAAAACGTAGCATTTTTTCAGATAAAAGTAAAAAAAAACAAGGGCTTTTGTGCACAGGGATATGGTACACAGAAAATGCTGATTGCATGCAATGAACGTTTCATGTAATTATGAATACATTATGGATACTAAAAACTGTTGGTAACATATTGAATTTAAATTTAGATAAATGTAAAAATAAAGTTTTCGACTCAATTGTATATTGATAGCCGCATTGAGAGACCTGCTCGCAGTACAAGGAAGATGTAACTGACATTCAAAGAATTTTTGAAGGAACTTCTTCATTCATGGTATAATATGAAGAATGTATATCATTTCAGTGTGAAAATTTGCCTTTGCTAGAAGAGAAAGTACATTAGATAATAAAGTATTTGGCATATTCAGAATATTTGTGTTAATGTTTGAAATACAGAACACAGAAGAAATACGTTAGCATCATCGCCATCAATAATCATACTGTACATAAAAATGAATGCCATAAACGCGTAAAAATCGACATTTGTGCAAACAATTTTTTTTTCTCTACAAATGAAACAAATATTTTTTTTTCTGAATGAGAACAAACAATTTTTTCCCATGAGTATGGTGAACAAACAATTTTTTTCCCTATTTTACTCGCGCACCCCCCAACTAAGTAATGGTCCACCCCTTAATTTTCTCAACATGGCATCAGATCACACTTTCCCACTGCAGATTGTGCTATTCTGGAAGGAGAAAAAGCCTATGGTGTTACTTTCATCCCGTGTGCTGCTGTGGCCCCCAATGATGCTACTCCTGAGAAATGTCGTGACATTGGATGCTGTTTTAGTAATTCCGATAGATTATGTTATAGAACATATAGTAAGTTTCCTATTTTTCAATATCGGAACTATTTTTATAACGAATATGAGCATCATAAATGTACAGTTTATTAATTTAAACCACAGGATATATACAAGAAAAAAACTTTCAAGCTTTCACCCATATTTTGAGCTTCCTCAGATTGTCAATATTACAAACATAAAAGTGAACAATACTATAGGATTAACAAGAACTATTTACAATGAATGAGAATTGATCTTTGAGATAAGGAGATGCATGATTACAAAGATTAGAGGTACACATTACCTTAAATATAAACAGTGAAATTATAAAGTAAATATTATATCAACTATGGTCGTAGATACACCAAAAAAGTCTGGTCTTGTCTGGGTTTATTCTTCAAGGGGTCAGAAAGTTTATGGTCATAACATTTGGTAGTTTTCTTCAAAACGGCTGGCATAGGTTAAGGCAAAACGAAAAACAGTAGTCCCTGTTACAGCTTAAAGCTGGAGCTGGGACTAATTAACTGGGGATCATATATCACTGTATACAATAGAAAGGTATTTTCTATGTTGAGAAAAACTATAAACCTCATGAATATCCCACTTTCATGGAGATAGTTTATCCTCTAATTATACTCTGAAGTTGATTTTAATCTTTTATGTCACTTTTGAAATAGCAGCCTATGCTATGAGTCCATTTTGTCAGTGCTAGTAGGTCTCACTGGTCTCATTTCACACTAAAATTATTTTGGTGTGTACTATTAAAAGTGACTCACACTGTATTTGTACTAACCTAGACTAACAGCAGAGATCCAAAACTACAGTACATAAACAGTCTTGCTCTAAGATTTTCGACAGTGTGCATCATCACACTATCATTAGAGTTCACAATCTATCCTGTTCTTGGCACTCAAGCCAATAAGCGGCTATTTTGTGCAATTTGTAAACTCTTGATGGATACTAAGTCTTGGCTTTGAGGAACATTTTTTCAGTGCCAAATCCATGTTTGGCATCACTACGAGTCAGTTGGAAGGAGGTTTGAGCCACTACATGCACTTAGTGGCAACACTAGATGCCACCGCAAACTGTATCAACGTGATCTGGCACCAACTGTTGCAACCACAGATGGACTCCTAGCATTTACCTGCATACACATACATTGTATCTTTTAAAGTGTCATTTAATATCATATTTGCATGTTTAAGAGTGCATGGTGGAACCGACCGACAGGGTTGTTTGTGCTCACACCTCACTCACTGACTGCATCAACAAAGGCTGTTGTTATGACGAATCAGAGCCTGGTGCACCGAACTGCTATTTTGGGCTTGCTGATTGTAAGTTAGATTATTGTATAGAACAAAGAACCCACCCCTGGAATATTCCCCATCTCAGAAACTAAATTTGTTCCCATTTTTCATGCTTTCATTACAAAATGAACAAGTGTACCAAGAGTCCAGGCTTAGCTACCTGGTTACTTTTGCTTTGTTGTTGCAGCTTGCCACTTGATGGGGAAAGCTCGGAAGACCTGTGGCTGGTCGGGGATAACAGAACATGAGTGTCTCAAGGCTGGCTGCTGCTATAATGACAAGCAACCAGACTATCCGGCTTGTTTCAAGGACTTTCGAGACCCTGTTGCTAAAGTAGGATGTAAGTATAGATGCCTTTGCACATCTGTCTGATATTCTATTACCTGAAGTGATGACTACGAAAACATAAATGTATAAAAGTTACCAGCAGACTTATGGTCAAGTAAAATTTTTAATTTCAATTACAAGTACACGTTCCTTTGCAATTACAATTACCGTCTATTCACGTATAAAGGCCCCTGGGCCTAACATCTAACATGGGCTTAAGGTTCAGATATGGGCCCTTGGACCTTTTACTGAACTGAATTTCTTTTTCCACCAACAAAGCTGACTTTATTTTGGCATGGTAATTTCACTTCCTGGGCGTATACGTCATTACATATGGTTTATTATAAAAGAAACTTCAATCACATGTATAGATCTACTGCTTTCATCATTGGCGACATCGCTAAGTCGTGCAGTGTTGCTGTGCTTCTGGGTGTCAAATCAATTGATCATCGCATTTGTTGATTGTCATTCTCAAATATAGCGATGTATAATCTATTAGTAACATTATTCAAACAATCTATTACGAAAGCTTGCCAGAAAATAGAAATAACTTGCTTATTTTGATGTGAAAAATATACACAAGCATGTTTCCGTATGCCAGTGCACATGCTCAGTAGTTCAAATGTCCCGCCCCGCGCATACGCAGCAAAAACGAAAGCAAAAGTATGAACCCATATATAGATCATCTAATTGTGTAATGTGGTCGCGCCCATTAAATTACACTTACAAGCTGACATTCAATTATGAGTCAATTACAATTACAGGGTCTAACAGAACTAATAGTTGTTCTTTCTATGAGCACTGGTATTTCTTTGTCCAGTGGTCAGTTTTGTGGTCATTTTAAGTCATGAAATCATGGCCTATAGGGTAGGCAGACGGTTTCGTCTTTGTGAAGTAAAATCTGTCTCATTCTATGAAGAAAATATATGAGAAGCATGTAAAAAAAGACAAAAACACAACATTGTATGTATTTTGGATGTTTATTGGTTCAAGTTTTCTTCATATTCTTGTTTTAAAACCACTTTGAACCTGTTTTTTTGTGAACCTTCACCTGAATCTTTTGGAGAATGTTTGAAAGCTTCAGGTGAGCCTTACACATGCTCATCGCATTGGTAATGTGTATATACAGTCATTTCTTGATAATCACAACACATTAAACTTACAAAAAACCATTGACAGTTTCATCAGCTCCTGCTGACATCTTCAAAGTGATCGACTGCTCATGACAGGCAGTCAATCATCTTGGCCGCCGCTACTGAGAAGTGGGTCATAGACTCACTTATATACATGCACTCATTATTAGTGAATTGTGATTACTTGATTTTATTATTTGATTATAGCATGTACAATGTACAAAAGTCGCTATCGTTTGGATTGTGGCTGGTCAGGAATAACAGAACAACAGTGTGTAGAAAGAGGCTGCTGTTTTCTTCCCCCTGATGGCGACGCCCCTAGATGTAATTTCCCAAAAGATCTGTGTAAGTTTTTAGAAACCTATTATCATTGTCCCATATGACTGATAAAGCTTACTATTTAGGCCAAACAAAATATGTTTGTTTCTGATAACAATGGATTTCAAAGGAGGGTAGGAAGGTAGGGATTTTTTTTTACATATTGTGAAGTTTTACTGATCTAAAAATTTAGGTAGGACGGCTTTTACTCATTTTTTACCCAAAATATTTACGAATGAATATTCTAGGGTAGTAGAAATATGTGAATATTTTATTTGACGTGTATAATGTCCGCATCAAACAAACTTTTCAGTAAGAACAAGAATGATAGAATCTATTGACCAATTTCAAGTGATGTCAGAGGTTACATGCGCGCGCATTCTGGTGCCAGAAACGATATCTGTTTCCATATTTTACCCCAAATTCAATGTATAAATGCTCCCTGTTGACATTAGATGTTCAAGTAGAAGTACTTGACCTCTATATTTGTACAAACGTAGAACGTAATATATGGAACGTCAGCACTAAAAATCTTGCAAAGGCTGCAGGTTGGATAAGTCTGTTATTTAATCTAAATTATTCCATTTTATGACACTTATTTGAGAAACAATGCTCAGATGCATAGAGACTTCATGGCTTTGTTATTGATACACCACAGTTTGGGATAACGGTAATAAGTATTTCCTAGTGAGAATACACTTCAAAAGTCGGAGTTTCTTGATCGGGTTTCCTGACAGTAATAAGGCACATCCCGCCACGGCTCAATGTTTTGGCACCAGTATGCACGAGCATCTTTTGGCCCTCCATCTTCCGCCCTGCATTAGTGTTTACAAACACTGAAAAAGCTCAATAGGTATGAACTAAACAGAGCAAAACCTGGTTGAGCCACTTGTTTGGCTATTTTACAGGACAATTCCCTGGAGAAAGGTCATGATGTGAAAATAGAATAAAGAAATGACAAAGTACTTTTACTATTTGGCATTCACTTATTTTTCCTACCCATCCTGAATATTTGAGAAAGCAGAAGATTTGTTAACATTGTGTTAATAGAACAATGTGGAAAGAAACAGGCTATTCTAACCTAAAATACTTACCCGGCTGAATTTACAATAAATTTGATGCATTTCAGGCCAAAAAGATAAAGGTTCTGATTCACATTTTCACCTATGCAAATTATGTTCACTGCTTGGGACGGTCTGGAATTTTTTAGGACGGGGTTTTTGGCATTATCTTTTACTGAAAGTCAGAAAAAAACATTTAGGTCGGGCATAAAAATGAGGTTCGGGTGGAAACCGAAACAAACATAATATTTTTGGTTGGCCTTACTGAACTGGTAATGGAAAACAGTTGCTTACTAGTTCTGCAAAAAAGTTACTTGTTGTATATGTTCTAAAGTTTTGAGAAAGGATGGTAGTCTGAAAGTTGAATAAGTTGTAATTCTTGCTCATCCTGTTGGTAAATACTAGTCCCTGACTAACAGACAAGTACTAATCTGGGACACTGTTTGTCATATGTTCTTACCATATTTTACCTTCTTATATTATAATGCTCAATCTTGGAAAATTTGCAAGTTTAATTTGTATTTATTTATTATTAGTTAGAAGCGAAGATACAATGACCTGGACTAAGAAAGGTTGTTATAAAGATCAACGACATGATCGGGATTTATCATACACAGTTAAAGGCTATGTGGATGACTATTATGAGTGCACTGCCAATTGCTTTGTGGTACTTAATCCTGATTTTTTAATAACATATTTTATGATTACAATTTCAATGCCAGACATGCCACAATAGAACATATAATAGCATTCAATGACATAAGAGTAATCTGAAAAGTTTCATAAACGTGAAATAATAAACTGCTAGCTGGCTGTCATTACACAAGAATTTCTCTCTAGTTTGCCAATCAACAATGATCAAGCTCTAATCTAATTGGATGAGGGCCATCTGTCAATCATTCATATGCGATACCCTTTTGATATTGGTCTAGGCTGGCTATAAGTATTCGGGCAACCAGTATGGCAGAGAGTGTCACTGTGGAAACACCTTTGGTAAACATGGCTCCTCTAGTGGATGCAATGTTAAATGTCCTTTGTCTGGCCAGTACTGTGGAGGTGACTTGGCCAATACAGTGCTGGAGATAAAACCCAAAGGTGAGATGAAAAGGCTCTTATTATAATCTAGTTACCTAACCTTTTGTCCATAGACTATGTCAATACTCATTATTTTTGTCTTGTATTTTTGGGTGACCTTTATTTTTCACAGTTTACAGTATTTAAGATTATTTGTCAGCACAATACAATGTCTTAATCATTTTGTGATGTATATTGAACTTTCCAATGTAAACTATCAATTATGCATCACTGTAAAAGTCTTATATTTTTATCATGTTATATTAAACAACTCATTTTTTAGCAAAAAAGTACCAGATAATCGAGCTTGGCTGTTTTAATGATGACCCTAGTGAAAGAGATTTGCGCGTGAAATCTCCCCTCCGAGTGAAAAATAATAATGAATGTGCTAATTTATGCTATGAGGTACCTATATTCTATATATGTTAACCTTCTTATTACAATAATTTTTATATTTTTTAGAAAATATTTAATATCTGTTATTAATTAACATGCCTATTAATTTATAAAAATTGATGAAGCGTGCTAATGAGTGTGGAAGTGAATGTATAATTACAACAGGTTTTCGATGTTTGCTGCAGTTAGATGCTTTGTACTTCGGAACCCAGAATGGCCATGAATGTTGGTGTGGCAATAGATATGGTAGATATGGCCGCTCTCATTTGTGTGACAGGAAGTGCGACGATGGGATCGATATATGTGGAGGAGGCTTAACTAACAGGGTTTTTCAGCTGATATATAGACTGGGTAAGTGTGTATTCATATCCAATCAAGTATATTATGATTTTTAATGACTGAACCAATGGTGTTAAACATATTCTTTTTTTTTTTTTTTTTTTTTCTTTTTTGACATTTCATCACTGTAAACATCAGCAGGAAAGAAATCACATTGACCAGTGATGAAATGTCCAGTAAGAAATATTTTTCAAATCATTCAGTGTCATTAGTATTTTAACAGTTTCTTGTCATCTTTATTAGGATAACCACATTATATTTAGATCAATGTAATCCAGGGGAAAATTTTGAATTTGATGAATAGTGTTCAGTACCTGGCAAATAGTCTCCAGTTATCTGCACATATGGAAAATTTCATGAGCTTAGGCAACCAAACAAATCAGAAATTGTAAACTTTAAAATGGGTTGCACCATGGGTTTTTGTCCCAGGGCTCCTAACTAAGTTTCAGAGTAACCAGTCTCGCAGCTTCAAAAACTTAATAATTTTATACATATTTTATATTTTTTGGACCTACAATTTTCAATAGGGGTGGTGGGGGTGGGAGGAGGGAGGGAAAATGAAAAAAAACATGATTGCTGCTCTGGGTCAAATGGAAAGTAAACAAAAATCTAAAATTAAAGAGTAGGGAGGAAAATATGGAAAAAACTGCTCATTTCTAAGGAGAGGGAGGAGGAAAATAAAAAATTCAATTCAAAATTTGTATTATCAAAATAAATTGTATTAAGAAGACTGTGTTTGTGTTAATTGAATTAAAGTTTCAGCTTTTTAAAAATATTCTTTGTTATTATGACATTGCCTTCGTCTATTCATGTATAAAGGCCCCTGGGCCTAACATCGATAATGGGCTTAAGGTTCTGAATTTCTTTTCCCACCAACAAACCTGACTTTATTTTGCCACAGTAATTTCACCAAAAGTAACTTTCCTGGGCGTATATGTCATTGCATACGGTTTATTATGAAAGTTCAATCACGTATGAAGATCTGCTTTTATTATCGCTAGATCTAAGTCGTGCACGTTTTGCCATGATGCTGGGTGTCAAATGGATTCAACATTGCATTTGTTAATCGTCGTTCTCAAATATAGCCATGTATAATCCATTAATAATGTTATTCAACCAATCTATTACGAATGCTTGCCAGAAAATATAAATAACTTACTTAAATTTACACACAAGCATGTTCCTGTGTCAGTGTGCATGCTCAGTAGTTCAAAATGTTCTGCCCGTACTTTGAAAATGAAACAGAAGTTCACACCCGTAGTAAATGGATCTCACTACTTACAGGGGTCAATTCTATTTAAGCTGCTACGAAAATGCGAACCGGTAAAAGATAAACGAGAACCTGTTGTAAGGCTAATATGTGACCACTGCTGAGTCGGCCGTACTTAATGGAAAAAATCCAGCGATGCAAACATAGATACGGCGATTTTAGAATGAAAAAAGGCAAGAATTATATGATGCCGGTTGAATAATATAAATAAATTTGGCAAAAGAAGATTTTTTTCATTCATCGGGCCCTTCCACTACGCATCGGCGCAAAACTGAAACTAGGGATCAAAGTTTTGTCGCTTGTCACATGCTAAAGAAATGTAAAAGGTAGGATTGTCTCCAAAAGAAATATTTCTTTTTTATTGCAGGTTCCAATGATAATGTCTACCCGAAATTCCCCACTGATTGTGTGCAGCTGGATTCGTCTGGAGAGTTGAAAAGCACACTGTGTTCCCAGTCCTCATCATTCATGTGTGAAGTGCCAAAAGGTGTTAATATGTAATTTTGAACAATAGCTTTTACTGAAATGCTAATATATTTTCTGTGAACTATATGACTCTTTGAATCGTATATCCTAGTTTTAGCAAAACTGAGTCAATATGCTTTGAAATCTTCAAATATTGTCCTTTTTTCCAACCAAACTATAGTGCAGTGTTTGAGTTGGTTTATCACTGTATCAAATTTGATGTATAATTATACAACTGTTTCAGACGTAAAAAAGACTCTGCAGAAACCGTACATGGACTACAGTAGGTTGATGAAAACAACCTCAGACGTGGATGTGATGAAGAGCACTCAAAACCCATTAAACGGACCACCGTCATCAGAGAGTACAAAGTGCAATGCTTATTCTGCAGAGTTCGATGATGTTCTTATTAAGAAGTGCAATTTTATCAAAGGCCAATATGTGATGGTTTCCAAAAAAGAGTTTATTAGGGGTCAGCTTGCTCTGACTGAAGTGGAAGTTTATGCTAGTAAGAATGAAAATTACACTGTTGTTTGAGAAAGAACAAAAACTAGTGTGTTGTTTGAGTAAAAATGAAATTTATTCTGTTATTCATGAACAGACTTGTTGACTTTTTGAACATGTTACTCTCTGACTCATATTTCACTTAATAGGTAAATTTTGAATATGAATATTATTTAAAGGAAAATGTATAGACATATGATATATAAACCAGTAAGTAAGGAACCATGTGATGTAAAGGGGAGCGTCAAAATAGGGGCTAGGGTTCAAATGTTGTGGTCGTACCATACCATGTTTTGAAAAACAATGTTTCAGGAGCTGATCTAGCTTACAATAGAAAGGCCTATATGAGTCATGGTGCTAACAGAGGTGGTAAGCCGGGCAAGGCTGTGGATGGAGACAGGTAATGAGAGTGCTCAGATAAAGGTTTAATGGGGCTCCTCAGCTCTGATTCAAAGTTGGGTACTTAGTCGCGAGTTCAGACCTTTGTCCTTACATGCAGCATTGCTAAATATGTGTAAATAAGATGATTCGGGGACACCAGAAGTTTTGGCAAAATATGGGGCTACCTAAAAATATTCATTAGGGGCCGCTTATCATAAGGTTCTTTAGCGGTAAAAAAATTGCATGCATAACAATTTTGTCATGATCGCCAATATCTGGGACCTCCCTGAATGTGGGGGCCCCTGGCTGCAGGCTACTCAGACCAACCCCTTGGAATCGGTCACTGGGTACGGATCTTCTTGAAGGTTATTGAACTTATTAGAACTATAATTTTAATACTCAATCATTTATGGAAATATTTCTCATGGATAATCAAGTATCTATCATATAGACCAATTAACTGAAATATATGAAAATGTAAACTACCTTAATTTGTAAATAAGTACATCTGACTGCATGTTTCTGTCAGATAAAACGCTTATTGTACAATAGGTATTCATTTTATTTTGTAATGGTGGATCTAGGAAGGGTTTCAGGGTTTTGTGTCTCACTTATGCACCACAGAGAAATTCAAAAAGGGAATCAAATCCCATTGCTGTCCTTAATGGCGAAGTTATCCTGTATTTTCAATTATCAGCAGGCTGTTATCTAAAAAACTTTTTATAATGTAGGTACCCAGAAAAGTACTGGTATGGACAAGCTTCGACACAGTCTATGGAATTTCCACCTGGGACAGATGATCTTGGCTGGTGGGCTGTAGACTTGGGAGAGAGGACAGCTGTCCAGATAGTAAAAATCTATGCACTGTTTGAAGAACGTAAGCATAACTCTATTTTATCATACATTGATGTGTGATTTATTGGGATATCACGCTCTATAATGCTGTATAATCCATTGGTTATCATACTTGTTTGAACAAACTGATACTATAGTTATTAGTCCTGTTGTTATTGATTTCCAAGTATTGGTAGCAACGTATTACATCTACTTTTACTTAGTTCTTTTGAAAGGAGGCACAGCTGTAAATGTTGGAACTAAAGTGCTTTGGGTTAACACTATAGATTTGTGCATTTCTTCATTAAATAACACGCTATAATAATAATTTGTGTTTGTTTGAATACGATGTATGATAAATGAAATGCTACATTGGTGCTGAATATGTTGTACTTGTTTAAGGCTCACACATCTCGTCCTGTCGGATTATTCAGATAAAATAATGTGTTTGCCATATACAAGTACAACATTTTCGTACTTGCATGGTATTCTATATGTCTCTCAGTCAAGTTTGAACATTTTCAAATCGAAATTTCCCTTTAAAATTTAGATGGTCTGGGCGAAGCCCTTATAAGTGGACAAAGGTACAGAGTGACAGACTTGCAGCTTTCAGCCAGCAGTTCCAAATCAACAAGTGAAGGTCCAGAGAGGTCGCGATTAAATGCAATTGCTGAACAGGATGGAGCCAAGGGATATTGGTCTGCAGGTGTCTTGGATGAAAACCAATGGATACAGGTAAAACACATTGCTGCCTATAGTTCAACTTAAGTTAGTCATCTCAACTATTGGCTACATTGTGCGTTTTACTGTACATCCTAGAGCTTTGAGATAATGAGTTTTTTTTTCTGAACTATAAGCACTAACTTATTATATTACAGGTGGACTTAAAGCACCTGTTTGATATATACACTGTAGCTACAATGGGTCGAAATGATATTCCAACTCCTAGATGGGTGCTTGAATGGGTGCGAAGTTATACCCTATCATATTTTACAGGGGTCACGTTTCTTCCATATATTCAATATGGTACCACACCTAAGGTAAGGATTGTTTGAGCAACTTCGTTGATTTCATATTTACACAATCATGTGTACAACATGTACATCCAAAAGGTATTGACTAAGACTTGCATTCTTTTTCCAGTTTACACGCATATTGTAATGTGAAATTACTTACAGATATTCACTGGTAACACTAACAAAAATGACGTGGTTAGAAATAAGTTGACGCCAATTATCCGGGCTTCGAAGGTCAGATTACATCCAAAGTTATACCAGGGCCATATATCTATGCGATGGGAACTTTATGGCAGGAAAGGTGAGCTTAGTTCATATGATTGATGCACGTATATGTCCAGAAGTATTTTGAATTATTTTTCAACTATTATCATCTTGCAATACCTTCCATTACAAATTCCATCTAAAATAGACAATCCTGTCATTTTCCTGGTTGGTTCTTATCTTTTTGTTTTTAATGATCACATATAATGACATAGTATCAGAAGTTCTATTGGAAGGCTGTGGTGATATATTTGAAATGTTACTTCCTAGCAGTTATTTGATTGTACTTTCTGGGTGATTGACCATTGTAATTTCTCATGGAAATGGACAGTAGTAATGGTCCACCATGGTGAACCCTAATGGTTGCACTCTTTCTGTAGCTGGCACAGACTGATCAATACTGATGATGGGTCATAATGGCCAGTATTGGATGCTGATTATATACCGTCTATGGCCATCCAAGCGCCCAGGGCTGTTAAATTGCAATTTCTCAAACTGGGGGGTGGGCTGTTACGTGAGAGTGAAGTTACTGCATAATTCTTAAGGACATTTAAGAAAAATATGGGGGAGGGCTGTTACACAAGGGTGGGCTCTTGGACGGTCATATACAGTATGTGGTAACCTACCTTTCTATCATAAACAATTTTCCTTTTTTTTTGTCAAATAGCAAAGCATTCTATGACGCACGACATTGTGGTGCATGTGAGCTCGTGGGCTGAATGGCAGAACTTGCCTTGGGAAGACACATTTTGTGCCCGCATTGATGGTGTGCTGCCTCCACTCAGTATGGTCAACTGCCAGCCGCTTGGTGGCAGATATGTCATTATCTGGACTCATGACAAAGCTGCTGAGCTAAATATAGTAGAGGTTGAGGTTTATGGACCAAGTAAGTTGTTTGGGTTGTAAGTACAATTTGCATTGTATTGTATTTATCGGTTGCCTTCATATAGAGGAGTATACATTAAAGTTAAATATTTAACGTAAAAAGCAGTTGAAAACGACAAAGAAATTAAAATGATTTACTGTTAAGGTAATACAAAGTGCATATGTTTAGAAACATTAGTAAACATTGATGCCGACCAGCCTCTAACAAGTTTTTCTGTCACCCTCCTTAAGATAGTCGTCACCTTTTATACTGGTTCATAATGGTTTGACTTCCCCTAATTTCACTATTCTTTTTATTGCACAGAGGATAGGAGGCGATAACTTTATATTTCTCTGAATAAAACTTTCAAGATGTGTTTAGAATCATATGCTTTCCATTTTTTGTTCATCAGTTATATAAATAACTAATTGGAATTGATAGATTTCTAATAAAAGCTATCCCATACTTTCTAGTGACGAACCTCGCGTTGAAAAGAAACGCCAATCAAACTTATGGCAAGTATTTTGATGAGAGCAAGAATAGTTTAGTTTCGGATAGCCGCCAGTACACACGTGAAAGTGCATCAAGTGAAAAGGCTGTTGATGGTGACAGTAGGTGAGTTCATTCAGCACAAAAAATGTCTAATGGACCAATTTCACTGACATGCTGTTTCTGGCCTGAAGTTCTGCTCCAATTACAAGGGCAGATGTCTTTAATATGAAACAATTGAACAGAGTGTTATGGCGCGTATAAGTTCAAATATGGCTTCAGGGTTGTGTTTGGTAATGGTCTGCCGGTAATTTAACTCATTCTTAATTTAAAGTGTCTTTTGCTTGAGATTAGTCCATAGCCATTTGTGGTAATTCTGCTGTGCCAACATTAACTTTATGGGCCATTAACTTTCCAACGGTCTGTATTATGAAGTGCAATACCGTGACATAGCAATATTTAGTTTAGCTTATCATATTTATCAATGTTTTTTTATCAAATAAAGGAAGTATATACACTTCAAAGTAGAAAAAATATACATATATATATCGCATGATGAAGAAAAATGGAGAAATCTGATTGGCTAAGAAAAATGTGACAATCTGATCTATCTCCCTGGCTAGAGGGAGATAGATCATGATCTATCTCCCTCCTGCTGTTTCCATAGTAATTTGAAAATTACGTAGTGCGCAGTGCGTTAAAGTTATTGCAGAAATGTACGTTTCACGTTATCATTTTCTAATGCTCTCTGTACGCCTGTGTACGTCAGTCACTTACTATTCTAAGAAGCGTGTCATTACAATTTTTGTCAACTGCTTTGTGAATTTGAGTTAACATTGAGTAAAAGCACTTCTATCAACATGTCAGTGCTACTACTGAATGAGGTAAATGCGATATAATAAATGGTGCCCGCTGTTGGGGGATGCTGCCCGACGCCCGAAGCGGGAGGGCAACATTGTTCCTTCGGGGCGACATTTCGGCGTACCTCCCCCAACAGCGGGCACCATTTATATAATATTTATGTATTTGTATATATTATATATCTTAAATGTTAAAGTCAATTTATTCTTATTTTGTTCATGGATACTCCCTTCCGAATTGGAAATCATTAATATATATATATATATATATATATATATTATATACGGTATATATATTTGTAGGACCTGTAGATGCTATGTTTTTAGGACCAACTGATGTATTGTTGATGACACTGCTGAAATATAAGTGGATTCAAATATAAAGAACAAAAAATAAAAAACAAAACAATATTTATCTTTCCTTATGATGGCACCTGAAAATATTGCCAGTTTGAATCAATTGACTGAGACTGACATGAAACATTATGAGAAAAAAACTTGGTATTTTGTATTGTAGTGGTATTTTCCAAAGCTGTGCTCTCATTGCTTATAAGATGTCAGATCCTTGGTGGCTTGTGGACTTGGAGTATCTTACCTATGTCTATAACGTGATTATATATGACATGGTCGATGAAAGAAGAGGTTAGAGTTTACAGCAAATATAATGATTGGATCTCTATAAAATTGAAATCCTCAGATTGCAGAAAAATAGTTATACCCAGTCTTTTTTATACTATCTAGAACCTCTTCATTCTATAATAAGAAACTTTTGCTTTCCAACATACAGCTTGCAATGGGCCCATATCACAGCGCGAACATTGCCCTAATATTGATACACATAATCTTCCATTGCAATCGGATTGCATTAAACAGTCATGCTGCTTTGATGACTCCATTCCTGATGCACCAGTCTGCTATAAAAAAGCTCCAGGTTTGCCAATTAATGAATTTTGTAATCTCGTAATAATTGTTTAAGAGTTTAAAAGTAATCCAATTTATGGTTACACTATATGCTTTGTTGTTGTTGCCAATAGATTGACGACACATATTCATTGTACTCTTTTGAATAATTTGTTTTTTGGAACTAGTTTATACATTTTTAATAGTATGTAGCTATTGACCTGATACTAATTTCATTCCACTACCTTTTGGCACTTGATGTGCTACTCATTTAAATTGGTAATAGCATCATAGCAACTTGAGCTTTGTGTTCCTTCACCACAGGAAGATAGTGGCTTACATTGAAAATGCCCTGCATTTCACCAGAAATACCAAGGTATAAAATATGTAATAACAAACCATCTTCTTGCAGTTTCATTTCTCAGCGACTTTGACGTGTATGTCCTCGAGCAATATAGTCCTCCTGGTAGACCACAGACATCAGTTGA
This sequence comes from Streblospio benedicti, assembly GCA_019095985.1. NCBI lineage: Eukaryota > Metazoa > Annelida > Polychaeta > Spionida > Spionidae > Streblospio > Streblospio benedicti. Next base: position 45,610,097 of record CM032669.1, read on the forward strand.
AAAATTATGTGGGCATCATGATGGCCAAGTTGATGCTTTGTCGAAACCTCGATGTTCACCACCTCTATGGGGAAGATTTGTAGTCATTCACGTGCCTGGAAAGGACAAAAATCTTGGCCTATGTGAAGTTATTGTCTTAGGAGAAGGTAATGTGATTTTAGACATCCTCATCTGTTTCATTTTGCTATTCAGTTCTTTTCACACTGACACTATTGTCCTGACACCAAATTTATTCCACTACTTTTTGGCTTGTAACAATTTTTTTCCTGATTTTGAAATAATTTGAAATAATTTTTTTTCCTTAGACACTTTTTTTGAAAATTGTTGGAATA
>CM032669.1:45610528-45626266 GCA_019095985.1 Streblospio benedicti
AAGATTTGCAAGATCGTCAAGATTTTCAAATATAGCAAGCTCATTGGAATAACCACCTACATTGCACACTTTGCAAGTTCTTGCTACTATAACTTTCAAGTTTGGCAAGATTTACTCTACATCATTGCTGCCAGGAAGAAAGCTTGCCAATATTAGCAAATTTGGCAAGATTTCAAAGATTTAATCTGGTTCTTCTTTGCAATATCTTGCTACAAGGACTTTCAAGTTTGTCAAGATTTCAAATGTTTCACCGGCCAGTGGAATCAGCTTGCACCAGCAGCAAGCTTGCCAAGTTTGCCAAGATTTGCAAGAATTTCTCTTACTCATTAAATACTTAAGAATATTGTAATTCTTGAAACACACACTTTCAAGATTTTCAAGATTATATAACCACATATATTGCACACTTTTCAAGTTCTTGCTACAGGCACTTTCAAGTTTGTCAAGATTCTTCTCTCATGAACCACACACCAAGATTTGCAAGAAAAACCACCAAGATTTTTGCAATATAGCTACTATAAGCTCATTGGAAGAACCACCTCATTGCTTGCACACTTTGCAACAATTTTCTTTCTTGCTACTATAACTTTTGTCATGCATTCATGACAATATTCAAGTTCAGCATAGCTTTAATATTTGATTGTTTTGTTTACACATGCATAAGAATTAGCAAAAGTGTCATTTGACGTTGAGGTATTTTTGTCTTGAGGTTGGGGACCTGGCGGGTCGAAAAAAAATGTGTCATTGTACTCATTGGTTGTATGTTAAGGTTGGGGGTGTTCGAAAAAATGTGTAATTTGTCTTTGTTGTTGTGTCGCGAGGCCGTTGTGAGGGGGGCTGGGGTAGAAAAAATGTGTCATTTCACTTGATTGTGATTGTTTCTTGATGGGGGGGGGGGTGAAGAAATGTGTCATTTCAATCTTCGTGGTTGTCTCTTGAGGCCAGGGTTGGGTGAATAAATGTGCCATTTGACTTGGTGGTTGGGTGTCGAGGTTGTGGGGTGATCGGAAAATGTGTTATTTTTCTTGATTGTTGTGTCTCGTGCACGGGGGTGGTTAACAAAATGTGTGATTTGACTTAGCGGTTGGGTCCCGAGGCTGTGGGGCGGTTGGAAAAATGTGTTATTTGTCTTGGTTGTTTTGTCTCGTGGCAGAGGGGTGTTTGAAAAAATGTGTGATTTGATTTGCTTGTTGTGTCTCGAAGCCGGGGGCGGTGTCCGATAAAATGTGTCATTTGACTTTAGGGTTGTGATTGGGGCCGGGGGGTGTTTTAAAAAATGTGTCCCTTGTCTTGGTTGTTGTGTCTCGAGGCCCGTGGGGTGGTGGAAAAAATGTGTCATTTGTCTTGGTTGCTGTGTCTAGATGCATGGGGGGGTCGAAAAAATGTGTCATTTGACTTTAAGGCTGTGATCGGGGCCGGGGGTTGTTTTAAAAACCCTTGTCCTGGTTGTTGTGTCTCGAGGCCTGGGGGGTGGTTGAAAAAATGTGTCATTTGTCTTGGTTGCTGTGTCTAGACGCATGGGGTGTGGTTGAAAAAATGTGTCATTTGACTTTAGGGCTGTGATCGGGGCCGGTGGGTGTTTTAAAAAATGTGTCCCTTGTCTTGGTTGTTGTGTCTCGAGGCCTGGGGGGTCATTTGACTTGGTCGTGGTTTTGTCTTGATTGGCGGGGTCAAAAGAATGTGCCGTTTGACTTTGTGGTTGGTTCGTGGGCTGTGGGTTGGTAGAAAAAATGTGTCATTTGTATTTGTTTTTGTGTCTCGAGGCCTGGGGGGATAAAAAAAGAGTCTTTTCCCTTGGTTTTGGTTGTGTCTTGATGCGGGGGGGGGGGGCGGGGCCGGGGGGTGTTAGATAAAATGTCTCATTTGTCTTGGTGGTTGTGTCTCAAGGCCGGGGAGGTGGAAGAATTAATGTATTTTTTTCATTAGTTGTGGTTGTGTCTTGATGGGTGAGCCGGGCGGCGGGTTGTTTGAAAATATGTGTCAAATGACGTGGTCTTTGTGTCTGGCGGTCTGGGGTTGATGGAAAAAAAGTGTCATTTTACTTGGAAAAGGTGTCATGTTAAGGTTGGGGGTTGTCGAAAGAATGTGTCATTTGTCGTGGTTGTTGTGTCTCGAGGCCGTTGGGAGGGGGGGGGGGGTAGAAAAAATGAGTCATTTCACTTAATTATGGTTGTGTCGTGATGGGGGGCAGGGTGTGAAAAAATGTGTCATTTCAATCTTCGTGGTTGTATCTTGAGGCGAGGGTTGGTTGAAAAAATGTGTTGTTTGACTTGGCGGTTGGGTGTCGTGGCTGTGGGGTGGTCGGAAAAATGTGTTATTTTTCTTTTTTTTTGTCTTGTGGCTGAGGGATGGTTGAAAAAATGTGTCATTTGATTTGGTTGTTGTGTCTCAAAGCCGGGGGCGGTGTTCGATAAAATGTGTCTTGATCGGGGTCGGGTGGTGTTGTAAAAAATGTGTCCTTTGTCTTGGTTGCTGTGTCTAGATGCATGGGGGGGGGGGAAAAAATGTGTCATTTGACATGGTCGTGGTTTTGTCTTGATTGGGGGGTCAAAAGAATGTGTCGTTTGACTTAGTGGTTGGTTCGTGAGGCTGGGGGTGGTCGAAAGAATGTGTCATTTGTATTTGTTTTTGTGTCTCGAGGCCTGGGGGGTGGTTTAAAAAAAAGAGTCATTTTGCTTGGTTTTGGTTCTGTCTTGATGGGGGGTGGGCGGGGCCGGGGGTGTTTGAAAAAATGTGTCATTTGTCTTGGTGGCTGTGTCTAGATGCATGGGGGGTGGTCGTGGTTTTGTCTTGATGGGTCGGGGTCGGGGTCGGGGGGGGGGGGGTCAAAAGAATGTGTCGACTGACTTGGTGGTGGGGGGGGGGGTCGAAAAAATGTGTCGTTTGTATTTGTTTTTGTGTCTCGAGGCCTGAGGGGATAATTGATAAAAAAGAGCCTTTTCCTATGGTTTTGGTTGTGTCTTGATGGGGGTGTGCGGGGCCGGGGGGTGTTATAAAAAATGTGTCAATTGTCTTGGTGGTTGTGTCTCGAGGCCGGGGAGGTGGTCGAATTAATGTATTATTTCCATTGGTTGTGGATGTGTCTTGATGGGTGGGCCGGGCGGCGGGTTGTTTGAATATATGCGTCAAATGACGTGGTCTTTGTGTGTGGAGGTTTGGGGGTGATGGAAAAGAATGTGTCATTTTACTTGGAAAATGTGTCATTTCAGTTTGTTGTATTGTTGTCTTGATGGGGGTTTGGGGCTAGGGGTGGGGGGTCGGAAAAAATGTGTCATTTAACTCACTGGTTGTATATTAAGGCTGGGGTTTGTTGGTAAGAAGGGTCATTTGTCTTTGTGGTTGGGTCTCGAGGCCGGGGGTTGGTTGAAAAAATGTGTCATTTGTCTTGGTCATTTGTCTTGGTTGTTGTGTCTCGAGACCGTTGGGGGGGGGTAGAAAAAATGTGTGATTTTACTTGGTTGTGGTTGTGTCTTGATAGGGAGGCAGGGGGGTTGGGGGGCTTGTAGAAAGAAAGTGTCATTTTACTTGGTTGTGGTTGTGTCTTGATGGGTGGGCGGGACGGGGGGGGGGGGGGTTAAAAATGTGTCATTTGTATTTGCCATTTGTCTTGGTTGTTGTATGTCGAGGCCCAGGGGGTTTTGGAAAAAATGTGTCATTTGTCTTGGTTGCTGTGTCTAGGTGCGTGGGGGTTGGTTGAAAAAATGTGTCATCGGACTTGGTTGTGGTTTTATTTTGATGCGGGGTCGTGGTAGTAAATAAAAATGCGTCTCATTTGACTTGGTTTTGGTTTTGTCTTGAGTGGGGGTCGGATGTGGGTGATACAAAAAAGTGTCATTTGACTTGGTTTTCGTGTCTCGAGGCCTGGGGGGGGTAGAAAAAAAGAGTGATTCCCCTTGGTTTTGGTTTTGTCCAGATGGGGTCGGGGGTGGTTGGGCGTCGACGTGGGGTGTTTGAAAAAATGTGTGAAAGTTTTTGCCAAGTGCTGTTCATAATTGTGGACATTAAGAACACAGTGGATTTTCCATGATTCAGCAAGGTCCGGTATGGAAATAATAGGCCATTTTGATGGATGTCTGTCTAGTGTTCCTCAGTAGGCCCACTGTTAAAAGCTTCCTTTAATATACAAGGGTAAATTTCACTGTCACTGTTATTTATAATTTTGTTACATATCTGTGAGGTTTTCATTACCTATTTGCATTATCAATGTACCTGCGATAAACCAAATACACATGTAGGTTGTACTGTAGAGCAACTGCTTGAATATCTTGAAACCGTTTGAATGAAGAGGTTGAAAATTCTCATGAATGGATAAAACGTTTGTCAACCTGCTTAGTTTATCCATTCATTAGAAGATTCAAATTGTTGATGCCAACAGTGTTAATCTTGGCAAGCTTGTTCACAGGTAGCAAGTGATGTATAGTGAATGTTGAAGATGTTGAAACTATTTGAATCAATAATTTGAATATTGTAATGTATGGACAGGACTGCTTCAAAAATAACCAACATAATATATATAAAAAAAGAAAGCAAATGCTGACAAACTTGAAAATACCTGTAGCAAGAACTTGCAAAGTGTGCAATATATGTGCTTATTGTTATGCATGTGTAAACTGCAGAGATGAAATATTGAAAAATATTGTAATCAATGGTTAAACTAAGCAGAACCACATGAAATCTTTTAAATCTTGGCAAACTTGTTATTATTGGCAAGCTTTCCTCCTTGCAGCAAGTAATGTAAAGTAAATCAAACATAAATGTCATGAGTGCTCAATATATTGAAACGGTTTGAATAAAGAATTTGAATATTGTAATGAATGGATAAACCAAGCAAAAGCAGATGAAGTGTTTGAAATGTTTCCCAAGTTGTTGATTTTGGCAAGCTTTCTTCCTTGCAGCAAGTGATGTAGACTAAATCTTTATTACTAAGTATTCAACATATGTGTTTGTTGTCATGAATGGATAAAAAATGAATTTGAAATCTAGTAACTCTTGAGGATCTTGGCAAGCTTGCTCAAATGTAGCAAGTGATGTAGAGTAAATGTTGAGTGTACTCCCTCCACACCATGTGCCGTATGTACGATGGTCATGTGACGACCCATGTGACCTGTGTTGGTCAATAGGAGGACCAGTGCATTTGTGACCATAATTACAATGAGGTGTGTATGTAGGATGCATTATGTGTAGAGTTGTTCTATAGTCACTGTTCATAAACTGGAAAGTGTTTGAATGATGAATTGGAATACTGTAATGTAATGTAGCAAGTGATGTATAGTCAAAGTTGAATATCTTGAAACTGTTTGAAGCAAGAATTTGAATATTGCAATGAATGGATAAACTAAGCAGGTGAAACATTTGAAATCTTAACAAACTTGAAAGTCCTTGTAGCAACAAATTGCAAAGCAGAACCAGATGAAATCCTTGAAATGTTGCCAAACTTGCGATTATTGGCAAGCTTTCTTCCTGGCAGCAAGGATGTAGAGTAAATCTTGACTAACTTGAAAGTCCTTGTAGCAAGAACTTGCAAAGTGTGCAATATGTGTGATTATATAATGTTGAAAATCTTGAAAGCGTGTGTTTCAAGAATTACAATGTTCTTAAGTATTTAATGAGTAAGAGAAATTCTTGCAAATCTTGGCAAACTTGGCAAGCTTGCTGCTACATAGTAGGTGAGGAGGTAAAATCTTGCAAATCTTGCAAATCTTGCAAAGAATATGAATCTATATGCTCCAGCAATTGTGACCTATGAAACTAAATCTTGTAAATCTTGAAAGTGTGTGTTGCAAGAATTTGAATATTCTTAACTATTTAATGTATAAGACAAAATCTTGATAAACTTGGCAAAATTGGCAAGCTTGCAACTATTCAGTAGGTGAGGAGTCAAAATCTTGCAAATCTTGAAACTCTTTGAATCAAGAAATTGAATGTATTATGCATATGAGTATGACTTGGTCTAAGGTGATGAGCTTGCCTAGAGTGCCAATTTCATCAAGAATTGAGAGATTGAAAATCTTGATTCAAACAGTTTCAAGATTGTCAAGATTTCCTCTGTAGTGCTTGCTACATTGTAGGTTGTGTTATCATGCAGCAAGTGATACATAGGAAATCTTGAAAATCTTGAAACTGTTTGAATCAAGAATTTGAATCTATATGCTCCAGCAATTGTGACCTATCAAAGTAAATCTTGTAAATCTTGAAAGTGTGTGTTGCAAGAATTTGAAAATTCTTAACCATTTAATGCATAAGAGAAAATCTTGAAAAACTTGGCGATTCAAATTCTTGATTCAAACAGTTTCAAGATTGTCAAGATTTCCTCTGCATTGCTTGCTACATTGTAGCTTTTATTACCATGCAGCAAGTGACACATAGGAAATGAACTATATAATGCATATGTGAAAATCTTGGCATTCTTGATTCAAGAAGTTGCAAGATTTTCAAGTTTTTGCCTCCCCTTTGAAATCTTGCATTTCTTGCTATTATTGGCAAGCTTTCTTCATGGCACCAAGGATGTAGAGTAAATCTTGACAAACTTGAAAGTGCTTGTAGCAAGAACTTGCAAAGTGTGCAATATGTGTGGTTATTGTGATGTATAGTCAAGGTTGAATATCTTGAAACTGTTTGAAGCAAGAATTTGAATATTGCAATGAATGGATAAACTAAGCAGGTGAAACATTTGAAATGTGGACAAACTTGAAAGTCCTTGTAGCAAGAAATTGCAAAGCAGAACCAGATGAAATCTTTGAAATCTTGCCAAACTTGCGATTATTGGCAAGCTTTCTTCCTGGCAGCAAGGATGTATAGTAAATCTTGACTAACTTGAAAGTCCTTGTCGCAAGAACTTGCAAAGTGTGTAAAATCTTGCAAATCTTGCAAATCTTGCAAAGGATATGAATCTATATGCTGCATCAATTGTGACCTATGAAACTAAATGTTGTAAATCTTGAAAGTGTGTGTTGCAAGAATTTGAATATTGTTAACTATTTAATGTATAAGACAAAATCTTGATAAACTTGGCAAAATTGGCAAGCTTGCAACTATTCAGTAGGTGAGGAGTCAAAATCTTGCAAATCTTGAAACTCTTTGAATCAAGAAATTGAATGCATTATGCATATGAGTATGACTTGGTCTAAGGTGATGAGCTTGCCTAGAGTGCCAATTTCTTCAAGAATTGAGAGATTGAAAATCTTGATTCAAACAGTTTCAAGATTGTCAAGATTTCCTCTGTCTTGCTAGATTTCCTGTGTATCATGCAGCAAGTTGCTACATTTGAAACTAGAATCAAGAATTTGAATGCATATGCATGTTATGACCTATAACAGCAAGTGATTGTGTTTCATTTGAAATTCTTGAAAATCTTGAAACTGTTTGAATCAAGAATTTGAATCTATATGCTCCAGCAATTGTGACCTATTGAACTAGATCTTGTAAATCTTGAAAGTGTGTGTTTCAAGAATTTGAATATTCTTAACTATTTAATGGATGAGAGAAAATCTTGAAAAACTTGGCAAGCTTGCTGATATATAGTAGGTGTAGAGTCAAAATCTTGCAAATCTTGCAAAGAATTTGAATCTATATGCTCCAGCAATTGTGACCTATCAAACTAAATCTTGTAAATCTTGAAAGTGTGTGTTGCAAGAATTTGAAAATTCTTAACTATTTAATGCATAAGAGAAAATCTTGAAAAACTTGGCGATTGAAAATCTTGATTCAAACAGTTTCAAGATTGTCAAGATTTCCTCTGCATTGCTTGCTACATTGTAGCTTTTATTACCATGCAGCAAGTGATACATAGGAAATGAACTATATAATGCATATGTGAAAATCTTGGCATTCTTGATTCAAGAAGTTGCAACATTTTCAAGATTTTGCCTCCCCTTTGAAATCTTGCAAATCTTGCGATTATTGGAAAGCTTTCTTCATGGCACCAAGGATGTAGAGTAAATCTTGACAAACTTGAAAGTGCTTGTAGCAAGAACTTGCAAAGTGTGCAATATATGTGGTTATTGTGATGTATAGTCAAGGTTGAATATCTTGAAACTGTTTGAAGCAAGAATTTGAATATTGCAATGAATGGATAAACTAAGCAGGTGAAACATTTGAAATGTGGACAAACTTGAAAGTCCTTGTAGCAAGAAATTGCAAAGCAGAACCAGATGAAATCTTTGAAATCTTGCCAAACTTGCGATTATTGGAAAGCTTTCTTCCTGGCAGCAAGGATGTAGAGTAAATCTTGACTAACTTGAAAGTCTTGTAGCAAGAACTTGCAAAGTGTGCAATATTTGTGGTTATATAATGTTGAAAATCTTGAAAGCGTGTGTTTCAAGAATTACAATGTTCTTAAGTATTTAATGAGCAAGAGAAATTCTTGCAAATCTTGGCGATCTTGCTGCTACATAGTAGGTGAGGAGGTAAAATCTTGCAAATCTTGCAAATCTTGCAAAGAATATGAATCTATATGCTCCAGCAATTGTGACCTATGAAACTAAATCTTGTAAATCTTGAAAGTGTGTGTTGCAAGAATTTGAATATTCTTAACTATTTAATGTATAAGACAAAATCTTGATAAACTTGGCAAAATTGGCAAGCTTGCAGCTATTCAGTAAGTGAGGAGTCAAAATCTTGCAAATCTTGAAACTCTTTGAATCAAGAATTTGAATGCATTATGCATATGAGTATGACTTGGTCTAAGGTGATGAGCTTGCCTAGAGTGCCAATTTCTTCAAGAATTGAGAGATTGAAAATCTTGATTCAAACAGTTTCAAGATTGTCAAGATTTCCTCTGTAGTGCTTGCTACATTGTAGGTTGTGTTATCATGCAGCAAGTGATACGTAGGAAATCTTGAAAATCATGAAACTGTTTGAATCAAGAATTTGAATCTATATGCTCCAGCAATTGTGACCTATTGAACTAGATCTTGTAAATCTTGAAAGTGTGTGTTTCAAGAATTTGAATATTCTTAACTATTTATTGGATGAGAGAAAATCTTGAAACACTTGGCAAACTTGGCAAGCTTGCTGATATATAGTAGGTGTGGAGTCAAAATCTTGCAAATCTTGCAAAGAATTTGAATGTATATGCTCCAGCAATTGTGACCTATCAAACTAAATCTTGTAAATCTTGAAAGTGTGTGTTGCAAGAATTTGAATATTCTTAACTATTTAATGCATAAGAGAAAATCGTGAAAAACTTGGCGATTCAAATTCTTGATTCAAACAGTTTCAAGATTGTCAAGATTTCCTCTGTAGTGCTTGCTACATTGTAGGTTGTGTTATCATGCAGCAAGTGATACGTAGGAAATCTTGAAAATCTTGAAACTGTTTGAATCAAGAATTTGAATCTATATGCTCCAGCAATTGTGACCTATTGAACTAAATCTTGTAAATCTTGAAAGTGTGTGTTTCAAGAATTTGAATATTCTTAACTATTTAATGCATAAGAGAAAATCTTGAAAAACTTGGCAAACTTGGCAAGCTTGCTGATATATAGTAGGTGTGGAGTCAAAATCTTGCAAAGAATTTGAATCCATATGCTCCAGCAATTGTGACCTATCAAAGTAAATCTTGTAAATCTTGAAAGTGTGTGTTGCAAGAATTTGAAAATTCTTAACTATTTAATGCAAAAGAGAAAATCTTGAAAAACTTGGCAAACTTGGCAAGCTTGTAGGTGAGGATTCAAATTCTTGCAAATCTTGAAAGTCTTTGTATCAAGAATTTGAATACATATGTTACGCATTTGAGTATGACTTGGTACAGGGGAATCAGCTTGCCTAGAGTGCCAATTTCGTCAAGATTTTCAAGAATTGAGAGATGCAAATTCTTGATTCAAACAGTTTCAATATTTTCAAGATTTCCTCTGTATTGCTTGCTACATTGTAGCTTTTATTACCATGCAGCAAGTGGTACATAGGAAATTAACTATATAATGCATGTGAGAAAATCTTGAAAATCTTGGCATTCTTGATTCAAGAAGTTTCAACATTTTCAAGATTTTGCCTCCTCTACACCTGATACATGGGAGCAATCATGTATTTCTCAATGAAATGGATTCTCTCTTGGGGAAAGTTTTCTCGAGGTACGATAGTCCCCATGAATGAGGGACTTCAAAATCTTGCAAATTAAAAAGCAGCAATGTGATAGTGTTTCCACAAACTTGATAATGCCATTCAAGAAATTGAAAGATATGTAGCTGTTTTTGAGAGACTTTTCCTCGTTTTCAATGTATCTGAGGAGGGTGCTTCAGCACCAAAAATGTTTATAAAGCAATTTTTTAAAACTTTTGAGTCAAATTCACACAGCAGATAACAGAGGAGAATAAAAAACATGTTACATTTTCATATACTAGTTCAACAATAGTTTCTAAACAAGGATAATAAACAGTTCATACACTGAGCTTTCGACAGCATCCGCCATCTTGATCACAGTGGTTGATGTCATTCATCGTCACTGGGACCGCGGAAATCCGTGGAGTTGCCCCCCCCTCCCCCCTCTCAGGTGAGGACATTGTTCCAAATGGAAGGAAGCTGGTACCTGCCCCCATCTCTATTTAGTGAGGGCTTGAGTTTCCTGATATGAATGGCCTCCTTCACACCACATTCGAAATATTTGGGTTCCACACATAAGATGTTAGTCCCTTCGAGAGACACTGTGTCCTTTACTGTCTGTGTGCAGGTGACGAGACACCTCTGATCCAGCGGAACTGGGTCTGCGGTGTTCTAGGAACCTTGCTTTTAATGCACGTTCAGTCTCTCCCATGTACGAGGCCCTCGCAATCCTGGCACTTTTATCTGGTAGACCGGTCCAATCACACGTTCTTTCTTCAGGGGGCCTTGGGTCTCACCAGTAGCTGTCTGAGATTTCACAGGTTTAAAAGAACACCTGCACACTGTATTGGTGCATCACCCTTCTCATGTGTTCAGACACTCCTTGAATGTATGGTATCACTACCGGAGGTCTCTTGGGGCGATCCACCTGTACATCTGTATCCTGTGCAGACTCAATGTATGAACTGATTATTATCCTTGATTAGAAACTATTGTTGAACTTGTATATTTCATATCCAGGATAAATGAATTTCTATCAAAAGTTACATTTTCAGTGTGGATAAATGTTTACCTGCATTTACAAATGATAAAAAGGGATCTTTCGTTATTGATTTGGGACAACAGGTTACCATAAAAGTTGATCTATGTGGCTGTTGAATTGCATATCCACAATTTTCACTCTGATATACACACACGTAAGTTTACGTTTAATTGTATTAACTTTATTGTATTAACTTTAACTATAAAACATACAGCACTACAAACAGACTGACTTAAGCATTAAATTTGGTTTAAAACAACATATAAATAACCAGTGCCAATGAATTGTAGGTTACATTTTCATGAACATAACATAATTCAGTCAAAGAGCCCTGTATGGGAGCGGAAGATAGGTGTTGATCACGGTGTCTCTTTTTTAAGACATTTTAAATAGTCCATGTGTCACCTGTTTATTATGGTGTCCAAATAGATGAAGATAATTATTTTTACAGAAAAACTGGATAAAAATGTCCTTTTTGCATGTCCCTTTAAGTCCGTGTAGAGCCCCTAGTCTTTATTGCATCATACAACCACTAGGATTGGGTAAGTAGGACTGTGTGTCATTTGATGCATTATAATGCCAGCAAGGCTTGTAATGATAGAGAAAATTTACTGTATTGTTCTTGTCTATGGTTTAATCATTTATGTAATTGCACAGTGCTGGCTGTTTCATGGGCTTATACAGAGGGTATGCTTAGAAGTGGCTTGTTATTCTGGTCTACTAGACTAGAATATATTAAGGAGGGCCTGCCGCGTTTTATCATGTATTAACTCACTTTTAGTTGATATTATGGGGTGTATATCTATTCCATCATACCACATAAGAAGGGAGTAAGCATAATTATCCGTTGGAACTTAAACAAGTGAAAGGGAATTTCAAATGGATTAAAACCCTATCTTATTTTCTTCATATTATGTTGTTCCTTAAACATTAAAGTGCAACAATGTACTTTTTCATTTGTGTCTAATTTTACCTGCATGTATTGTAGCTAAAGAAATAACAGTGAACACTTGGTATGGCGAAGATGACGCGGTGGATATTCATTTCTGTAACAAATTTGATGGGAAAGATTTAAATGGAACATTTTACATAGTGTTAGAGTGTAAATTTCCAAGAATGGGAAGATATATTGACGTTTTAGTGGATGCTGGAGTGCGTATTTGTGAAGTTGAAGTCTATAGGAAGAGTAAGTATTGAATCACACTTTTTAGTTGTGATGACCATTCAGATGTTTCTTGCTTTTTCAATATACATATGTACAAAGTACTATTTCATTGAAATAAATTTATTAGGCCTACTCAATTTAGGCTCTCAATATAACCATATTAATTTTAATGTTTTATGCAAATATCATCTATGCATAAAAGGTGGTTGTCTATGTTGTTACCAAAACATTCCATATAGGATAACAGGAAAATGTAATCTTCATACATTTTTTATTAAAGTGGAAAGCTAATGCACTATTATTATAGATATTTCCGTCAGCTCCCTAGGTTGCGCACTGAGAGTAAGCTAGGGAGCTGCAAAATGTTGGCCAAAAATGGATGCCAAGAAAAAAGAAAAATATATACAGTTATTCATACAAGAAAAAAGAGAACATTGTTCCACTTTTGCGGGCGTGACAAAATAAATATAACTAAATATATGTTAGCAGGTCTTAATTATTCCTCAATTTGAGGATGTGGCTTGGCTGCTTAATCTTTTTCTCAAGCGTCTACGTCCCCTCCAAGCCTTGCTATTATCAGAGTATATCTGAAACATACCCAGGCATACCAACTGAGCGCCAATATAAGATATTTGATAATGATCTATAATTATGTTGATAACCTTGATCTTTTTTCAATCTCCAGTGGACAGCATTATATTTCGCAACATTAAAGTTGGATGGGTAAGCAAAATGGTCCAGAGGAAACATTCACAGGCGATTCTCTTGTTGATGGAATCAAGTAAGCCAATTTTCTATTTATCCTCTACATGTACCACATCAACACTGAACAAGTAAGGTTTATGGAATTTTCAGTTCTAATGTAGCTTCAAGCACACAATGTTTCAATACATATTGTAAAGTGACAAGCTCATTATTGTGATCATTTACATGAATAATGATGTGTGACAACGTTTACCATAACTTCTCTTTTTCACACAAAAATATTTTTCTTTAAATGTTTATGGAAAACGCTGGTATTTTTCCGTATTCAGATTACCACATAACCATCCGGGCACGTTGTGTTATGTTCTGTGGAGTCAAAGGGGGGTGTTTATTAATTTTTGTTATTTTTGCTGAAATTTGTTTTTGTAAGCGCACTGTGCGCTTATTAGAACAAATACGGAAATAGTGTATGTCGCAGTCACCACTCCCTTGAAATTTTTGTTTTATGGGTATAAAAAGTTATTTATATAATAGTGCAATTGGAATTTATTTCTATTTGTTTTCTGTGGTCCTTACTTGCTGTCAGTACTGCAATTATTTATGAAGCTTATGTGATAGAATGTTCATGAAATTTATTTTCAGTTTTCCTGTTAATGCCACAGTTGTCATCATTATACTATGGATTTTAATTACTCAAACCCACCTTTTGTCACATAACTTCCTTTAACCAAAACGGATTTCTATAAAAGTAACATCAATCGGTGCAGAATTGGCGAGGGTAAATAAAATCCATGACAAAATAACTCAAATCGTTGTATACATTGCTGAGTTAGTGTATTTTACGTAAACTTTACAGAGTGCAGTACTTTGCATGTCATAGTGTTACGTCAAACGTATCTTATGAACGTATCTCATTTATGTAATATTTTCTAGAGGGGTCAAAGTGCGTAGTATCATATATCATGTACATTTTTACACAAAGTGTCCAAGTTCACATGTTCTTGAAAACTGCTATTTTCATGGTGTAAATAATAGAGACAGACTATAGTCTAGCAATATTATAAGTAATTATTGTACGTAGCCATGAGCATGTAGAACTTCTTTATTTATGTTTATGTCCTATGTTAAACTTTATTCACTTTAGATTTGGAGCATTTAATGAGACAAGTTCGTGCATTGTAAGCACCCCTGTGATAAATCCACCTAAAGCATATCAACCAACAGAATTTGCTTATGTTACTGTTCATCTAAATGAAAAGCATGTGGTGGATCATGTTATTCTTTATGGAAGAAAAGCAGATGGTAATCGTTAATGATTTATTTGATTCTTCATCAAGGATTTCTATTTCATTGGGACTAAAAAGATATTAAGCTAAACATTGATGTTTTTGCATCTATATATGGTTTGGGGATGTAATCTGTCAAAAATTTCGATTCCCCAAATGCCAACAAGATTTTGTTTCAGAAACTAAAGTGGAAAATGTAAAAGTGAATGCAGCTATAATTGGACAAAACTCCAATGGGAGGAAATCTTGTCGCTAAGCCTTGTACAAGTGAAGAATGGAAAGTTTTCAAAGATAAAGACACTGTATGGATGTCATACTGTTATTATCCAGATGAAGTTGAAATTGTAAACATCAGAAAAAGTGATGCTCTTTATTATTTGTGAAGTGGAAATTTTCATCAATCGTAAGAGAATTTAGCTATTGCTATTTGTTGACATACTTTATCTCTTTCATTTTGTAAAAAAAAAAAAAAAAAAAAAAATACATGTGACAAATATTTACCAAACTTAATTTAGAGATAGGAATCAAATAAATTATAAATTTTCAAAGTTAATTTGCTTAGTTATGTTGAGTTAAATGACAAGTAAATGCTGTTGAAAGTACTTTAATCTTTGCAAATAGACCTGCCCATGGAAGATGACAGTTATTGGTGGGGTGGGGTCATGCATCTTGAAAAATGAAAATCCAATTACAAACTAAATTTTAAATTAAGATAATCTTGAAACATTTACTTCTTTTTCTTGATGCAAGATGTTATCAATCATTTCAATATATAGAGATAATTGGACTAATGAACACAAAAAAGTCTCATATTTTATTTGCTATTGTAGGAGATTACTGTGCAGACCGTTCCAGTCAATGCAGGCAGACGGGCAGTTCACTTACAGACATCATGTGCCCGTATTCAAAGGGGCTCTGTGATCATAATGTCCCTCATTGTAAGTTGATTCTTGACTGATTAAACTTTCATTTAGTTTTTTACATAATGTATTTCTTTAATATAAAGTATTGATAAATAAAATACCTTTAACACGTTAGCTGGTATCGTTTTATAAATGCATAATTTTCAGCACTCAGTTTCTCCCATATGAAATAATTTATTGTGTGAAGAAGGCCTGTAATAAATTTAGAACCATAATAAGTGATAACAATAATCTTGTGTCTGAGGATCAGATGAGAATGATGGTTTCGATGGTTTCATTCCGGCTTTTATTATATAAGACTAATTACGCACACTTTTATAATTTCACTGCATTGAATATCCAAGCACCACTACATTGGTTATTAGTGTACTAGTGCCTCGCCTGCTCTTCCCCACCCGCCGTTGTGTATGTTGTTCTCCCCCACTGAGCTCTTGGTGGAGCTAAGTCTCATAATGACGCCTCGTCTTGTATGTGAGTCGAAAGTGCATCAGTGGTCAGTCTACACTTGTTGAATAAACATACTGAACATACAACAACCAGCCAGCGTATTTATTATTTTTATCACATGAAATTGAGGGGG
>CM032669.1:45626366-45691518 GCA_019095985.1 Streblospio benedicti
AGGTTTCTATTTCATTGGGACTATATTAAGCTAAACGGTGATGTTTTGCATCTATATATATGGTTTAGGGATGTAATCTGTCAAAATTTCGGTTCCCCAAATGCCAACAAGATTTTTGTTTCAGAAACTAAAGTGGAAAATGTAAGTGAATGCAGCTATAATTGGACAAACTCAATGGGAGGGAAATCTGTCGCTAAGCCTTGTACAAGTGAAGAATGGAAAGTTTTCAAAGATAAAGACACTGTATGGATGTCATACTGTTATTATCCAGATGAAGTTGAAATTGTAAACATCAGAAAAAGTGATGCTCTTATTATTTGTGAAGTGGAAATTTTCATCAATCGTAAGAGAATTTAGCTATTGCTATTTGTTGACATACTTTATCTCTTTCATTTTGTAAAAAAAAATTAAAAAAAATTACATGTGACAAATATTTACCAAACTTAATTTAGAGATAGGAATCAAATAAATTATAAATTTTCAAAGTTAATTTGCTTAGTTATGTTGAGTTAAATGACAAGTAAATGCTGTTGAAAGTACTTTAATCTTTGCAAATAGACCTGCCCATGGAAGATGACAGTTATTGGTGGGGGTGGGGTCATGCATCTTGAAAATGAAAATCCAATTACAAACTAAATTTTAAATTAAGATAATCTTGAAACATTTACTTCTTTTCTTGATGCAAGATGTTATCAATCATTTCAATATATAGAGATAATTGGACTAATGAACAGACAAAAAGTCTCATATTTTTATTTGCTATTGTAGGAGATTACTGTGCAGACCGTTCCAGTCAGTGCAGGCAGGCGGGCAGTTCACTTACAGACATCATGTGCCCACAGATTCAAAGGGGCTCTGTGATCATAGTGTCCCTCATTGTAAGTTGATTCTTGACTGATTAAACTTTCATTTAGTTTTACATAATGTATTTCTTTAATATAAAGTATTGATAAATAAAATACCTTTAACGTTAGCTGGTATCGTTTTATAAATGCATAATTTTAAGCACTCAGTTTCTCCCATATGAAATAATTTATTGTGAAGAAGGCCTGTAATAAATTTAGAACCATAATAAGTGATAACAATAATCTTGTGTCTGAGGATC
Source organism: Streblospio benedicti (assembly GCA_019095985.1). Classification (NCBI taxonomy): domain Eukaryota; kingdom Metazoa; phylum Annelida; class Polychaeta; order Spionida; family Spionidae; genus Streblospio; species Streblospio benedicti. The sequence continues at coordinate 45,627,472 of CM032669.1, forward strand.
AGACTAGAATGATGGTTTCGATGGTTTCATTCCGGCTTTTATTATATAAGACTAATTACGCACACTTTTATAATTTCACTGCATTGAATATCCCAGCACCACTACATTGGTTATTAGTGTACTAGTGCCTCGCCTGCTCTTCCCTGCTCCGCCGTTGCGTATGTTGTTCTCCCCCACTGAGCTCTTGGTGGAGCTAAGTCTCATAATGACGCCTCGTGTCTTGTATGTGAGTCGAGTGCATCAGTGGTCAGTCTACACTTGTTGAATAAACATACTGAACATACAACAACCAGCCAGCGTATTTATATTTTTATCACATGAAATTGAGGGGGGTTACCAATTTGTTCACAAACATTTGAGGTGTGGGGGGGAGGGGCTATTAATTTTTCATAGTATTTTTGGAAAATCCTCCTACCCAACACTGTCATAAATACTGAATGGTCCCTAACTATTATATGTTTTTGGTGATGATAAATAATATTACTTATCATAACACATACAGTGTCTGATCCCCTTTCCAAGCTTACAATGAGATGATGAGATTGATGACCACCTATTCCAACCGCGTGACCCTAGTCAATGTATTAACCCCAACTACGAAGCCATGGAAAAATTGCGCTCCTATGAAAAATAATGGTGGTCTTGTACGATGCATGTTACAAACACTTTGATAGATACGAGGGTTTGAAGAAGCTATGTTTTAGGCTCATTTTTCGGCATGCATTAAGGCATAAATATTAACAAACGCGTTGTATGTTACGCGATAACGAAAATAAGGTGGCAATATCTCTTCTACTGGAAGAAAATGGATTAGGGTTTATTGTTACATGGATGGGCTGTCGCGTAGTAGAATGGATGACATTGACTCCGCCCAGTCTAGCTAGGTGTTTGAGGTATTTGGCAAAGTACTGTGGTTGGACAGAATATATATTTAGAACAAAGAACTTATTTAGAACAGAGGACCTTTATTTAGAATGTGAACTGATTACTAGACAACAATAGATAGTAGGTTTGAACTTGATGTAAGGCTACATAGGGTCACTAGAGTAGGAGTCACAAAGTGTGTACCTTGTAACCAGTTCCATCGGGTCGAATAGGGAATCATATTTATGGATACGTAGCCGCTTAGGCTAATTTCAACTGGTCAAGTTTTCAGCAGTATAAAACACCGCGTTTGTATATTCACTTTGGAGAATAAACTCAGAAATGCATCATACGTGTTTTCACACAGCACAGTACTATAGTCAACCCAAGTTGCATTTCGTTGGTTCTTCACCATTGCACTCAGGTTTGGGATATCTCAGTTAGGCGTTCAAGCGCGATCCTTCTCCGCAGGATACTGTAAATCTGCTGTCACAATGTCGTCTTCAGACTGTACACTCAGGGATGTCAGTGCAGTCACCATATACTAGACTGTGCGCTGCGACAATCGCCTCTAATTGTAGTCCCAGCGGGACGATCTCCAGTCAGTTTTTCTAACAGCATCACTGTATGTCTGGACCCACCAGACTTGCCCGATGAGGCGGAATTCTCAGGACACGGATAGGGAGGTCTGACATGCAGATGACGAAATATCAAACAAGGCCATCATGTTTGAATTTGTGGCACATTTAGCTGATGAACATTTGAAAAATAGTCAAAGTGCTGTGAATGATTCTGCTGGCATCGTGCTGCAGCTAGACACTATAATTAAGAATCATACGGTCCTTACGGATGAATCTCAATCCGTAGACTCTCTGGCATTGAGGAACACAAACAGTGTCAATGCCTCCAGAGTTCACCATGCCCGCCCACTTGCGCCATTGGGTGAACTCTGCTGGGATCGACGCACAGGAAGTGATTGTGAGGGACTGTCGTGTTCCTCAAGGTTCCAGATCTTTGGGTTATGCAGTGGGCTTTAATCTGAGGTCAGGTGTTTGGAATAGGATGACCATCATCTCATTGAGTTCTGAAGGGATCGACACTTTTGTGTTCCGCAAGTAATTTGGGTCAGGCCTCGGCCGCTTTGTGGCCTCACCCAACCCTGCTATTAGAATAAATAAATAAGTCACAATGATTTTGGAGATATTGAGATGATACTGTACATGAAATAACTTTTTCTCAGATAACCTTGCTTTTGGAAAGAAAACTTATGCATCCAAGGCAACTGATTTATCCATTGATGAGATTGAAAATGAATATCTAGATTTCGTCAAGATCAGGTCTGGCGTACATCCATCACTTGCTGTAGATGGCAATCGGTAAATGTTGTTTTATCCAGTAAAAGTAATACAAACACATGATATCAAACTAAGGTTGTTAAAATGTAAAGGATATCCTCACCTAGATAAAAGCCAATTTTTATGAGTAGCTTACATTTTAAAAATGAAATCAAATGGATAATGTTACATTACAAAATTAATTCTCTGTACAGGAGCCCACATCGTTTTGAAGATTTATCTTGTGTATTCATTGGCAAGTCACATAACCCTGCGTGGATGGTTGATTTGGGGAAAATAGTGAGAATTGACTATATTACAATTTACAATCAGCAAAATAGATTCAGTGATGCTGAAGGTAGGCTTTACAACTTACAAATCTATAATCTTATAGTTAGTCATAGTGTTCTTCCTGCAATTCGATGTTCATGACTTCTGCCTCATTATTAGATTTATATTCCATTATAATACATTTATCTCCAACAGAAAAACTGAAGCCCCCTTTCCCCTTAAAAGAGACCCAGAAAGTCTTACCCCATGCCTGATTTTCAAGCAATTTCTTTTGTAGATTGTAACTCTATTACTCTAGTGGCAAATCACAAAAATGACCATGGGGGCAGTACAATGAAATATATAGAATCAATTACATCTTATTTTCTTTATTACCGTATCTCCTTTCATCGCTGTAGAGCAAGGTGTATCATAAATTTGGAATGTACAGGTTTTAATTTTGACGAAGAACTTTCCAAGTAAGTGCCAAGTACTTTTTTTACCATAAATTTTATGGAAAATAAGGGTAAAGGGTCTATTGTAATTGCATTACACGTAATTAACACAATATCATTATCATATCTGTCAATATTGATCTCTCTTCTGTTAGAATGCAGTCTAGCTCGGATATTTGTTATCAATTCCTATTTTTATGACTTAGTTTCTGAAACATTGTTTTCAGTTGCTACTTGTACTCAGGAGATATTGTTCCTGCAAAGTTAAGTGCCAACACTCATCGGTATAAACTGAACAGATGCCAACCATGTTAGTTGCTTGTATTGCTTATCATAGGTTTATAATGAAATACATGAAAAATATCTGAAATGTATCATCAAGGCCTTAATTAAAGGGTTCCTTTTTTTATTTTAGATTATAACCATGTCAGAAAAATAAGTTTTAGTGTTCATAATACATCCTCCAGTATTGATGAGCCTGACGCTGAGACTGGCAACTGCCATAGGTAACTTCTGTTTACTAGAAATAGTAGAATCTCCAATTAAGACCATCTCTATAATAAAAACACTTGCCTGGTCCCAAGCGTTTATAAAGAAACCACCTTCAACCTCTTAAAAGTTATGTTCAATGGCCTAACAAGTATGCTTTGATATAAGCAATATGATGTATTTTGTGCTTAATTCATTCATATAATGCTAAAGAATAATGAGCATGATTAGTTCATCTTGTCACGGAATTCATGCCGAATGACCTTTGACATGCATAGAGAGGTTTAGAAAATGGCAGCAGTTGTTGCCGAAACTATCAACCAGTAAGTAAATAGATAATTATATTGTGATAAGATGCACTAATCATGCTAATATATGGATTCGAACACGATGAACGCATTCATGGCTAAGAGAATAACTTCAACAATGTAAAAACTACATCATAAACAGTGAGCTATAAAAACCAGCTGAACAGGTGAACCAGCAATATGAGAGAGTACTTTTCAATTCTCATAAGCCCCATGTTAGGTTTATCGGCAAACATCAGACGTACCACGCCCGAGATAATAGAGGTCAGAGATACATGATGGTGCAATCTGTAAAAGCTAGGTTGGCGTGAATTTGCGGGATAATTATCCATCAAACATAACTTTATACCTGCACTATTCTTTAGAGCAATAAAAAGCAACTTATAACCCATCACTAGACAGATCTTTATTTTTTATTGTTATAATCAGAAATTAATGCATTAACATGTTTTGTTGGCCTTTGGCAAAGTTGAATTCACAGTTCCTAAAAATGGGACTGATATTAAATGACTCGTAATTAGCCAGACAATCAGATGATTCAGATGACCACTAGATTAATGAATTAATAACTGTTTGATTTCTTATATGTGTGAATTTCATTGGGGTGCCATTATTAATTGAATAGATATTCATAAATCTCATTTGTCCCAAATTTGTTAAGACTAACAGTACTGAAATTCTCTGAAGTTCTCTGTATACAATCAGCTTCACGTAAGTATAAGGTGTTTGGTACCGATGTCCTCGAAATTTTATTGACTTTTCATGGAAAATCTGAGAATCAAATGTCATTTTTTTTACCATTTGAAAATCAATTTTGCTAAACAGCCTTGTTATGCTGCTATACAGTGTGTTGATGCATTAGAAAAAAAGTTGACAAATGCTAGCAGGATTTAACTCTGTAACTGTCTGATTGGCCCTATATAATAACATCATACGATAACGTAACTGTGGTAGTACATTTATTGACAAAATGAGTTGCATGTCTCAATGTATGTCTGCATTCACTAATAAATCAATTTGTCATATTTTAGGTTCGAAGGCGTACTTGGCCCACATTTAACAGTGAAATGCGATAGCCCACCCATGTTTGGACGATATTTATATCTTCATAGTTCTCCACCGAGTAGAGAATTCAATTTTTGTGAAGTGGAAGTGTATGGAGGTATATTTTATTACACACGTTTGATAAGCTTTGATAAAACTGTGATCTGTTGCATGGAATTCCAAGTATTTATGTATTGTACTACTCACCTGTATGAACGCTGCCCTCACAAAGGACAGCGTTACCTCTGGGGTGATGAGATTAGTTGCAGCCTGACTATGGCACCGGGGTGGTCAACAGTTCCTCGCTGTGTTCTCAAGCTTCCTCACATACGCCTAGGCCCGGGTTCCAGTGACGGTCAATTCCTGTTGTAACCCACTAGTGGATATGATACCGGTAGTTTGGAGCCAAATCACCACCATGTATTCATCCTCCGTAAGGAGAGGACTTCACAGCAGTGCTGACACGCAGTTCTTCAGGCATTCCCTACGCACGGCCACGAAGGAGTCCATGGCGAGGAAGGAAAGCCTCAGGCTAGCCTCGGAGGAACAAGCAATGAGGGCCTATTTCTAGGAAACCCTACTTGCTGCCAATCCAGCATCTAACAGAGAACTGAGCCCTAATGGGTATTTCTCATTACTATAGTGTATGGAGTCCCTAATACTACAGTGGCCAGAATAGCAACTAACCCTATAAAGGTGCAGCAGAGGGGAAAGCTATACCTTCTCTAGTGCAACTTTACTAAGGTCTACTAAACTCTCCGTTCATGTTACCATGAACCCGTGCACTGGAGACCTATAATAGCAGATGTTACCAGTTTTGCAAAACTCAATATATTAGAAATGAAATTCTCAAAATATTGCCAAGTAAACTGGAAATATCTCAGTGTAAATATAATAAACAAAATTGCATAAAATTGAATGCAGTAATGTTCTTTATTAAAATATGTAATATTCTGTTTCATACAAATATCATTCTGTTTCAGAGATCGCAGAAAACGTGGTTTTGGATGGTGCAATAAGCCATTTAACATTTTATGATATCCCATTTTATTCAACAAAACCAACAAGCTATCTCTTCAAGAGTAAGATGTTCTGGCTTATTTTGTTACAGCTATTTATTGATAATTTTAAACTTGAAAATAGAACAAAAGAGGTTTTTTATACATAATTTGTTAAAGAGTGTGTCTATTTCATATGAATATACAATCTATTTGAAAAAAAGTTTCATCTTGTTTCAGCTGTGCATTTTTGCCAAGACCATACTTTGAATAAGTGTTTGAATGGAGGCACTTGTCAAGGACCTACTGATGACTCACAGGAAGATTACAAATGTGTCTGTGATGCAAAGTACACAGGTAAATATCTGAAAAATTAAAAAAGACTGACTTTCAGAAATTCGACGTTATTAACATTCTTGGAGCCAGTGCAAATTTCACTATGATACTGTGAGCGCCAGTCTCACATTATTACGAGACATGTTATTCATAGTCGGAGTTTTCAGTGTCCATATTTGAAATATGATCCTTACTAGCTAATGCGGTGTTCATCAGAACATTTCCATATTTCGGCTACACATTGATAAAACGGTCTAGTTTCTTATTTTTACCATTATAAATGAAGATACATACAGCATCAAGTTCAATTTTGACTATTTTGAGTACTCATTCATTCATTTGACAGCTACAGCGAGCGATTTTAAATGTCATAAAATCTACAGTAGAAATTTTAATCGTATCAACGTTTTATCGAAGCTACTCAAAAAACACAATGTAAACCATCCATTTATCATACTGATATAGTTTTTACTTACAATATTATGGGGGAAAAATGTGTTCAAACTTTTATTTGTTTGTCGGAGTAGACTTTGACAGTACTTGTCAAAATGTTAATGAAAAGATGAATTGTTTTGTAGGAAATCCTAGTTTTTCGACGTTAACATTTAATGTCTAATTTCCCAATCGCCTACCTTGTGATCCGGCATGCAAGATATAATCAGATGAGGCATGGAGGATGAATAATATATTTCCCCTTAAAATATTTACACTTTGTGACAGCCATGACAGATCTTTACCAAAAACAGTTGGTTGACATAAATTCCCGGAAATCAGCCTTACACAGTGCAACCCGTGGTAGATTCATAACAGCACTCGTGATGATGTGGTTTGGCATCCTTTAGGATTTGTCAAAATAGTTTTGCCAGAGATTAACCTTAGAATAGCACCATCATGTATTAAATTTAAATGGGGTTATATTGGGGTTGAGGAGTGTAGTTTCATTTTTTTATGAGATTTCAATGCAAAGATGGCATCAAGACGATTCTAGTGATGTATGAAAAGCAATGGTTTTGCACACGCAAATTAGAGTATTTCAGGGCTCAAATTTGAAGCAAAAAATGCATCTTAGAGCACTTCAATCACATCCCGTGTATTTTTTTTGTTTAAACCATCGTATTACAGCTAATAATGAACAAACAATAGTGTTACTACTACTACTTACTACTTACTTGTATTTTTGTAAGATAAACACTACTTTTATGATTCATTAAAATTACATGAACTATGGTGCGTTTTGTTATGAAATAACGTATTCACATACATCCCATAGGTGGCGATAATATTCTAAAGAAAGTGATCCCGAGAAACACATTGCATCCTGCGTTGATTACAATGTGCCCAACGCAAACTCAGTCGGTATATGGTGCGTCGAGGCTGAAAGGCTAATCAGGCTATAAATAGCCTGATGTGTCAGACAGTTGGCGGCGCAATAGAGATTCAGGTAGCTTGTGAAGTTGGTTGATACACGTAGGAAAGTTTGGTCTAGAGGTAAGACGCCTTGCCTAACACATAATGACCGGTCTGGTGTTAGCAGGAGACCGTGAGTTCGAGTCCACGGCCTTTCAATATACCTTTGCAAGTATATGCCACTGAGTTTCGTTTCAATATGCGATTCGAACATGTTTATTTACGTTTATTCTTACTATAAATTTTCTTTTTATGCATTGGCACCATGAAAAATACTGTCATCAAGGTAGTATTTGGTACTTGTTTGGATGCTATATATTTTTTTTAAAAATCGATCGGGATGTTTGTGACCTATGGGCCCTCTGTGAACTGCTCTAGGTAGGTGACTATTCATTCTCATGGATAGAACTAAAATATTATCACTATTGTGCTTATTTTCTTCTCAAAATACATCAAAATGTCAAGGTAAAGTTGTTGTTGTGGAAACACTAAAAAATGGAACTAGAACCACGAGTAGTTGCATACGAATATCGCAGAAAAATTCAAACTGTCTTTTTGGGGACACTATAGTCGAACACAGCACGAGGGTTTCTAGTGGGCGACACTAAGAGGGTTAACCCTTTTAGACCTGCTGCAAAAATAAAAAATCTGTATTACTGCTGACTGCTAGACAGGAGTGACATGTCATTCACCATCGGAGTTTTCCATTTTGACATCGAAATATGATCCTTAGTAGCTCTTATGATAATATTATCATCATATTCTTACTTACAGTGAGTAGTAAAATGCGTTTTTGTACGTGGCTTCAAGAGTGTTGAAAACAACAGTTTTCAAGCACATGTGTAAGACATATGCTGTATTTGGAAATATGAACCTTGACCTCTTTACTCATTTAGATAGCATTGAGTAAGTGAGATACGTCACACATGTATACAATAAATATGTATGATGTAACTACACAATACCAAAGTATTAGTACTGGGACTGAATAATACAGAAACATTTGATCATTTTACTTTATAAACAGAAACTGAGCTATTATGCTATGATTTTAACTACCACTGTCAATGCAGCACAAACAATGTAACTTTCATAGGAATCAGTTTAGAAGGAAGAAATTTATGTAACAAAAAGTTAATTTGATTTATTTCGGTAATAAGTACATGTAGTATTGTAGCTTTTAGATGAACTGTTCATCCTGACATGTTCTAGGTCAATTTTGTGAGTCAGTAGTAGTTGATATCAACTCTATGTATTGTGAAAATGGAGGCACATTGAGTGATAACAATGTATGCAGCTGCATTTCATCATTCACAGGTAAGACACTTATGACATATCATTGCTAATCAAAATTAAGCCTATGCCATGATAGGTTGATGCATGTCTGAATGATAGCGCATGCATCTACACATGTGCTTCTGTGATAGGGAGTTGGACTCATGACCAGAGGGTCGGGTCTGGTGGTGGGTATTGAGCAAACTTACCTCTAACAGGTTGCACAGTGCTCTGTGGTACCTACATGTTAAATAGGTACAGGTCAGGTGAGTGAACGCTAATGTGATAGATAAGCATGTCTTCTCTACGGTAGCGATGTGCTGTATACTCCCCAGGGAGCTGAGAAAGATAGTGTGACAAGGATGTCAATGGCCTGGTGTAGATGTAAAGTCGCTAGAAAACAGTAAAAACTGTTCATTGCGACTGTAGACAAGCGCATTTACATTTAAATTTACATGACGATCTGAAACAATTTGCGAGAATATCTCATGTATACTTATATTCACGCAATAACAGCAGCAGTAACATTACTTATTTTGCAAGCTTTTCCTTCATGGACACGCTTTAAAGGACTTTAACTGCACATGGCTGCTTGACGGTCTTTTACGGATTCTCATTGTGTTGTAACCAGATTATGAGCCGTGTCTGGTAGGCCTCTTCTCCCAGATCCAATTGACGGACCACAGGGACTTCACACGGATGCTCGCTACATGGTCCCTACAACTGGGCATCTCCCTGGATTTTCTCATGAGCTTGTCCACCTCATTGATGTGGGCCACGGCGGCGTAGATGGACAGGTTGTAGTGCTGCTGACACTCCTGGGAGAGCTCTATGTAATTCTTCTGTTGCAGCACAGCGCCACGAATGTACAGCCGACCTTCATGTGGAAGGCCTGCCAATGTTCAAAGCACTGCTTGTAATGGCGTGACACGTAGTGCTGCTTGCTGTTGTGTGGCCCTGGACAGCCGCCATATCGTCGAGTTCTCCGTGAAGCTTGCATATCCAATGATGGTTCACTGGCTTGCCAACGGTGAGCGATTCTGGAGTAGGCTTAGGAAGTGATAAAGTACAGTTGAGGCGCCGGTCCATAGCGGCATTGAGGGGCTCAAATCCCTCCATGGGGCATGGTGCAGAATTTCATCACATGGGATGAGCAGCTGTGAGTCTGGGGCGTTGAACACCATCTCCGCATTGTACTGCTTGCCACACAACTCTGCGTGGAGAAGTACTGGTGCAGGGGGTTATCTGCTGGACGGAGTGCCAGGCACTCACCGTGGATCTGTGGGACTGCAGCAGGAGACAAGTCGCACCCTGTTGCAGCCTCCAGAGCCGCAGGCTGGTCGTCTTGAGAGTGCTGCCATGAGTGCCGCCGCTTCTTCGGCTTTTACACTGAGGGCTTGGGAAGGGCGGAGGGACCCGAAGGTTAGACGTATTGTCTGGTGACCTCACAGGATGAACTTCTGTTGTTTGTTTCTTACATTTTCTTGGAATTACTACCTAGGCAGTCGCTGTCATTGCTGGAAATGGGCCATAACCCATTTTTGGAACAGGTTTACTATGTACCCAATGCACATCATGGAGGGCGTTCGTATGTGATTTTGAGGTACCGCCCCTAAGTGTGCTAAAGTCACTTGACCTATCTCCGGCATGGGATGAACACAGGCTTGTCAGTCCGAGCCTGATGTTTTGACATTCCGGTTGGGAAGGGAGGTGGTAGTCCACACAGGTGTTCATGTTACACGGGGATGGTTGTCCGGTCAGTAGCACCGACCATGGGTTAACCACTTGGTTTAACAGATTTTTGTCATTCATTCATCTGGCGTAGGTGTCCACCTTACGCTGGAAACCATCTTTGACAAGTTGACCACCTTCATGGGCGATATGGTCGTCAATCCATCCGGCACAGGTATCCATGACGCGCATATCTTGTCAGGCACTGTGCAGCGCACTAGGTATCCAGTAACTGTCCACTTTACAGGGTGTCCACCTTAACATAGGGAAGTTCCCTGTAGTAAATAGACATCTAACATAAGCGGATTTTATACGCGGCTAAGGTGCGTCAGCTCATCAGGCGCGGGGGTCCCTGTAGTGTGCATCACGCTGGGACGTCACGCAGCATGTCCATGGAGGGTCCTATGGAGTCCAGGAATCGGAATCGGCTAGACTGGCACCTGGGGCGCCTGAGGCTAGTACAAGAATTAAACTCAAGAACCCCTGTCCGTGTTCCACACCCAGCCGCAATGTCGAAGTCCACTTAGTTCTGCCGTATACCCAATGTCCTCTTCAAGGACTGTCGGAGGACGTGGAGGAGGATCTATTGCACACCCTTGGGCCGTCACAACGTCCTCTCCCGCTGTCCAGGGGACCACGACTTCTTACAGACAAAAGTTTTAAAATTTGGGGCAGGCGCGGCGTTCATTGTTCCAGCTACTATCCAGCCCTGTAGCCGTTCTCCCCCAAGTTCAACCCCTGAACCAGGGTAAAAGGGCCTGCAGAGGTTGAACTTCACCATGAAAATTACAAGAGGCTCACTACATAGCCGAGTACGTCCAACTCGACATGACAATATCAACTATAGATTAATACCAACTACGCAAACAATAGGTTTTTATAATCATTTTTCTTTAATGTTATATGTTACGGCAGTATGACAAGAACAAATTTTGCTTTGACACATACGGGTTTATTCTTATGGTACAAACTAATATAAATAATAATCAGTGATACATAATAAAATAGAATACATGTGATAACGATGGCACACCATAATAGCAAAAGTATTCAAAATTAGATATCAAACTTAAACATACACCAGTGTCATTTTCATGTGACATTAATACTGCATAGATATAATAATAGATATAATAATTTCAAATTATTCCAGTGTTTACACTGGCTAAGACCCGATTAATTGCATCAGACCAACCGTCCGTCTGGTGTGTTACCCCTCTACAGGTCGCATCGTTTGAGCTTGGATGCTAAAAGTTGGCATGTCGGTTGGAAATGGTGACCACAAGAACCCTATTTCACATGGACCTAAACGGTCCATGTTTGGGTCCATCTCGGGTCGTGGTTGCAGCAATCACATGACAGCAGTGTCAGGAAGACGGGGGGCAGGTCATAGCCGGTATCGCAGTTCATTTCAGTACGCCGTATGCAGATCTTCTCAGCTTCCCTGATCTTTCTTCGTAGCTCTAGTTCCTCACCTGCCACAATCTTAAAGTCTTTGGGGCTGATGGTATGGCCCATGTCCAGAATGTGCTCTCCTATGGCGGTAGGGTTCAAGTGCTCTTTAATGTGAGTGTTCAATGTCTGTCTGGTGTACCTATACTGGGGGTACTGTACCTTATAAATGATCCCGCATTTTGAATGATCGGGTGACTTATCCTTCAGAGTAGGCAACATAGACTTGATAGTGTTAAACGGTTTGTGATAGTTGCTGACTCTATGTTCACGAATAATACCATCAGCCCCAAAGACTTTAAGATTGTGGCACGTGAGGAACTAGAGCTACATAGAAAGATCAGGGAAGCTGTGGAGATCTGCATACGGCACCCTGAAATGAACCGTGATACTGTCTTCCTGTCACTGCTGTCATGTGATCGACGCCACCACGATGGTCACGTGACAATCTAAAGATTGTCATTCGGCCTGAAGAAGTTCTTTGGATAAGAACGAAACCTTCACCAAAATGTGAGTTTGCTGGCTATTGGTATCTTTAAATTCTTGTTTATATCATGAATGAAGGAACCCAGGATGCTAGAAGTTTACATTCTGTGATACATGAAAGATCATAATGCTAAGTTGTATAGCTTTTGGCTGTTAGAACTGGACAAAATTAAATTGCATCTTTACTTTAGCAGCATTTAAAGTAATATACATTAACAGATATTTCACACAACACAATTTTTACTCTACAATTGATATGCATGTATGCATAGAAGCTGTGTTGAAACCAGTTAACTTACCAGTACCTTAAACTTATGCAAAAAACAACAACATGTAGATAGAAGTTAGAACTAGGTCACTCCCAGCTATGGCAGCCAGTTAAGACAATTGTCTTATGCAATGCAGTTAATTAAAATTATCTAATAAACAGAAGATTGATCATATTATATTGATGGTCAGTTCATAGAGGTAGTCTTAATTAGACACCTACTTCTAAATCATTGTAAACTTGGCGTCAGTGTTACAGACTCCTTTCACAATCCCTCACTGTGTGCCACTTAGCCTCTGTTTCAACGAAGAAGGACATATATGCCTGAAGGGTTCTCCACAACACCATCAGTCGGATTGTCAGAGAGGTGTGCACTCCCATCTACACGGACGAGATGCTGAGTCTACCTGACACGGAGCAAGGCTGGAGATCCATGGCTGACAACTGGTACGAGAGGTGGCAATTCCCCCACACCTGGACCATAGGCAAGCATGTGGGAATGAAGTGTCCCCTGATATGAACAGTGGCTGAGAGAACTACAACTAAAAATTCTTTTTTTAGTTCTACTCTTTGCCATGGTGAGCTTATACTACAGTTTCACGTACATCAATGTGACAACAAAGGGAGCGTCTTCAGACGCCTAAATCTACAACAACAGTGATCTATGTGCTGGTCTACACAACCACAACCGTTACAACATCGGGGCCTCGCAAGCTGCAGAACCACTCCCAAAAGATAAATAGATCTTCAGATCAGAACATTCTTAGGCCTTGTGATAGGGTAATACTCCAAATACCATCTTCATCCTGGTGCGGCAGTATTTCTACACCTCCTGACTTTCTCCTTTCAACGTATGCGGGTTGGGAGGGTCTAAGTTTCGAAACAGCAACTGCAATTCGACAGCGTGCTCAATGCCTGCAGCAGCTGCACCCCCACACGGCAGCTGCGTTCTTGAGTCAGAAGTCCCACTACCCAATTGACCACATCGGGTGCTGGCAGAGGAATGCGAACCAGGGGAGCAAAGCTGTCCCCCAATTCAGTCCCTCTTTCTCCGTCACCCTACCGGGAGGTGAAGGAATCCAGTGAGCATGCAGATCGAGCAGCCACCTTGACTGTTGTACAATCTCAGGGCTGTGCCGTAATCTGACTGTGCTCACAGCGCCAGGCTGATAGTGAGACAGATGCACCCCCTGGAATCATGTGGTCATCGCTGAAACCCCGGTCAAGCGGGCAAAGGCACGTGTGTTCACTCAGCTTACCAAGTGTGAGCAGAGTTTTGAATAAAGAGCCCCAAATCCACAGGATCTGGGAGTGAGGTGGGGCCGCTACAAAAAAATGAAATCTAAACTGCAGTCTAATCCCGCCTCGCAGACTTTTTTACTCGTCCGTGATGTATTTTATGACATCGCAAACAGACTAGGATGTAACAACGTAAAGAGGTGTGAACATGTGTCATTTAAATGCCTCGAGTACATTTTAAACCTGGCACGGACGCTACAATCCGGCCCCTGTACAAGTATTCATTCATAATTTAATTAATTAGCCTCAGAATTCTATGCTAACGATTTGCTACTACAATGGCAATCTAACAAATCCGTTCGTCAGTTGGTCCTGACCAATTTATTCAATTATTTTGACTCATGTCTGATAATTGTTTGGAGATTGTCGATCGTGATGACCGGAACAATTTGTAGGCATCCGCAAAATACAAAAAATTAGTATTTATTAAAGCATCACATTGCTTTAATGACATAATTCACTAATTGTTGTTAAAAAATATGCATGTCACATAATCATTTCTGAGACTACAGATTAGGATGGAGTTAATGAACGTTGTACATGTATGTCGTGAATAATATGTAGACAATGCTTTAAACAGCCGTAGGAAATTTTTTGTTATTCATTGGTTTGGAAATGTAAGGTGATTTTATAGTCGTGTTTATTAACAATATGGTAAAATATGGTGAAATATGGTAAAATATGGTAAAAGAAATAACTAATTGGATTATTTTGGAGTATTTTCCTTGGTGCATAATAATATATATCACTGCATATATGACCTCTTCTACTGTGTATGTAGACGATCAACCCTTTCTGTGAATGAAGAATATTTGCACAACATTTGTTATTGTTGTGTTTTGTCAAAATGTTTGCAGTAAAAAAACATATCTCAGAACCCTCTTAGATTGGCTTGGTGCTGCACTTACACTGTCTAACCATACTTTCCATCCATGGCAAAAAGTTCAGTCGGACAGAAAATCATGCGGTCAGACAGTTTTTAGGACATGTTAGACCAGATGACTGACACAGAATTTTCACATTTGGCATGGACTGGACTGGTATAAAAAATAAGCTGTTTCAAAATATGACTTCAGTATGAAACAAACTAATATGTTTCCCAAGCTTGTTTGAGTAGATAAGAATTGTAAAACTATAACCAATACATTAATACAAGAGTTCTCTTGTGCTATTCCATTACATCAGGGAAACATTGTGAGACTGCACTTCATCCATGCGTCAGTAACCCTTGTGGAGTAGAAAATGGCATATGTGCTTTAGATGTGGAGGACACAATACCAGGTATGTAGTCATTGGTTTTTCCAACTGTGCAGACGACTTTTCCCCCTGTGGTGGCCATATTTGGTCCACGAATATCTGCTACCGTGCACGCACAGATGTATCGACGAACAGATGGATTACTTTATGACTTGGTATACAGTGCTACCCCTGTCACTTCAACATGATGGGATTAAGTACACATTTTGAGTCTTTGAAATTCAAGTATTGAGTCATCAGAATGGTTTTATTGTTCAGTATCATGACAAAAATAATAGCAAGAAGTAAAGACCCAAACCTACCCTGGTCCATGCAGTTCAAGCTTTTATTTCATGTGTCATTTCAAAATGTATGGAAAATTTGGTCAAAATTGTGGAAGAATATTTGAAAATATGTACCATAAATTATATGTACCGTAAATTGTAAAAATATTATTATATCTCTATCAAAAATGCTATTACTTTTTTTTTCTTTTTTATTTAATAGAATTTATTTAACGTCAATTACACACATTAAAAATACGAAGTGTTCTTACTGCTGTTACGTATGTAAAATGTTATTAAGTTATGCAATTTGTACTAAATAAAGGCATGGAAATTTTGATTTTAGACTATACAGAACTTGGCTGCTATTATGATCAGTATCACAGAGATTTAGAATACAAGCTTTCTGAAAATATCACAATTGAAAGTAATGGAGAATGTGCCCATATATGTGACCAGGTACAGTATGAAAGGTTGCGTTGATGATGTTCCATTTGTTTACTACATTATATTAAGCATCCCAAGTTATTTAAATTTCATTTTGATGCTAAATTATGACATAAGTTAACCAAAAAAAGCTAAATTGTTGAAGCAATTTGTTGCGTAGGCTTTGTAAAAGACTGACGGCACAAAGTTTTACCTTGTGTTATCCCCTGTGGACAAAGACAAGCTGAATAAGTGTTGAAATATTGAAGACTTAAAATTAAAAATATCTGAGTCTCTTGTTTTATAGAATTTTGTAATACCAGCATTTGTGATATTTTGTTCTTCTAAAAGTGATTAATGATAACTTACAACTATGCAAATGCCTATTGGCTTTTAGGTTGAAAAGTTCGCAATTTAAGAGGTGGGATTTTACATGGATATGAACTTACATTAGAATGGTTCAATGATTTAGATTCTTCAATGGTCCAAATTATGTGGGTGAAACATTGTTGAGCTGTACATGTTATTATCATATAACATGTATTATATAGTTAATGACAAGCTTTTTGTTTGCAGTTTGGCTTTGAGTACTTTGGCACTCAGAATGGTAGCCAGTGTTTCTGTGGTAACTCCTATGGACGATATGGAGAAGCACTGTTGCAATGCAACGTGATGTGTGAAAATGATGTGAGTGGCCGCCCATGTGGTGGGGAACAAGCCAACAGTGTGGGCCGCATCATCACAAGTGAGACAGACAGTTCACACATCTGTTGGTTATGTTATTTAAGTTTGTGTAACGTTGTTTTTTATTATTAAGATTTGAGATACCGGTAAATAAGATAGCTTTCATAATGCAATTTCATGAATCCAGCTGCAGGTCCAATCCTCAAATCAAACTTTGTCGTCAGACTTTTACCAAGTTGGGGGGCCTGCACCACCCTTCTTGCTTGGTCAGTAGCTGAACTCCTGTGAAATAATTGAAACAAACTTATGATAAGCATACCAATATTGGTTTACAAGTTTGTTGTAATGATTTTAAATTATTGCTTTAAAGCAGTGATCCTACATTAATTGCTGTCAATGATTTTCAAAAATTTAAGTTTCATTTGCACATTAAATCGAAGGTAAAGTACAAGAAAGTATGCATTTTTTGGTATTCATTTTGAATTGATTTTTTTGCTCTGTAACATGCACATGATCCAGATTTTTTCTTGAAAGAATACTTGAAGTTTCATCAATTGCAATTGAAGTTTTATCGATGAATGTTGAAAGAATGTTAAAGAATTTGTGTTCTTACAGAGAAACGCCGCTGTGATACGTTTACATACCACCCTCATAAAATAGTGAGCGCAGATGACATCACGTATAAAAAGCAATTGACATTGCATGAATGTAAATACTTTTGTCTTGGCATGGAGGACTGCATTGCTATATCGTACAGAAGAGCTGAAGCTGTTAAAAAAGATGGTACAAATACTACAGTGTAAGTATCATTATTCCCATAAAAGGCTTTAATGAGGCCACTTTTAAAATTCTTATATGATTTATTAAGAGCACAGTGTAGCTGGTAGAGATTGACTCATGTTCAATAAAAAGGCTCTCTTCAAGGCACTCTTTTCATCACCAAATTCCCAAAACTGGACACACATGATAGACACTAGACATGGAAATATTGTGCCACGTTTGAGCGTTATATTTCAAGCAGTATTAAAACTATTGGAAAGAATGCTGAAAATCAACTTAAAATGACTTTTTGGAAGGCTCAGTTTGATTAGCAAAGTGCCAAAAATGGGCATAGGCCATTTTCAGGCGTCATTTAACCAGTGTAAGAACTTTGAAAGGCATTTTACAAGCTGTATTGAAGCTATTGCAAAAAAAAAGCAAAGATGCCCTTTTAGAAGATGTATTTTATTTGACATTGAAACAATTTCATAAAATGTCAAAATTGGACATAAAATGGCCTTTATCAAGTCACACTTCATAAGGCAAAGTACCCAAAATCTATTCTCTTTCTGTCGACTCATACCTGATAGTTGTGTGAAATTTGAACAAAATTGATTCATTACTAATTGCTGTAGCTTGTCCAGAGACCTACATGATATGTACATACATAGATACATACAAACAAAGCAACACGTTTTGTCTCAACAATGATTTAAATTGTTGTGTCATGCTTCAAGGTATCTTTGTATGGCGAGTAAAATGAAAAAATTAGCAGCCCCTTGGAATGCTAACCACAGTGAAGAGTATGACTTGTATTACCTTCACCGATGTAAAGCAGGTAAATAGTTAATTTAGTTTCATATTGACTTTTACTGTTTTTGTAAACAATAACAAGTGTCGGAGGATGCATGTGCATACTGGTGCCAAAACATTGAGCATGTAGCGATATACTCCTTATTATTGTACAGAAACCCGATCAAGAAACTCTGAAGTTTATTTGAAGTGTATTCTTACTAAGAAATACTCATTGCTGTTACCGCAAACTGTGGTGTATCAATAACAAAGCCATGAAGTCTCTATGCATTTGAGCATTTTTTTCAAATATGTTGTAAATTGAATAATTGAGTTTAAATAGCAGTCTTTTCTGACCTGCCAATACACTTCCTGACCATAATAAATAGAGAGAAATTACCGATTTTTCGACACAATATTTTTGCTCTAAAAATGTAGTAATTTTCTTACTTTAAATGGGAATGCATGGTATAACCTCTGATCTTCAACATATCAGGAGTATTCACATCAATTATTGAAATAAAAGATTTACAAGGACATTTACTTTTCCTTATTTTTTGCCATAGTACTATTCAAGAGCTCCGACTGGGAACGTACGATATTCCATCGTAAACAATAATACTGTACAGCAGGTGGTTGTTTTTTTATTCTAATTTTCCAAATAATTTTTACTTCAAAGAAATATGAAATGTGATGATATTACTACAGCATACTACAACAATAACATATAAACCTGTCAACACACGGATTAAGAAATATTTATTGGTGTTTGGTTGATGTTGTATAGAACTAGACTCAATCGCTACACACGAGCGTGCGGCAAAAGCAACGTCTTGAAACTCCATGGTATGTCTAATTTACGTTCATTATATATGTCAAAAGTAGTATCTTTTTGCAAATCATGAGTTGGAAATATTATCATAACTCCTCAAAAATAAATCCAAATAAAATGTGAGTTTCGTATATAAAAACCTGATAAGTATGCAAACATTTCTATGTGTGTCATGATATATAATTATGAGTTTAAAGCAGATTAACACCATCTTCAAAATATCTAATATGCACAATGTTTGTGAGACGGCTATCGTTTCTGGCACCAGTCTGCGCTCGCGTCACTCGAAATTCGTCACTCGATATTGTTCAATTAATCAGTTAATTCGATTTTATTCCAAACCATATAGTTCAATAAAATTGGGTTTTTACACTAGAAACTTTCTTCCTGAGAGCGATATTGTACTTTTGTAATTGTGCCTTCACTGTCCTTCAGGTGTAAAATTGTATGTATTTGAGATTTATATATTGTTGTCAAACTGTCGAACATTCGTGCGGCTTCGTAAAATTATGTATTAACAATATTGTATGCATTAAAGGCAGTTGGTGGCATATTATGTTTAATTGTCTTTCCTAACCATTGAGTTTTATGTTCCAAAAACAGAGGTCTCTCTAAAGATGAAAAGCTTATTCTAAAGAAAAGTAAAAGAATTCATATTGTGTTTTGGGAACATAAAACTCTGTGGTAAGGAACATAATTTGTAAAATCAGTTGTGAAGCTCTATAGACCAAACGGTCAGCTGCAATGGACTCATGCTATGCCCTGTTCATGTTGAATAAAAAATAAGTCTTATCACGTTGACAACAAACACCTTACTTTTCACACGTATTCCCCTATGCCAAACTCTTCTTCAATAAATGTCATGTCACATATTTATGAAACCATAGTCAGATAGTTGGCCAATGTTTTTGAGTTTTTAGAATTATGTAATGTGTGTAAAATAATTATTGTGAAATTGGGCAATCAGTGGATTTCAATGGTTTTCTACAAAGTTATGCCAAAATACCCATGAAATTAATGTTTTATTGGAGAAGGGGGGGGGGGGGGGGGGGGGGGATGAGGGTGCTCATGCCAACTGCCCCACCCATATGGATCTCTGGTAGTGCTGTTTATCACTGCTATTACTAGTAAATTGTCACTATCTATTACTTTTCCCAATTACAGGTACTACTAATAGTGAAACAGATCGTGGATATCAGTGTTTATGTTCCCATGGTTACACTGGTCTTCAGTGTGAGACTTTCATATCGACTTATGTTTTCAATGCAGGTCAGTACATTGTCATTATATATTATATATATGATTCTTGAACAAACTAATGAGAGACACCATAGATGAGGATCTGCGTGTCTGACAATGGATGTGGCAAATTAAAGGATAGAGACATCTTGAGTGAGAAACTACATGAAGTCAGTTGACAGTCGAACACCATTGATGGGGGCCAACAGACTTGAAATGCCGTGATGATATGACAACAATGATCATATGGAAGCTTATGAATAATTTGAAAGAATACAAAGAATTGTATTAATATTTCAATATCCAGTTTTGATTGGTTAATAAATTCTTTTCCAAATGATATTAAATAAACAGGCAATGACCGTCTT
The DNA here is from genome assembly GCA_019095985.1 of Streblospio benedicti. Lineage (NCBI taxonomy): Eukaryota > Metazoa > Annelida > Polychaeta > Spionida > Spionidae > Streblospio > Streblospio benedicti. The sequence continues at coordinate 45,648,108 of CM032669.1, forward strand.
TGATCGTCTGCATATTCACCACTTTCAGGAAAGAAATTTTAATGTAAATATTCCTGTGACACCACCATCAAAGTCGTCTTTGTCAGTTCCGGGCAATTCTAGACTAACACTACTACAAATATTTAAAGGTCATTTTCAAGTATCATTTATGAATCATTTATCGTATGACATCTATTGAAAGAACTTTCCTAATAGGATTTTGAGTAAGGATTATGAATCTGTAATCGGATTTTAGTTACCATGAAATTTGACAAAGATATGGGCAAAAAACCAGTCTTCATAAAAAATGGCAGACGACCAGTGACTGATACAAACTTGCAAACTTTTTTTTTAACACTATTATGAAGAATGCATGCCTTAAATAGCATTCCTAATAGGATTTTGAATGAGGATTATGAATCTGTAACCGGATTTTAGTTAGCAATAAAAATTGACGAAGTAATGGATAAAAGACCGGTCTTAATCAAATTTGCAGACACACCCGTGATTGGAGCAAAGTTGAGAACTACACTATTATGAAGAATGCATGCCTCAAATAGATGTATTTACTAAATTTTCCAACGTCTATCAGTGTAACAGCCATCAATGTTGTGTAGAATACACATTTTGAATGATATACCAATAAATATGATTTTAAATGGCCTTATAACATTACCGGAAGTACCCATGGACTTTTATGTCTCAAAAGTAAATAATTTTAGACGAGCGCACAACTTTCTGCACAACTGGGAATTGAAGAATAACTTTACGTAAACATAGTACATGTACATTGTTGCCAATTCTTAGAAATACATGAAAACATGACTGATAACTAGTAGAGTGTCTGTCTTTAAATTGTCAATGCTATAGATGTTTAACCAAATTCCATTAAAATGCCAATCAACTTCAACTCATATTTATATTCATATTATACATAGCAGTACATTAAATCATCAAATGCCACATTATCAACATCCATTTGAAGTAGACTCCACAATGTGATATTTCACTTACTGAGGTTGTCTGTGGCCCTCAAACTCATGTTTGAACAAATTCAGTGCACTGACAACTGGCTTGCAAGAACTGGAAGCCTAGAAAATTTTTTTACTTTCCTAATTTTTAGTTGATATAGATGATTTTTATAAATATTGGTGTAACATGATTTAAGATTTTTGTTCAGTTTTTTTTTTCAGAAGTAAAAATTTGTTTAAAAATGTTTTTAAAAGGCATTTTTTTGTGAAATAATGACCACATCTTTAGGTACATACACTGACCGACTGATGGTGTGTCATTAGATAGAAACACATCTCTTGTATAGAGGACATATTTCTTTAAATCGCCCCAGCCTTAGAATTTTTAAATATATTCTTTTAATGCAAAAATAGTAATTTCAAATATAATTCTAGCTGTTATGACAGACACACTCAACGAGTGTCTGCTTCGTTTTTACAATAAATAAGTTATATCATAACGTTCTCATGTATGATCAATCTCCCAGATTGACACTCACAAAAAATAGTTCATATCCTTCCGTGACGTCATTAACTTTGATCGAGGTCGTTCCCAAATGAAATATTTGGAAAGCAAGTAATTATAATAATGTTTTAGCGTCGTGTTTTGTTTTGTTGAATTCAATGGGTTATATAAAGCATCTGTGGAACTGATGAAATACATTTTTTAAGAAGTTTGTACCATATTATCACGAAAACAAAAGTTGACATGAGAACGTTGTATTTTAATCTATTCTAAAGATAAATATAACCACTTTGCTGTAAGACTTGTTTCAGAATAATGGTATATATTATATAAGATTGCATGTTTATAATGTAAATTTATAAATGATATTATTGAAATCAACATGCATCAATAAACATTCTTTTCTATGGAAAGAGGATTGCTGCTATATATTTATATGACACACTTTTTCGTTATCTGACTGGTGTAATGAGTAATCATAGTTCACTTTCAACGCATATTTCGATGAGGGTGCAATTGTGAAACGCAAATCTCCTGCTAGTACCGAATTTTAGGAGAGAGGTCAGTTGGAATATGCATCCTCCAGAAAAAATTATTAAACATTAAATTCTCATTGTAGCACAGCCAATATACATCACATCCATCAAAATGAATTATAAAATACAATCATACAAAGTATTATTCACACAAATACATTTAAACAAAAAAAAGTCGACCTCTAGTAGAGAGTGTATGACAGATATTACAAAATGGCCTTTCCACAGCTCATTAGTAGTTCATTATGTGTGTGAATATTCATGAAGGAGATTCCGGACTACTTTTGGCTCCAGAAAACATCACATACACATTGATCAAAGAATATAACAAAATTATATCCATCAAAAGTTGATTCAAGGAACAATCACATATCTTTAACTTTGTTTAGTATGTAAAGAGCATCAAAAAAATTGGAGGATGATAATTATCAAACCCAAACAGATCATCAGACAAACCAATATGTGATACTGTGAAATGTTGGTAGCCTCGCATTAGACTTTATTAATGCCTCACTGCACTCTTGGTATACAGTCATTCCCCTATTGAAAGGGATTATGAAAGCCATTAAGTAGTACAAGGAAATACAGCAGAATCTATCCTTTGTGGAGACCTTTGCAAAAAATGAAAATCGTCCATGTAAGGCAGATGTCCTGAACAGAGAGGTTTTCAATATGACACTGAAGTAATTGGAGAAGAGAAATGTGTCCATACAATACGGGTCTCCTAAATATAGAGGTGTCTACATAGACAGGTTTCACTGTACATCGGAACTCATTTCAACAGTATTACTGGTATTAATTTCATGATATTTAAAGATTTTAAGGAATTGCATAAATAGTTTTCTGTTGAATTAACATTCTATAAAAAGAAGTGGTAGATACAGTTATAATCCAATCAATGGAATAAGCATCTTTGTTGAGTCAACAGTTTAAAAATTGATTGACAACATTGGATTATGGCATAAACTTGGTAAAATCTTGTACCTATTGTAATATTGTTCATGACAGAAGAAAACACATTCTCAAATATGGATGTTAGAAAATTTTCATCAATTGCTGGAATAAAGGCCACAAAATGAAAAAAGAAGGCTGGGGCGACGTTGATAAATAATCTAAGATAGAACCACAGGATTTACAGAAGTGACATGTGGCTGACTGTCTTTATTTATGTACCTAAAGATGTGCCTATATTTCTGAACATTTTGTGTTTAAAAAATATTTTAAACAAAACTTTTTTGAAAAAAAAATGTTTATGTGGTGGGGCTATTTTTTGTAAATGAATGAAGTAAAAATCATGATTATGAGAATTTTTCCCCTAATTGATGAAAATGTGTTAGGCTTCCCTCTTAACCTGTCCATGGGAGCAGGGCCAGGAATAACAGAGGACAGATAGGAGTGAAGAAAGGATGAAAACTGTTCAGTTTGCATTATGACTAATTTCAATATGAAAAAATATGGAAGAATATTGACTTAGAAATATCTTGAAATGAAGCTTTATTTTAAAATCAATTGGTGTGTTGCATTTAATTGCCCTTTTAATCATGTTTTGCTTATATGTACAATTTTAACGTATATAATTTGTATAGGGAATAGGTAATTTTGAAGTTAATGTTGTATTTATTTGAAATTTTTACTGGTATTTATTACAAATATGACAATGTATTGTTGATGTTTATGTCTAACAACAACAAAAATAGAATTTCATGTAGGCAGATCTCTTGCAAGGGATCTGCTAAAATTAACCATGTATTGTAGTTATAGACGATGATGGTGGGAATGAAAGATGTAGTTTGTACAAATAATCAATGCAATTACTTTCATAATAAAAAAAAGTAGCAGTTCTTTTCAAATTGTACATTGTATTTGTATACGGCATACACTATCTTATCAAGTACGACGTATTCAGCACAAATGTGATATTTTATTTATCGTACATTGTGTTTAAACATCAAATAAATTGTTATTAGGGTGCTATTTAGTGAATAAATAGCGAAATCTTAATAGTTTACATAAAGCCTCTTAGTTCTGGCATCTACAACAGCAGTCCTAGATAACTTTGTAAGTAAACATAGTACATTGTTGCCAATTCTTAGAAATACATAAAAACACGACTGATAACTAGTTGAGTGTATGTCTTTGTCACTGGTATAGATATTTAACTTAAATGCAATTAAAATAGATGACAGGGAATATCTTTCACACTCGCCACTAGCCAAAACCGAGTGCTTAATCCATTTGGCGAGTGGGCTTCAATTTGCACCTGCCACTTTGGCGATTGCCTTTTCTATTAAGTTTTTTTATCAAATACATGTATATGTTTAAGTTAATCGTAATAATGTGTAAAATCATTGAAAAACAAAACATGATATAAATACCTCCATTTCATCAAAATAAAAAAAACTACTTTCTCAGAAAAGGAATGCACCAGAGAGCTTCTAGAGACATCCATTTCCAAAAATTTCTGGGGAGCATGCCCCCAGACCCCCCCTAGCTATTCTTCGCATGCCCCCAGACCCCCCCTAGCTATTCTTCGCGCCTATGGCGCTCATAACCACGCCTTTGGCGCTCCCCTTTTCAGCAACTTCGGATTTTGGCTAGTGCCCTTTCAATATCACCTGCCAAATTTTGGCAGGTGCCAATAATATTTTTCTAGTGCTCCTGTTATAGCAATGGCCGCATTGGCTAGAGGTGTTTGAAATGAGAGGAATTCCCTGAGATGTATTTCCTTCATTTTCCAATGTTTATCAGCGTTGCAGCCATCAATTTGATGTGGAATACACATTTTGAATTATATAGCATTAAATGCGATTTTAAATGGGCACACACTGGAAGTACCCATAGAAATATGTGTCTCAAAATGAAATAAAAAAACAAGTGCGCAGCTTTTTTGCGATACTGTGAAATGTAGAATTGATTTTGATTCCTTATTGACTGAGCAGCCAGGCCACACTCACTGAATGAGGAATAATTAGGACCTGTTTGAATAAATTCAGGATTTGATTCATTGATTTATGAAAAAAGTAACTTTACTGACTTTTCAATGAATATTTTTATTTTAAGAATTTAGATAATAACCCTATTACATAGGGTCAAAAGAATAATTTGTTAGTATCTCAATATACAGTAGGTACCATTTATCTCGAAGTTGAAGGGTCGTGAATAAAGATGCGAGATAGCCAATATTCGAGATAACCATACTAACAGCATTCTACATTGCAAACGAAAATTAACCATGGACAGGAGTATTACCGGTCACCTACATGTGTAATAATGACTTTGATAATACCTCTGTGCTCTTTCACTCACTGTCATCGGATTCAGACTTTTTCAATTCACAAGTTATTAAATACATATATATATATTTTTTTTTAATGTAAGAATTTACACCAGTAATGAAAACATATTGTTTTAGACATAAACAATGTGTAGTGTGAAGGAGATTACTGCAGACCGACTATGCTTAAAATAAAACTGTTAGCAGTTACCAAACAAAGACTAAAGTTATCCTCCAATAACCAGTATATATGTCTTATTACTGGTTAACAGCTCCATTTCTTTGTTTGTTGCATTTAAATCATGAAAGTGTTAGCATTTCAATTTAAAAAATGCGTCTATTGCCAGGCCAATTACGTAATGAACACATGCTCTAACCGACTGCGTCCTAGCCCATGTAACCTGTGTTTCGTCACGGTGGTGCAATGGTTACAGAGGTACTTCTCAAGATAACCGTATCAAATGCTTGAGGGAAATACTTATATTCTCGAGATTAACAATAAATTTGAGATAACCATTTCAAAGTAATTAAACTTTGTATAGAAGCAATGAAGGGAAAACAAAATCGCCTCGAGATAGAGATATTTCATAATAAGCGATATTAACATAGTGAGGTTTCACTGTATGAAAAATTATGATATTATGATAAATAATATGATTGATGAAAACATTTTCTTTTAGTTGTGGTGTCAACTAAGATAATTTCATTGCATCTTTATATAAGATTTATTCTAATTGCAGACTATCGCACCAAATGTTTTATCAATCCGTGTATGAATGGTGGTCGCTGTGTAGCTTATGGCTACTATGATTACACTTGCTATTGCCCAGCTGGCTTCACTGGACGGAAGTGTGAGAAAGGTAATGATTCTTGTTTGGATATTTTGCATATCTCATGTGAGGTTTTATCACATGACAAGCTGTGGTGTGTTGAAAGTCGTCATTTGCACAAGACCGCTTACCCTACTTGTACAAGAAAGAGAGTGGGATATGGGGGATATCATGGTCATTATGAAAATGACACCACGATGAATGTGAATTTATTGCAGAATTACATTTTAGAATATATTTAAATATTTTTTTTATTACTTATTGGTTTTCTAGTACCTTTACTTATGATACAAAGATTTAAATTTTTTAAAATACAATGTATATCACTTGTTTTTTTAAGGAGTTTGACAGACTCAACAAAATGCACTAGAAGTCAACATATACAGTTCCTGGAGATTTATATTGTATAGTTAAAGAATACTTTTCGGCAATTTTTTCACAGTGATCAGTTTTCTTCAGACTTTGTTGATTCCATGGATTTGATGACAATTTGTGTTTCCTATCTGTGTTTGCTTTATGTGTTCTAATTGGCCAGTACATTGTATATTTTATTTTATTATACTTGTTATTCTTTGCAAATTTTAATGCATATTTTTAACATTTCGTAAACCTATGTCTATATTAACTATTGAAGTTTTATTTGCACTTGTTATTTCAAGTGAACATTTCACAGTCAGTGCAATTTTTGTATTGGAGTTATTTTGTGGTGTTATGGTCATAAATCTAATCTTTGTATACATGTATTGAATAATTGGTTTACAATGTTATTGCAAAGGACCATTTCTCATTGGCTTGCATTACTACATCATTCCCATTGTGATTTCATTTTATTTATTTTCTGTACTACACATATGTGTAAATGAATGTATTGCGTATTACAATACTAAATACATGTATATAAATAAATAGATAAAATTGTATAAGATAAAAATGATATACATTACATATATAATGAAAATATAATATATTGTGATTATTTTAATGGCTAATGAATGTTATTGTTTATATTTATTGCTTCTTGTTAATTCACTATTTTAATATTTTGTATGGAGCACTTTGTTGCAATGGAAAAAAAATCATTCCAGATCTTATAAATTTATTCTTAATGTTAATATGGTATAGTATACAAATTAAGCATTAAAGTAGTGATTTTCAATTGTTCCCTTTTACTTCATTATACATTGGAGTTGAAATTGTCTCTTATATCATATCATAAAACAAATTATCAAATTGGAAGAGCCATATCCATAGTAAAGTATTGATCTAATCTGCTCTTACATAAAGTATATATGTTTTGGATGTTCATTTGTTTTGATTCATAATCTAATTTTAATACTTCACTTTGAACTTGTTTTTAGTGAAAGCTCACCTGAAGCTTTCAGACATTCTCATGTCCTTTTTCCACAATGCATGTTTCTCTTCACCTCAATCCACCGGACAGACAAAAATACAACATCACGCTTGACAACGTAAAAATACTGGATAGGGACAACAATCCATTTGAAAGAAAAATGTGCGAGGCAGTTTACATCAGGGTCCTCAGACCAGATCTGAATAAGAATGTGGGGTGCACGAACTTCAGGCAATCTATAACAACATCCTGGGGCCGACATCTTCCACACCACAATATCTTGTGAAGTCTAGGTTGCATTGTGGAAAAGGACATGAGAATGTCCGAAAGCTTCAGGTGAGCTTTCACTAAAACAAGTTCAAAGTGAAGTTTTGAAATAAATATATGATATTTTATCTTTTGTATTTGTATTGAATCAAGGATTGAATGGCAAGAGGATTGAAAATTGCTATGACAGTTATGTGGAAGTAGGTGTTTACCATCATAAATCACATTTGTTTCATTTACGTTAATCTTTTTCAATTGTTCACTATCAATACAATCCCGCTATTTGTATTAGTTGTTTAATACTTAGCAAACCAATAAACTAAATACTTTGACTCCTCGTCAGAGCAGCATCCCTCACAATGCTACATCAGAACTCCTTAATCAAAAACCCTCAAGTCTTCTCAATAGATCTCAATAGACCAACAGTTGGTATTTATATCATGGTGCTTCATATTGATCTTTTTACGAAGACTTGGGTCCATGGTTCTAGATGTGGTCTTATTGATTAGAGGTTCTAATGTAGTTAGTGACATGACTTTGCTCATTGATAAAGGGCACTAGTGTGCTTCAGAGCTGTGTTCCCTAGAAGATTCATCATCTGTGTGCACATCGAACATCCATAGAGATCGGTGCACATCGACTGTTTGGCATGAGGTTTGGCATGACCCTCGAAGCAATATATCAGCTGCAGGATTATCACCACTACACACTTGTTGATCATCAGTTCCGTCAGAGGATTCTGAGCAACGTGAAGGATATTTAAGTATGTCGTTGGAGCGTCTTTTCAATGTATGCTTGGATTGATACTGGTCATGTGAAAAAATGTTATTATTGCTAGAGTAAGAGTAAGAGCTGGCATGGTGAAATTTGCCCATCGTGCCCACAGTAGTACTTGATCCTCTGTCTTGTCCAACAAATAAATTTCTGTTTTGGGTGATGTCTTGAATGCGCTGATTGTGTGAATGACTAACTGGATTTATGTATAGTGGATCACAAGGGAAAATGTCTTTGTCATGGTCAGTACTTTGATGCATGGTGCTTATATAGCCAGGTGTATAAGTTTTTAACAATTCGGTTTCATTGCCATCAGAAATGTTAGGAACTACTGCTATTTGTCTGTCATCATTCTCAGTGGCGTGTCCACGGATTCGGGAATTATTTTTGTACCGATTTCTGTCTCCTTCATTCGAAGATGAACCACAGCGAGACCTTTGGATTTTAAAGAAATTATCATATACTGCATTTTCCTCCAAATTCATTATTTCTGAAGCACAATGAGTCTTATGGCTCACACGTGTTGCAGAACATTGTTGACAAAATTCAGAATGTTTGGTCTCATGACATTTCATCTGTTTTTTTGCACTGAAACTTTTAAATGATGTATCACATATTAATGAATCCTTATGCAGTCTTCTACATGAACTACAACAACTATCAAAATTGCTAGCGTCTTCATTCTGACTGGAATTGGACATTCTAGCTTTAATACAGTGTTCTTTTGCGTCAAAATCAAGTTGTGAATTTAGCCAAGTGAATTCATTTGTAGCAGGCTTAATACAATCCATTTCCAGCTTGCTGGAGCCTCCTGATGCCATTCTCTTTCGCTTTGTGACAGTCTCCTCTTCATACATCACCCATTCATTTGATTGTGAATTCCTTGTCTGGTAAGTATTTTGAGGAATTTCTGGTCTCGTTTGGCAAGTACTCTCAATCATTTCTGGTGTTGCATGGCAAACATTTCCAGTCAGTTCTCCATTGTTTTCATCCAGACTTTCATAAGCTGTCTGAGTATATTTCTCGTTCACTAGATGCCTGTGCGGTTTAAAACCTAAGGTTGAGGACGATTCACTATTATCAGACTGATTATGTGCATGCTGCAACACCTCCGCTTGATCTGTAGTTACCGTCTGACAACCAAACTCTTTCTTTGTTGTTTCATGTTTTGTTTTGACATTGGTGCATTGATTGTTCACGTGACTATCTCCAGTCTGAGTTAATAATAAGCATGTACTTTGGTGGTCACTTTCTTTATATTTTGATCGAAAATCACGCGATTGATACTTCCTACTGCATACAAGATACATGATGAATAATACCAGCAATATGATGAGTACCATCAGGAATACTGAAATGAAAAGTGTTAAAACAAAGTTTATATTGTATTATATTAACTCTGAAAACTAGTTTTAGATGATTTTACATCTCGTATGTTTAGGCATTATTAAGGTTGTCACATACGTCCATGTGGAGACACCTATGAGAAAATCAATATACCTGCAACTATTCAGTGCTGCCCTCTGCGTGCTAATTATTAATTCTTACTAAAAGCTCTTAAATAACAGTCCATTATGAAAAAAAAAATATTTTTATTTCACAATAAGATTGTTTTTATTATAAATGATGGAACCAACATCTTTTTTATTGACATTTTAATTAAATATTTTCAACCTTGTGGTCATCTTCAGAATATAATGCAAAATGGATAAACTTGAATTACAAAACAGTACTGTTTTCAATATTACATATACATATAATACAGAGCATGAATCAAAACATAACAACACAAGGATTAAGAATTAAGAGATCAGCAGGTGCTGACATCTAAATATTGATGGTCAGGGCCCTGCTCTTGTATTCCTCCTTGGTGATGATCAAAAGATTGTTTTTATATCATACATGTACTTTCTTTGTATTATCACATGTTGAGAATATGTACCACCATTCTTTGGATAAAATACATATATCAAAAACTGCCCTAAAGATGTCATTATCTTGGTATTTTTTAATAGAGCATACTTTCAATGGGATTTTTTTTACAGTGATCAACATGATTTTTTTTTTCAAATGCAGATTAAATTGTGACAAGTCAGCACCTATATTTATTTGCATTGTAATATATATTTCATTAAATCATTGACACAAATATTTTTATAATAAGATCCAGTCTGACAGCGGGTGTTCGCTTTATTTTCTCAATATGGTAAATTATGAGCTATCGGTACACAAAATTTCATGGTGATCAACAAGAATTTTTATTTTTTGATAGATGTTTTTATCAACCTTAACATTGAAAGCACACACACTCTGTATTGAGGGATGGTAATTTAAAAAGAAAACCTATATGTACATACCTGATTGCTTATTACATTTTATTACAAAACATATTTTGCCATGTTTTGACATATCAAGAATGCTATACAAACATACAAAGAATGCAATACAGTGTAAAACAAAAGAACAAAATACATGTACTACAGTAGAACCTCTCAACTAAGACCACCCAACGGCTAGCCTGAAGTTGTCTCATTAGAGGTGGTCTCGATATGGAGGTGGTCTCTTTATAGGGGTTGATGACCACGATAATTTTTATGAAGTAGAGAGGTGGTCCTAATCCGACATTCTACTGTACCAGTACTCTATGCAATTAGCATGTACTAGAGTCAGATTACAATATTGTTTTTAGATACTGACTTTCTCTAGTGCTGACATCTCCCAAGATGATGGCCTCGGATCGTTCTATAAATTTTGTTGTGTTCTGCATCTGAAATTATTTGAAACGTATATGTACTTATTTACAGTCGTAATTCACAATTTGTCGTGCTCTGGCGACTCTACAATTACACCAGGTCATTGGCATCCTTGTCACAGTGTATCGTTCTCAACTCCCCGGGGAGCATACAGCACATCGCTACCATAACGCAGACGTGCTAATCACTCACATTAACGTTGGCTTGCCTGACCTGTACCTACTTAACGTGTAGGTACCACGGAGCAGTGTTTAACCTGTTAGAGGTAGGTTTGTTCAACACTCACTAACAGACCCTGACCGGGAATCGAACCCATGACCTTCTGACCATAAGTCCAACTCCCTATCCATTCGGCCACGTAAAAAAAATTTTTTTCTCGTAAAATTAAGATTTTGGATAGAAACTGAAGTCATAGGATCATTGTGATGATCGTGGTGGAAGATAAGGAAACGATCATAAATAACGATACTGGGGGGGGGGGTCCATTTTTTGGGACTCAAAGAAAAAGTTAACCAACCCCCCATCAACATTTTAAAAAGTTGGGTGACCCCCGCCCCCACTACGGCAAAAGTCCTCTACATAGTCATTGCATTTCTGTACAATTGCTAAAAGAAAATATTTGAAAAATTATACCGTAGCGTGATTAAAAAGTTCTGCGACACCCCCAACCCCCAAAAAAGGAATCAGAAAAGTTGGACGACACCCCCCCGGCATCATTAGTTATGATCGTTCCCTGAGTTACGTAAACACCGCAAGAATCAAGAAAAACGTTATGTTTGAGCAATGTAAAAATGGATCATGAAGGACTGTACAAACTTCATAACGGAAACGGATCCTGTTGCGCATTTTGCGGCTCAACGGATCCGATGGAAATGAAAACTTAACTTTGAGCATGGATATGTTCCACTACAGTGATCTACAGTCAGCCGTACAGTTACATGTCATGGCCATTATTCTTTAACAACCACTGTTTTTCATTGACTTAAGCATGGGGGACAACCACGGCAGTGCGGACATTTTAATGGTGTTTTTACCCGTGTGTCTGCATGGTTCAGGCGTGATAACGGCATATATATTAACGTGAGGCTTCATATACTCCAGCTTTGTAGTGGTGCTGTACTCCCTACCTACAGTCAGCCTACAGTTTTGGGCTGAGTCATTATTTAAGGCGTAAAAGGGGGGGTGTCAGAAGTTTTTTTTAGACAGCAGCGTTATGAACTTTTGACACCCCCCCCGGGTTTGCAAATCAAACATACGCCCCCCCCCCCAATCACACACACACTTATTAAAAGAATGCCTGAGCTATGAATTCCCCCCCCCCCACACACACACACACTTGTATATATGTGACAGAATAAAACTGAATACCCCACAACTACTCAACACATCATTCCCAAAGGTGTCTTTTTACGTCCTGGTAGCTATATAATGATATAAACTTTATAAAAGAAATAATGGGGCAATATGAGGAAATCCAGATTTAATGCACATACGAAAAATCTATTTCGAATAGAAACTCCGTGGCATATGAAGCAAATAGAAAGTGTGATGTAGGATCTGTTGGAGAAACTCGTTGGAAGGTGATGGTTATGTTCGTTGGCCCAACAAAAGTACTACATACGATAGAACAACAAAGGCCATCGAGTATATCCATGCACCAATAAGACATGTTGAACTACGTACTAGATACCCAAATGACAGAAAAGGCTGCTTATATGGGACATTGGTCGTGTTCGATTGAACTAAATACATATAGCCATGTACAACTCCTGGCGCCTGGCCAGGCGCCGCTCACGAGACAGATCATGTAGGCTGGTTTGCACTTGGACAAGTAGGCCTAACATTGAATCAATGTCCTTGTTGGCTGAGTATTTTTATTAGCGCTTGTGTTGGATGAATTCCAAGATTGTAGGTGTTTTACGAGACACACTTTACTCTGAATGAGAACTGTTTTAGGCGAACATTACATACAGTACAACGCAGGAAACTTGTGGGGATCAGTAGTTCGATATAGGTGGTTCTAAATGAAAGTAGTGTATAGACAGTTCGTATAACGTGTCATCAGAAGCGGATCATGGCCCCCCCCCATTCCTGTTCCGCACCTGCATATACTGAAGGAGTTCTTATTAGGGTTAGCCATCCCTATTGTGACCGTACTGGTTTCGATCGAATGTGTGTGTACACGTTGTAAATTCATTATGTAGATAGCGTTTATGACTAGATCTTTTAATTGGTGACTGTTGATCATTTTTAGCAACAGACAAACACACCCAGGTGAGAGAGAGCGGATACTTTGAGCAGTCATTGCTCCCAAGTCTTACCCACAATTGGCAGCCAGCCACCCAGACAAAAGCCATATAGTTATCTTCCTGTTGGATAGTGTCCAACTGTATTTGCGACACTCAAATGGATTATTCCATAAGAGGCATGTAAACCGACAGTTGGCACTATGCCACCTGGTTGACGTCACACTCCGGGCAGACAGCTGGCAATCTGCCAACACCTCACAAGACTAGTTGTGCTACCTTTTCACTGCATTGTTTGGTTTTAATGGCAAGCAATACCAACACCCACAGGGACACGCCTCTTACCCCCCCCCCCCACACACACACACAATTATGGCTGCCAGACTAGCGTTGAGTTCAATTCTATGTTGGGGCAACGTGTGGGTGCTGAGCAAATGCATTTTCTCCTTTTCATTTCAATAAAACGTGCTACTAGGCCTATAAACAAAGTTGAAGTCTTCACACACACAAGTGCTATAGCTTTGAATTCGAAATAGTCGGTAATCAATTTATATTCACTATATGAATGCAACACATATGTAAGTTGGTATCCTGCCAACAATCTATATGAGTATATGAGAAATGCAGCCCCTCGATATTGTCTACTATGGAGGTGTGTTGCTCACTCATGAGGACCTGCTGCAGTTCACATAATAAATCTAGCAATTACTCATGACTCATGACCACGAATTGTTATACAAATTTAGCAGTAACCATTCTTGAAACCCAAATATAAGGACTTCACTTCTCCCGTTTGCCATTTCTCCATATATTATGAATACAGTGAAGCTCTCTTTCAAGGACACCTGCCCTATACGAACATCTTTCAGGTTTCCTGGACAACCTGAGCATCAGGACCCTTGGTGCACGATATAAAGTACCGGGCCGGGGTACCCGGCACAGTAGAATCTCTACGGAGACAACCATCCCTTTAATAAGACCATCAACTTTCTTTCGATCCATGAACCACTATAAAGAACAAACGAAAAACAAAACTGTTGAGATCGCTAAAGCCTAAGGTGGTCCTACTACACACGTCTATATGCTAGCAGAAGCAAATGATATGTGCCCATATCATGATCCTGTGCAGTGGAACATGATCAAAAAAGGAAAGATTTGGCCAGAACGTCACACGTAGATCTACACGCACCCAGAGATACGCAACACGTCCATATTTGCGTCACCAGCAGGTGCGAGCAGGTGCGACCTAGGGGGTAACGCTCTTTGACGCACCTGCCAAGTTGCTTACGTACTTTTTTGGCGGGTTTTTTTTTCAACGAAGAAAAAGTACTAAATAAATAAAAACTAGACCGCTTTTCAATATGAGTTCTATATCTTCTCGGGTGGAATCAAGTAGATCTTCTCGGGTGGAAACAAGAAGCCGCGCTAAAGAAGATATTAGACGGGTGATGGCTGCAAATCTCAAAGTGAGAAGATGGGAAAAGAAATGGGTTACAGTTCCAGGTACGACAATGAGAAAATTCAAATGGGTCCCTGTTGGCGATCAGGAAAGAGAATTGTTTGAAGATAACAACACAGTTGAAGATTCCAGCTCCATGACCATGTTTAGCGATGATTCTACACAACAAAGTATTGTCTCGGAGTCCACCTATTCACGAGATGAAGGCTTTGCCTTTGAAGAGGATGCAAACATGTCATTTCCTGTAAATTCTACACAAGAGAGTTATGGTTTGGACAGCACCATACAGTCAAGCACACAGGACAGTAACGATGGTTACAGGGACATGAGATTAGCTATGAGTGAGCTCAGAAAGAATGATGGCAAAGATGAAGAATCAGATTCTGAATGTCCCGAGTCGCCAACCCAGTTGGTAATTGATGATAAAATAAAATACTAGTAACTGAAACTTGACCATTGAGTCAAGAGCACGAGGGATGCATTTTGGTGTTGTATTTTCGTATTTTTTTTAACTAATTTAGTTAATTAAACAGTCTGCCAATCAATTGCTAA
The DNA here is from genome assembly GCA_019095985.1 of Streblospio benedicti. NCBI lineage: Eukaryota > Metazoa > Annelida > Polychaeta > Spionida > Spionidae > Streblospio > Streblospio benedicti. The sequence continues at coordinate 45,663,605 of CM032669.1, forward strand.
TCAATGTAAACTAGTATCAATGATCGTTAATAAATTCTTGTTCTTAAAGCTTGTTCCTGTTCATTCTGTGAAATGTCTAAAGACCGATAAACCTCTTCATTACATTTGATTTCATAATTAATGCTAACTGTATAGCATCTTACTTACCCTTTTACGTGGAGCACAACCGCTGTTCTTGTCAGTCCCGTGGATGCAAACTATTCTCCTTTTTCCCCTAGAGTATTTTCTAGTTATTTGTCTATCTCAAATATTGTTGTCAACTTCTCGTTGGTCTTTATATAGCCTGCTTCTCAACAATAAACACACCGACGTGGACACGAGTGATGTGTAAGAGCTCTCACTAGTGTACATGAACGCTCAAACCAATGTTTATCAACAGTAGCACGTGCTGCATGGGTAATCCCCAGCGTCAACCAAGCCGTGTATAGGGTATAACCACACTCAATCTCAAGCAGCGCATACTCTCATTCCATCTATTCTGATCTCCATCCGCCAAAATAATTTTAAGGCCGGTTTCCATTTTGTATCCCACTTATCTTGAAAACAGATGGACAAAATATTTGGAACGAAAGCTTTCATACAACATTAGATTGAACTGGCCGTGTCGTCTGCTGACTGCTCTATACCTCCCCGCTGCCCCGACCACTCACCTGGATCAGTCGCTGTTCACGTGAACACAGATTCCACAGAGCTGAACCAGACGTAATGCTCTTCGGCTGATCTAGGAGAGCAGCATCCGCAGGCGTATATTTAATTAATATGAGGGTCAGGGAGAGGAAATTGAGCCCTAATTTTTGGGGCCTTATTTCAAAAATTTTTTGGGCTAACCGACAGCCAGGTGACCTGTTTTGGCGAGGGTGTGACAGCATGTTCAAATCCCACATTTTTGTAATTTAGACCTATTTTCATAGCTTTTTCCCGGCTACTTCAGACAGTGAAAACCTTTAAACAAATATCTTAAAAACCCCCTTTTAATAGGGTTTGACAAAACAAATTCCCCCCAAAACATCTAGGCAGTGGCTTCCGCAGCCTCATGTTACGGCCCTGTCAATTGGCTGACAAATGTCAGAGTCTAACCCTGTGGGCAGGCCTGACCTGCATATTTCTGGTAGTAAAATGATACTGTTCAGGCTACTTCAGACATGTTATTTAAAACAAATTAATAAAACCCAATTTTGGGCTATACATTGGAGTCCTATTCTCTTCACGTAGTCACACACGTTTTTGAAGGAATGACGTCTTTCTTAAAAATTGTTTTACACTATAGATGTAGGCTTATTTGATACTACGTAAATGTATACATTGTATTGTCACAAATTCTCATCAATATTGTTACCTTCACTGCCTAGGGTCACTGCTGCTTTGAGTGATTAAAATACTTAAATTGTCACCAAGTTAAATCGTGCGCAAACATTTCTAGTTTCATATAGGCAGATCCAGGTTTTCAGAATGGAAAGGGTCCACTTAAGGGATATCATGGGTTTCATACATGCTGTTGATAGCTAACATGCCAAAACCCTACGAAAAATAAAAGTTTTTTTTTTTTTTTTTTTATTTTTTTTTTTTTTTTTGGGGGAGGAGCGCCTCACTGCTGGTTCTGCTTATGTGCCTAGTATATATACACATCTATTAAACCATATATAACTAATAGAAAACATTTAAATCGACAGACTATACCTCCAATTGTGACTCACACGGCTTTACCCAGGTGATTATGGTTGCATGAGGAGGAGGAGGATTTTAATGTGTTCCGATTCTTTTTGTTTCAACCTGAGCAGCGCCGGGTATACAGCTATAATTTGCTATAATTTATAAGTTATTGATACCCTGTATCATGTATATTGATAGTGGTCATCAAACTTAATAGCATATCTTCAGTGAACATTGTTTATGCAGATGGAAAAATCTTTAAAAATATATTAGTCAATTGTTTGGCTCTAATTTTTTTCTTATAGAATAAAATTGCTTTTTAAGAAGCTTTGAAACAACTAATGTTTGCTATTGTTAAAGAGAGTGTGTATTGAAGAATAGTGTGTTAAGAATTTTTAAGAAATACTATTTTTACCAGAAAAAAATAGAAAACAATTTTAAGGACCAATTTTTTAGTTTTATTGAAATGCAATTAGGGTTGTTATTTCATTTATTTGTTTCTCAATATTGTTCAGAGTGTCTGTCTTTCACAGTATTATTGTTTTTACTGTTCATCTTTGACCCAATAAGAATAAAAGTAATATTAATCACTATATGGCATTTAAAATACTGGTCCTTAAGTCGCAAAAAGTCAAAACTTAAATTTGCACAATTTCATTTTGATGACGTATAATAGATGGCAGCACGTGTACGAAAACCGGGCACAACGGACACAGAAAGGACTTCTAAACTAAGATGCTGTTTGCGTTATGATATCATGACAGTCAATTTCTGCAAAGTAAATTAAATTCAATGTTTTTATTTTTAATGTTTTATAAATTCGTGTCATCTATGAATTCTATTTCTGGCATTTTTTTGTTTATCTAAATACATGTATGGGATTGTCAACCTTAAATACCGTAATTCTCTTCTTTCTCATTTAATCTTTTCCACACATGTTTACCAGGGGTAGCAGAAGCTGGTGGGATGGATGTAATAGAAGGATCAATCATTGTCATATACATGTAGTGTGTGTATGGCTATGACTTATGCCGATAGGAGGGAGGTGATGGAGGTGTATTCTATCCGGAGCTGGTGTGAGGAAGGGGTACAGAAGGAAGTATGGGGAGGGAGGAGGATTTAATGTGTTCCGGATCTCTTCTGCTTCAACCCGAGCAGCGCAGGGTAGACAGCTAGTGTTTATCTAAATGGAAATCCTCTGGATTATACTCATTGCCATAAATACTTAGGTGTGATGATCTCTGATGATTTATTAGATGATAATGACATTAAGAGACAGATTAAGGCTTTGTATATACGTGGTAATATGCTATGTCACAGATTCTATCATTGTACTCCAGAAATTAAGAAAAGGTTATTCCATACTTATGGCTCTAACAATTACGGCTGTGAGCTATGGAGCAAATATAAAAAAGCCCAATTAATGAAGGCTGTGGTTGTATTTAATAATATATAAAGTTAATGAATATTGATTATGGCACAAGTATGTGCGCAGCATTTGTTAAAGCCAATATTGATTCTTTTACTGTCATTATATGCAAAAGTGCTGCTTCTTTGCGTAAGAGATTAGGTGATTCTAATAATCTTTTAATACAGGCAGTTTTATCTAGTGTTTTAAATAATATGGTACTATTATTACGAACGAATGGAATAATATTTTGTACAATTTTAGTAATAGGTGACCTAACTGTGATAATCGATTTTTATTCTATCTTTTTATCCTATCTCGTTAAAGATATGGACAGTGTAACCACTTGTCTAATGTAAATAAATAAATAAAATAAATAAATGAATATTAGGTCTCTTTTGGAGGGTGATTGTGAAAAGTTATCCTATATAGTTTTTAGTTTTAATAATTTTATTTCAGTGACAATGCCATTTACAGAAATATACATTAACATATACTTTAATATGTTATGTGTTTCATATAATATAATGTTCACATACACGCACGCACGCACGCACGCACGCACGCACGCACACACACACACACATTCTTCTATTGAAACAATTTACAACATATTTTGTAGTATTACGAGTGCAATTTTCAAACATAAATTTCAGTTTATTTTCTAAAGATAAATTATTAAAATTTGTGTTTATATTACATAAATTAATTAACCATGTATTTCTTAGATCATCATAAAGAGAACATTAAAAAAGGAAATGAATTTCATTTTCTATTTTGTCCATGTTACATAGTGTACATATTCTGTGCTCAAGTTTTACATTGTAAAACATTTGCGTTTCAATAAAGAAGGGTAGTATACCAGCTCTTAGTTGGGCAATAAGAGACCTTTGAATTGGTTCTAAGTTATATAAAACATAGTTTTCAACATTCAATTTAGTGTTGAACAGTTTATAAAACCTGAGCTTTGGTTGTGTATAATCAGTGATGATATAATTATAGTAATATTTGCTTTATTGTTTATCTTGCAGAATTACAATGCTTAAGTATGTAGAATTAAAATAATAGCCATAAATAGCCTTAATAATAAAGAGAAGACTCAAATAATGACTATATGTAGATATGTGTACTTATTTAGGCTATGCATGATTACAGGTTTATATACAGAGATATATACACATATATTTTTTCATCTCATGTTCTATAAAATGTCAAAGCTTTCTCTCAATCTCAAGTTTACATTCAAATTCACATCTCTAATAAATCTTTCTAATGTACTGGTGATTATAAAAACAAACTTTTCTTTGATTTTACACACTTTACTATATTGTTTGATAAATTTGTTGGTATTTTCAAACACCTTATGGATAATGTTAAACACATTAAAAGCCACCTCATGCATTAAGCTTGAGCCGGCATCCTATTTTCACAAAACCCTGCCATCTAATGTTCAAGTTACATGTATTTTCAGCGACTGTTCTTCAAATAGCAACGTTTTGCAACATTGTCAAAACTGAGTAACAAGCCAGGAAGCTTTGTGTCCTCCCAAAAGTTGAATTTCAGAGTGTGATCGGCACAAAATCCAGATGCAGCGTTCAATCGAAGTATGCTTTCAAAAAATTCATCAAAATAGCAATCATAAAACTTGTCAGGTCCATCAGAGCTATGCATTTGCACCAGGTTTTTTTTTCAGTATCTGCACTTAGCATAAAGCGCTTCATATTTCTTTTGGGTGCCAATGGCTTAAATTGTGCTTCAAATGCAAGATACACAGCCTAGAATTAACACTGCATTCAAACAAACCAAGCATATGATAGACAGCTGCCACACTCCTCCATGTTAGCATGCTCCTGAGGTTAGCATTATGTTGTCCAAGGCGACATCTGAGGTGTAAGCCCCTCCTCTTACTGCTTCAAAGCCAATCTGAAAGCAGGATTCTCAATATTGTAGAATTTTGAAACCAAACTAATTATGCGACTAGTACTAGATTATAATTTTTTTCTACAGTCAAAGAAATCTTTACGTTTCAGAGACCTATTTTGGACTGGAGTAACTAGCTCCTCGGCCATTAAAGCTACACCCAGAAGTGTCTTTTCATGGGAATTTTGGCATCTCTGGGAGCTTTCTCACATTTGAAACCAATGAGAGCAAACGGTTGTGCATAGGTGGAACCTTTCTAATTAACATAAACTAAAATATGGCATGCCGTCATTGTTTTGAGCTTTGAAATGAAACCCTATAGAATATTTCATGTCCCACGGTGTCACCCACCTGTTGACCTGGCAGGATGGATTCTATAGTACTTTTTTGCTGCAGCCACCTTTCTCCCTTGTTGCCGGAAGTTCTCCATAGATGGGGCCACATCTGAAAAAGTGGCTCAATAGATACCAATATTACTTTTGTGATGAATCCATAAAACTTTAATAGATTATACGTGGTACGTTTGACCCATGACATCCGTCTGCATTTATCAGAATGTGTGACATAAAATATTTTCTACCTAAATGCATAGTTTATTAACTTATTAGACACCAAATGTGAAAATAAGAACTAGCTCAAGCAGAAATAGCAAATCCACAGGGATTGTTGCTCTGAATATTTTAGGAAATTTTCAAGCAGTCCCCACTTGAAATTACAAGGATGTAAGGAGACAATAGGGACAGTTTATGTGGAGAGTTCCAAGGAGAATTTGTGCAGACTGGTTATATTATTAGTACATATGGCAGTTTAGCACCCATACCACCCTCAAAATCCTGCTACCTCTCAATATGCTACGACTGCCTCCATTGCTCTAACCCCTCCATCCTTACCCGCCTGCCAGAAGCTCCCTTTATCCCCAACACCAGGCGCAGTTCTCCCATGTGGAAGCCAAACATGTGGTAGTGGAACGACACACACAGCGGACCCTCAGTCTTCAGTGCAGGAACCAGCAGTCTGCAACATTATGTTAGTGAACAATGCCACATTTCCCAGCCTTCTCTGGAAAATTCTGGAACTGGTACATGTAGCTTTAAACTAGAAACCACTGGAAATTTTTATTATTCTATTCTTACCCTGTTCATACATTGTATAGAAAGGACAAACTGTGGTAGATATGTATCTTGATTTTGTGATAAATCCATTAAAAATTACTGTCTGAATATTTTCGGACATTTAACCTTCTGCGACTTCATTTTCTGTCACCAGATGGCAGCATGTGACAGTAAAAGAAGTCAGTCAATGTTTGTTGTGGAAGGGGGGTCGCTGTAGTTTTGGGCTGCCGTAGGTCTGAGAAGGTTGTCATAGGCATGGGATAACTGGTAAGCTCCTTCATCCAAAACTATTAAAAAATCAAGATATATATCTATAAAAGAAGAACTCCAATGAATCTATTTTCCAACAGACAAACTGTGGTTTTTACAAAGACTAAGCGCGCGATGTCCACATTAGAACTTACCACTTCTCATGATTTGACAAATAAAATGAAATTGATTTGATAAAAAACTAGTCAAAAGTCAAACAGAAATGGTACAATATTACAATATCATTTCATTCATATTAATTAATTCATATTAATTAACGTTGAAATTGTTGCTAGTACAATAAATCTCCCCAACAATGGAGTAGTGTTCAACGGAAAAACCCAGTAACGAAAGGAATTGCTGTGCATTAACTTTTTCCCCTATATAGATAAGTAAAAATTGAGTAATCAACTGAATGTCCTAAGCAACGAACAACTTCATTCATATTAATTAACTTTGAAATTGTTGCGAGTACTGCATGTAATATGAGAACATTCTGCTGAAGGTTAAACTACCAACCTTGTGAAATCACCCTGGACTCTACCAGTGGCTTCCATGTAGATGAAGAATTCCCCATTGACAGCCCCATCGGGTCCAGTGTATCCTGATGGTGTACCTTTTTTGTCACCAAACGACCAATCCAGTCTGCAACAAATTATTACATTCCACTTACATAATCAAATTTTATGGTCAATAGGAAACACCAAATGAAAATGGAAAAAAAAAAAAAAAAAAAAAAATTGGAATATTCTCAAAATAAATATGCTTATAAAATTTAAAGGAATACTGTATTCGTTTTTGAAGCGCACAGTGTGCTTACAAAAAACAAATTTCAAACAAAAACAAATGTGGAATATTAGTAATAAGAGCACCACGACAATTTTTGCGGTTCTTGCATTTTTTTTCTTATTGCTGACCGCGAACATTCTTTCACAACGCAACCGGCGTGTTTTTCACAACGCGCCCACCACATACCGACATGTTAGCCCTATAATATGGCAAAATAAACATGAAATCTATTGGGGGAAAACAAACCAAAATTTGATAAATTTAATCTGTGTAAACAGGGGGTGCGCTTAATGGGGCAGGTGCGCTTAAAAGAACGAATACGGTACAGTATTTTTGTGTCTACGTGGAAACTTGCCAGAAATTATTGCTCATGAGCCAACCTGCAAAACAAAAATCCTACGAAATGCTTTTTTATGGGCTAATTTGTGAAATATTCTGATAGCTAATGTATATAGGATTACATAAATAATGAATGTGTCAGGACAACTTAATTTCAGCACTTAAAAATGGGCATACTAAAATAATAATATAAGTTTTTTGCAGCACAATAATGCTCCATATAATTTTGACATCAAATTTCATACACTAAAAATTCAAATTGGGGTCATAGAAATATGTGGATTTATTTGGACTAAATTCACCTGTCGTCTGTGTCCTGTTCCAGACCACACATTGTGCTGCTGCCGTCTGCTGTCTCAAAGTCACAGCGCCACACATCACCTAAAATACAATGAACCCCTGAAGTGCAATGCACCATGTACACAATGCACACTGAAACACAACCATCTATGAAAACCCTGAACAATCTTCTCTCAACAAAATGCACTGTAAACACAATGCACTCTCCACCTGTGGTAGAATCTAACCCTGCCTGTAAGCTATTGGCTGGCTATAAAATGTAAAGTTTTGTGATGATTATCTGAAAAACCTTCTCCAGTTTGGCATAATTATTCTTTAAAAGCACACAATTCAAGATTGTAACTCAAAACTCTGCATTGACATTGGAGCGGGTTAGAAAACAAAACGAAACCAGATGAAATATAGCAAGTTTTACAGAGTTGAGACAACAAAGTAGAGACAACGTCAGTGAATATGCTTAGAACACAATCCATCTTCAGCAAGTACAAGTCACAATTGATTCGTTTTTACATTTCCCCATTGCTATGTAAGCTTTGCTTATCATTAAAAAGTATCTTTGTGTTGACCTATGTTCTCTGACATACTTTTTTGATGTCCAACTCAGGTATTAGAAAGTCCAAAATACATTTTACATAAGTTAACATTCCCGTATTCAAACAAAAATAAACTAGTCACAGCAGAAGGTTGTCAAATAATATTGAATAAGGAATTTAATTTGTGCCACCATTTGCTAGAAAATTAAAACAGACCAACTTTAGAAGACAGATTTATCCACACATCAATAATGACCGCCATCAGTGTGTGACTATCATGATAAGATTGAAGGAAAGAGTTAATACGCTAAAGCATTGAAGTATATTGATGCATTAATTTATATCAGATACACGATAAGTACATGTAGTTTCAAATTTATATCTATAAATGCTGTCCTTACCAGTCAAGTCACAGGGTCCCTGTGTAACAGAAAGGTCATCAAGACCAATGTCATCACTGAAAAAGTCTGTCATAATTGCGTCAATGCCCACCTGAAATTGCCAAAAAGCAATACATTTTGACAATAAATGTGGGAAAGAAATCATGACTCAGCAAGCACTGTAAAATCCACATAAATTAGTGGTAGAATATACATGAAAATGCATGAGGAAAAGGAAAACATCAGTAAATTATCAGTTTTTGTAAACTTTCACTATGATAATAAAAACTAGAAAAAAATTAATCACACTGTAAAAAAGTATTGACTAATGTGCAAAAAAGTGCTTTCTAGAAGGTGCAAATTCTTTGGCAAATGGCTAAACCTGGTCACAGATAAATTGCCAAGTTTGATATGCAAACTTACTAACAGGGCTCCCACATCACTGGGAATCTGTGAAAAGGTTAAGTGAAATTTTAATTCAAATGGTATAAAAAAATGGCCTTGAAAAACCTCGTGCAGTAGAGAAATAGTACGAGAAAAGTAGAGAATTTTACTGTCCAAAAAATGTGGGAACCCTGCACTAAGTTTCTGTATTGACATTATTGCATAAACTGAAAAAAAACATTGACCTAATATGGCTTTCTGAAGGACACACTTTAATTGGCAGAGGCAAAAATCAAATCACTAAATCGCCTTGGAGTCGCCTCATATCTCATACTTGTGAAAAGTTTTTCCTAACAAAATTGGTTCATTAATAAATGTAACTAGACTACAGGCACTCATACAGACATGAACATAGAAACGAGACAAACAATACTTGCACTTCAACTTTTTAAGTGATGCAAATTGCAGAAACTGAACATTGGCAGAATACAATGTCACTATGTCAAACTGTCAGTAAAGAATTATACTCCTTACATTGAGTAAATTACACACAAAGAACAAAATGGGCAATTTTCCCAAACAAAACACAAAAGTTACCTGTTTGTTTCCAGCGTCGGTGTTGATGGTGACTTTGGCACTTTGCCAGCTGATACTGCGGTCGCCTGACATCCGCCACAACACACGCTCCTGCCATACCAGCAAAACTAACTTTTTCAGTTACATATTGAAATACGCGTAAATTTAAATGTGTATGTCACTGGCATTGCGTTCCACCGACTTCACATGCACACTATGTCAATGGCATCCTCTACACATGATTCACTTACACATTTTTGGAAAAGCCTCTCCACTCCTCTTCCTCCTTCTAACTCCCATTAGGAAGAAAATGTGTATCAGGTATCAGAAAAATTTGATATTCAGGATATAAGAGAGTGATCTACTGTAGATAAAAGGGTTGTAAGTTTTTGTTTCACGATGAAAAGTCTACCATGCTTTTTTCACATCTCATCTATGAGGTAATAAAGCCTGCTAAGCGTTTTTGATAATCTGTGCCCTTCCCACATCCCCATACCTGTCCATCACTGCTCCTGACAAACACCTCCAGAACGCCCACATGGAACCCATTCATGTTGTACCAGAAATTGAGACAGCTGTCTCCAGCGCGGGCCACATCAGATCCCTCCAGCACCAGTCTACAGCAAAAGGACATTAACAATCTGCCTATACTAGAATACATTTATTTCAACTCAACTGTCTACCTTCGTTGAATAGAAAGACAGTTATCGCACCTGGCCACATCCCGCCTAGATTTCCCTGTGCCCTCTGTATAGATGTAGTAGGAGCCCTGGTGAGCAAGAAGAGGTCCAGTCACCGCAAACTTGGTGCTGTTGATTTTTCGGTCCTGAATGTCAGCTGATGGCGTCTTCTCACGACCTTGTGTCCAGTCAAACATATCTACACCTGGAAACAGTGGAAATTATTATTTCTTTGACCCCAAAATATTTTTAACCTATAGTGCATTCTGCAAAACAAAGGAAAAAGTCAGTTTGATGCATAGGCAAGGTTTAAATACATGATTCAACAGGTGATTAAAAAGATGCATAATATCTACAACTGACCTTTCACATTGAGTATCCTGCAGTCCGTATCAGACGAACCTTCTCTCTCCATGTCACAGCTGTACACAGACACTGGTGGATAGACAGAACAGGTTGAAATACAATTACACCTGACAGACACTTGTAGGGCATGAGTTTAAATTTTGAAAATCATGAAAATGTGTTGGACTAATGTTCTTGCCTAGCACCTATAATTCTGAAAATGTCAGTTTGGCATAGGCAAGGGCTCACATGCTTCACGTTTTAAAACTTGCTTTTGAGCCTTGAGATCAAGCCACACAGCTAGGCCAAATATATGCATAATTCAACAGGTAAACTTAACATTAGTATTCAGTTTTTAAAATATCAAATGCTCAATAGCTATCGTTTTCAAAAATTGCTTTTGAGCCTTGCCGATCAAGCCAATTAGGCCAAATTGCGTACTTTATCTGTTTTTATAAAGGCTGTATAAAGATATCCTTAATCGCTCTGCCCTTCAATTCTTAGTTTGGATTAAGTACAGGGCGTGATAAAGACTATATTGCCACGTGAGTGCCGTGTTGTTGTTGCTTTTGCCCATATAAGGAGCATGAGGAGGAGGAGTTACAGAAAATTGACAGGTCAAAAGTTCCCCAAAAAAGCAAGAGAATTGCCCTGATTGGCTAGTTTTCTAGGTTACAGTTTGGATTTCCATAGAGGCTGGTGTGCCACCAGCTGATATTACATAGAGTGGCCTAGCACTGCACCAATGAAACAATAGCCTGCTCATCGTATGTTGTATTATTGTCAATATAGTAATATAATATATATTATATTATTGCCAGTAGTTGTCAATGCTTACACATGAACATATGTGGATAAAAAATTTAAGAAACACTAAATTAAGAGCTTTTTTTACAATAAAGGAGAATCAACAAAACTCCTGGTCTTTGATAGCTAGTTACTGCTTGAATAGATTTGGTGTTGATTCTTTATTCATTATGAAAACCTTGTATAAAAGTATTTTAAAAACAACATTATAAACCTTTTATTTAATGTTATAAATATATGTCTTTTACTCACTCTGATTATTTTAGATTCATGGATTGCTACCATGCTCGGTGGATATGCTCCACAAACAGGCCATCTGTCTTTTATGAAGGCAGGTGTGAAGCATATATGCATATCCAGTTGACAGAAGTGGTGTAAATTTCTGCTTGGAAATTACTAAATGATAAATCTGAACGAAGCAGACTGGAAGCATCAGCAAGGGACATAAACTGCTCCTTCAAGTTACTGAACATTTGATCCAATGGCTGAGTAATATTGGAAGTATGAGAAGGCAACAAGTACAATATTATTTCATTCTAACCACAATAATCTATGACACAAGTAGATATGTGTGATGCATGATTATCACATATCAAGAGTTGAGGTCGCATTGAGCCACAATGTTTAATGAAAATGTGTTTCAGCCACGATAAGAAAATGCTCTCATCAATATGTCCACTGTCTGATACTGCATAGAGCGATTCACTTCAATGTTCAGCAGCATAGGTAGTACTGGGGAAGGACTTTCTAAATATCACAAGGGGGCATGACTACTCCTGCTGCAAACACACAAGGCAGTACTGTTATGTGCTCTTTCAGCACCACTTCCCTCTTGTAGCACACACTTTGCATAGCATCGCAAAGAACTTTTTTTTTGCATCAAAATCCCGCTTTCAAGCCTTTTGAAGTGGTCCTGAAGGACATCAAATTTGGCTGCACAAGCTCTCCCGTACTCCTGTACTTGCTTTTCATTATTGCACTTGATATATGGTTTACGAGAGCCTTTTTTGTAATAATAGAAGTAAAAACTATTAGATATAAGGTCTTTTGAAAGACTAGTTTTTGGCGGACAAAGAGAAAAAAGGAGTTGATATGAAAGATGTGAAAGAAAATAAATTTTACAAGAAATAAATGATTTATTACAACTGGTGAGAAGCTAGCATCCATTAGTGACTCACTGATTGTGCTTATCCCCCCACTACAGCCTCCTGATCTCACGAAGATGGTGTCCAGAGCGATGTCAGAGCTGTATTGGCCACCACGCCGAGCCTCAAACACAAGCTGTAAACAGAGAGCAACTCTAGACAGGGTCAGCTACCCATCACCAAAACAAGTAGCATTCTGATATATGCTGTTCTCCAAAATATGTATTCGTCCTCCTTGTAATGTGTTCCTTGGTGGTACAGTGGTTAGAGCGTCTGGCTTTCATTCGTGATGTGAGCTTGTGGGCCGTCCACGGCATACTTAGTGTTATCAAACACTTACGTTGTACATTTTCCACTGCATTGCCAATCATACAACATGTCGCCACAGTAAAGTATACAGTGGCACCACCAAGCATGAGATTCGGAAGCCTTATTAAAAGGCATGCCTCTGCACGTAAAAGAACTTACCTATCTTGAAAATAATAGGTAGTATGATCCCTCCACACACCCTTGGCTCAGTTGGTTACCTAACCTGCCTCTGGAGGTGTTTGTACCAACACCACGTGGCCTCACTTCTGTGCGATGTCCAATTAGGAATTTGCAAAAACTACACAGATACAGAAATACAGATGCACAAACGCTATATATGTACCTGTAATTGTGTATGCAAAAGGACCAGAATTTTCCAATCATCAAGAGGACGAGTAGCTAAAATATTTCGCTTGTCCTCTACAAGGTTTTACTCCTTAATACCAGATGACGAGTGATTAATCATGACCCTGCTTGACACTAAGACTACGTTTTAGAAGCTAAATTTCGATTATGGCTATGATAGAAATTGTATAATGCTGTCACACACCTGTTGATTTGGGGTGATAGTTTCCACGGGGACGTTTTGCTCCAACCATTTGTTTCCCTGGTCACCAGATACACTCCACAGAATCTGTAGCAGTATGCGCAAGTTATAGCCCAGTCATGTAAAAACATTTTTCTGTGAAGTAACGTTAAATACAATATTGATCAAGTTAATAATAGAAGATTCCTCATTCTATATCTTTATACTATCAAATAAGAACTTAGTACAGTAGTAACCCAATAATTTTCTAGTTTGGGTAATAAATGAATTACTATTGCTTCAATAAACAGTCTGATATGGAATAATGGATAGCCTGTGCTACTGTCGACTTACAACGGACTGGTAAAGACTTGAGTGCTCAATGTTGAGGTGGATTTGTGGAGATAGGCTTGCATGTATATACTTTAAGTTCATATGCACAACCACATTAGGACTTAGTTACTGAAGCAAATGCAATACCCATGTCAATAAATCATTGATCAACACCAAACCTATCTGCGTACCACTTCGGTGCTCCCCCGTCCAGGGTCCTTCTTTATCAGGCGCAGTTCTCCCATGTGGAAGCCAAACATGTGGTAGTGGAACGACAAACACAGCGGACCCTCAGTCTTCAGCGCAGGAACCAGCAGTCTACAACATTATGTTAGTGAACAATTGCCACATTTCCCTGCCTTCTTGGAAAAATTCTGGAAATGGTAGCTTCAAACTAGAAACCACTGGAAATTGTTATCATTCTATTTTTACTCAGTTCGTACAATTGTAAAGAAGTGACAATGTTGTGGTCTATAAACACTAAGAGAGCAATGTCCAGACGAGAACTTACCACTTCTCATGATTTGACAAATAAAATGAAAATGATTTGATCAAAAGGTAGTCAAAAATCCTAGAGAAATGATGCAATATCACAATATCATTTCATTCATATTAATTAACTTTGAAATTGTTGCTAGTACTGCATGTAATATGAGAACATTCTGCTGAAGGTTAAACTACCAACCTTGTGAAATCACCCTGGACTCTACCAGTGGCTTCCATGTAGATGAAGAATTCCCCATTGAAAGCCCCATCGGGTCCAGTGTATATCGATGAAGTACCTTTTTTGTCACCAAATGACCAATCCAGACTGGAACAAATAATTACATTCCATTTACATAATCGAATCTTATGGTCAATAGAAAACACTTACTGAAAATTTAAAGAAAAATGATATGGGATATTCTCAAAATAAACGTGCTTATAAAATTCAAAGAAGTGCAGTATTTTTGGACTACTTGGACGCTTGTCCAATTTATTTCTCATGAGTAAATCTGCAAAACATGAATTCTATAAAATGCTTCTTTTTATGAACTAATTTGTGAAATATTATGATAGCTAATATAATTAGGACCACTAAAATAATAAATGTGTCAGAACAATTTATTTCAGCACTTAAAAGGGGCATAATAAAAAAATCACAAGTATTTTAGCAACAACAATAATGCTCCATATAACTTTTGCGTCAAATTTCATATTGGGGTCATAGAAATATGTGGATTTATTTGGACTAAAATCACCTGTCGTCTGTGTCCTGTTCCAGACCACACATTGTGCTGCTGCCGTCTGCTGTCTCGAAGTCACAGCGCCACACATCACCTAAAATACAATATATAATATTTAATCTATACTACTGGAAATTATGTACAATATAAAACAGACATTTCATATGGCATCGGCCATATTTCTTCAGTATTGTGATGTACAACGTAATATACTGTAATGACGTAACCCCAAGATGGGCGGAGTTAATTTGGTGCTGCTCTGCCAGGGCGGGGTCCCACGCGGAAGACAGTTCTACTCTAAGTCCCCTTTTTTCTGTTTAAGATAGCGTGATGAAGTCTCTCATAGACTGCCTCTCTTACACCCCGCTCGAACCACCTAGGTTCTCTGTCCAGGATGTCTGTTGTTTCCATGCTGAAAGAATGTCCCTGATGTTGCTGGATATGACTGAATTGTGAGGACCCCCAATGTAATAACACCTATATTGGAGAAATTAGCCAACCATTGAAAGAAAGGTTCAAACAACACCAGAGAGCCAGCGCTAGTGGGTACTCCTCTGCGATCTACCATCATATCCAGCAATATCAGGGACATTTTTTCAGCATGGAAATAACAGACATTCTGGACAGAGAACCTAGGACCCCGCCCTGGCAGAGCGGCACCAAATTAACCCCGCCCATCTTGGGGTTACGTCAATATAGTATATTACGTTGTACATCACAATACTGAAGAAATATGGCTGATGCCATATGAAACGTCAGTTTTATATTGTTCATAATTTCCAGTAGTATAGATTAAATATTATATATTATATATTAGTGCTGCATATGGGTGACAATTTCAATATTGATTATCGGTTCAGGCCAAACGATAGATAACCGATAGTATTGTGAGTATTTATATGTCGAAAATTAATCAATATATGTGTATATTGATTAACTTTCGACTTAAAAATACTCGCGATACTATAGACGTTTTATGAATAACTGTATATATTTTTAATTGACGTTTTGATTGCAGTGTTTGTGTATTGATTTTAATTTTACCCATATACAACAGATTTCACAGTCAATCCACTAAAATAATTTTGACTGGGTCATGCCGGTAGCACGGGAAAACGTGTCTGAGCTGCTGTATTTGTGTTGTGATAAATGCATGTTGGGTCAGGTACTAGTACACACTTACCAAAATGGCGACTGGCAAGGAAACTGATGTCAATGTGTTGAAATCTCTTGTTATACACTTAAGATATTATAGTAACATTAAAATGAAGTATGCACGATCATTCCTAATAAGGTTTTACATAAAGTTATCTACTTTTCATCCTGATGACACTGCTTCTAAATGCCATTTGACGGATTTATATAATGAAACATGTGACAGGATCTTACAGGATCTTACATGTCATGGGTACATCAATACACAATCAATAAATACGTAAGTAAAACAACGTATGTAAGTAGACGATAGGAGATCAATAGAGATGTGGAGCAGACGATATAGTGTGATATATCGAGAAAAAACGGGAGGAGACGATAGCACGATAATATCGGGGGAAAAAGCTGCTATCGTTGTATGGCGATATTGCAAGATCAAACCGATTCTCGTTTGGCGTTTCTTAAACGAGCAATTAACCGATAGTCTGATATATCGTTGCAGTACTATTATATATTAACCTGGATGTCTAATCTTCATATTATTATCACCTAAAATACAATGTACCCCTCAAGCACAATGCATGCGACACAATGCACACTGAAACACAACCATCTATGAACACACTAGCACCTTAAGCACAATGCAACCTTGAAGCATAATTCACCCTGAAAAATGATCATGTATGAACACAATGCACCATGAAACACAATCCACTTTCTCGTATAGATGAAATGCATTTGGACTTGTTTCTCAGAATCAATCTTATAGTATGCGTAAAAATACTTCCCACAAAAGTGTCCAGTCATGGGTACAAAAAATTTATTTTTTGAGAAGGAACGCCAGAAAAAGAAAACTGCAGGACCAGGAGTTGGGATAAAAAAAAGAACCATAGAGACTGGAGACATTGTTCATATGAGTTGTTATTGCCCTTGTCAGCTGGTCGTAAAGCCAAGCCAGTCTCCACCAAAAGTACCATTAAAGCCTTTGCGGAACCATTTAGCAGGATAATTATTGAAGAAATATGTTATGGTTTGGAGGTCACCATGTATGAATGCATGGCCGAATGTGGTGAATATTGCCCGAGCTTGCAAGGGCAATATTCAACCACATGAGGGTATGCATTCATACATGGTGACAGACAAACCATGATATATATTCATTATAACACGATAAACCCTAATTAACACTTGATATTTGATGAAAAGGCTCACAAAAATAGCCTGGAATTAATCGGGTTTAGTGCACAGCAAAAGTCTCTCGCCATGCGATATTCAACATCTTACATATCTCTGTGTAGTACAACAAACACCATACGTTTAGAAATAATGTCAGTCGTACTATTTCATATCAGTCTTACATAGAAATAAGTACGTATTACAGACCTGGAAGTTTTAGTGAGAAAAATTTGAAAAATTTCTGTTATTTCACATTGTAAACAGCCTGTCACACAGACTAAAATAGTGGTCAGGCTAAAAGTGGACATTTTCCAATAAGGGCATAGCTGATGAAATAGATCTAGGCATTCTCCATGGATTTGCGAAGTAGGGAAAATAACAGCAATATGTCAAATAATCAACAAAACAAGTCATCTCAAACAAAAGATGCTATAAACCAGCATGAACATTTGAGTTCAAATACAATTAACACATTGAACCAAAGAAATATGATGGAAAAAGAAAACAAAATGAGAATGATCAGAATTTTTTAGACAAGGCCGGCCCATTTGAATCACCACCCTAAATGTACAGAAATTCGAAAGCAATGTAATTTTTATTCAGGAACATTGGCTTTTATCTTTTGAACATAGAACACTTGAACAATTATTCCCTCATTGTAACTTTCATATTAAATGCATAGATGACCCAAATCCATTAGCTCAAAACAATAAAGTTCATGGAATAGCCGGAGTGATGGCCATATGGCAAAATGACCGGCAAGATTGTGTAGAAACATTAGATGATGGATCAGACAGAGTATTAGTATCAAGAATTCATACATCAGAAGGAGGCCTTTCATCATTAAAGATAATGCTCAGCCAAAATAATTGTTGTTTTGTAAAATACAGTATCAATGAACAGTGCTTTTTCCATTGCTAGTGTAAGGAAAATAATAATTATATTCAATGCATTTGATACTTATTACATCTTTAAATATAACATGCCGTTTGTTAATTAAAACACTGGGTCACATGACGTAGCATAATCAAATGATTTTCGCCAGATGTACCACAGGTTTCAAACAGCAGACGTCACCTAACATGGCAGAGATAGGCAACTTCTTACGTGCATCGTGCAAGTTACGTCTGACGAAAATCATTCGGTTGACGGTTGACATTTCTGCATTCACGTGTTTTGGTGGGTTTATAGCTGGCCTGTTATTGAGTGGCATTTAAATTTCTCTAGTTATTTTAATACGCTTTTTAAATGAATAAAACTTTCAGAATGCACAGAATACATCATATTGATTCTATGAAAGCATACTTGTTCGGCCACTGAGCATAACCTTTAATACTTACATGCCAACTGACAGAACTCACAGTGATGCAGATTATAATAGTCTTTTAGATAAAGTTTATGAAATCCTTGAAAAATACTCTCAAACAGCTAAGATTCTATGGCTGGGGTACACGAATGCATCACCAGAAATAAATAAATAAAAATGATAAGTTATTCAAGAACTTTTGTAAGGATAACAGTTTAATTATTTCACCCCACAGCCCCAATAAACCTACATATCACCATTTTGATGGCAAGAGAGTTTCCAAAATTGATTACTTTGTACATAGCATAGATGAAAACTTCATTGAACGAATTGAAATTGATATTAGAAACAGTACTAATACAAGCACACATGATTCTCTAACTGCAACCCTTAAAACCAGCATACAATAGTCCAGCAGATATAGGTTGTCAATTTACAAATCAATGCAAAGATAGAATACAATTTCATAAAGTAAACATTGAAAAGTATATGGAAATAACAGGCAAAAGGCTTCAAATAATGGCAGATATTGCAGGAGATATGCCATGTTCAGAGCTGATCATTGAAAGAATGAATGAAATCCTATATGATGCATCAGTTGAATGTCAACCCAAATTTACAAAACGAAGAAAACAAGGAAGATTCAAATGGTATCCTGAGTTAAAGCAGTATATACAAGACAATAAGAGAGCATTTTGGGAATATAAAGAAAGTTTAATAACACCAATTCCTCTTGGCAAAGAACATTACAAAGACACTAAACGGAAACTCTGGCAAATTCAACGGCAATTTGCAGTGAGTGAGCGACAGCATGATTATGAGGAGATAATGGCTGCCACAGCAAATGATCAACAGATGCTTCACAAGCTCAACACAAAACAAAGAAGTGTCAAAGTAAGAGGTGCAGTTAGTATTGATTTGACTCAGTAGAATTTTCCAAATGATTCAACCGAATGTAACAAATGGGTAAATTACTATGAAGATTTGGCAACACCGAAAGACAACCCAACTTTTGATAATTTCTATCATGAGGGTGCTAAAATGAGAAGATTAATTATTTCTTCAATGCAACATGATTACGAAGCACCTTAGTCCTGTAAGAATGATGGGTACACCTCAAACAAATTGCAACAAAAGTTTTTTTGATGGAATGCATTTCCATAAGGTCCCTAGAATAAAATATCAAAAGTTTAGGAAGATACATAGAGCAGAAATATCCCTAATTTGCATAAATCCAAAATGGCCGCCAATCTTGCTAGAGAATGGTCACACACGAACTCCTAAACAATATCTTTGTGTGATTTTAGATAAAGAAGTTGCTTTTCTAGATAACACAAAGTGAATTAAACATATTCAATGAAAAACTTTATCAACTCTCATATGCATAAATCCACATGGCTTACATTTCTGTCTTTTGAGGTGATTTTTGGAGGTTTCAGCTGATGAAATCTGATATTAAGTCAATTATAAATTTCGGTCTGGTTAGTGAACAGATGTCTTCAAAAAAACTGCAATTGATTTTCTACCAAAGGCATTGCAGTTTTCATTAAATGTTTATTAATCGGCAAAAATATTGACATCAAGCTGGTTTGCAAAAGACAAGCATTCATGCAGGCAACATGACCTAGGGTTTTGTTAGCCCCGTTGCAGATGCACTATCATTTTACATCATGTTTTCTTCTTGACTCACTAAAATCACATGGCTTTTGTTGCTCACATGCAAATGTCTTGATGTTTGAAAGAAGTGCTACAACAAGTCAAGGTGTCACTATACCTAAATGGCTAATTCATTCATGTTGCTGAAAATGTTGATCAGTTGGTTACCTATCCTGCCTCTGGAGGTCCATGTAACGACACCACACAACGTGGCCTTCCGTCGCTTAAATATCGGTATAATGAATCTGCGACACAATTGATCAAATTAAATAAAAAAAAAAAAATGACATCAGAACACTGGATGGTTTGAACACCTTTCATGGGATGGGGACCACACCAGGTGGAAATAAAAGCAAAGTTTTTGGCACACAAAGGACAGCACAAAGGACAGCATCCTGGCAAATCAAGAATTATGTTCTTGCCAACGATTAATATTAACTTAAGTGATATCTAGTGTATATATTTAACATTAACATTTTTCTGTCCACAGGAAAAAACAGTATAATGTCACCCCAGTAGTGACATTTGGTGCAGAGCTCTCACTGTCATACAGAATGACCACAAGGATAGTACAAGTAGTGTAAAATCAATTGTGCTGAGTCTTGGGGCATTTCATACACAGATGAGCTTCCTTGGTTGCATTGGCCACTTCATGGCTAAGTGAGGACTTAAGAAACTGCTGGAACTTGCATATGGGAATAATACTGTGCTCACAGGTAAAGCAATATCTAGGTCACTTTGAGGGCATATTCTAGTTGATGCAGCACTTAACACAATATTGGTGGCAAGATGCATATAACTTACCACTCCCACCATAGACTTCGAGCACAGATGAAATAGCAGAAGAGGCAGATGATTCAGGCATGATGGAAGAAGGACAGCCATCCTTGATAACAGGTTGTCATTCAATGAGCACATTGATGTCATTAGCAGTAAGGCCACAAAACTGTTGAACCTTTGTCGTCGAAATTTGCATATGTGCAGTCCACAGATAAAAGAAAATGCATACAAGTCCATTATACGTCCCCATTTAGAATATGCCTCACCTGCGTGGAACCCTCACACGTCACGGAACATCAACAAGTTAGAGGCTGTCCAGCGGAGAGCAGCTCGCTTTGTGATGAATGACTATAATTATGGACCAAACTCAAACTTGAGTGATAACATTACTAAAAAACTTAAGTGGCTGCCCTTGCAGCATAGAAGAGCAATTTATAATCTGTCTATGTTTTATAAGATTAAGAATAACCTTGTAAATATTTCCTTCCCATCCACTGTACAGTTGTCATACAGATCTGATGTAAGATACAATAGGGTTAAAATTCTCCACTCCGACGCATACAAATATAGTTTTTATTGTAGTACCATTCGTATATGGAATATGCTTCCTATGGAAATATTAGATGCAGGATCTATTGAAATTTTTAAAGCCAAGTCAGTAATATGGATGACCCCTTTACATTGGGAGAAAGTATGTAATACATGGACCCTTGTTTAGTACTGTATTCATTAGAAATGTAGCTGTTGTTATTGTTTTTTTGTTTTTTTGTTTTTGTTGTTTTTCTAATTCACTGTGATTGCTTTTTTTTATTATTGCACTTGTTATATTTAATTCATGTACATGGTATGTCACAAATGCATAAAATTTCCTGTACGGCCATCGGCCCTTTCGGAAATAAAGATTGAAGATTGAAGATTGAAGACTGAGAATGCAGTCATCAAAGAAGCTTTGTATGCTGTATAACCAATTAATGGGTGTCACTTCTACTGTTACGTCAGTCTGAGCCTCTAGGAAAAATAGCGGAAGATATTGAGAATCAGAGATATATGATGTCTTATTGGAAAACCTACATACTGTTCATCTTTGGATTCAAAATATGCACATGATACATGTAGATATTCTATGCAGATTGATAAAAGCTGATTGCAATGGAGATTGGGAGTTACAACTCCAAGCAGTATATAACAAGTTACCCTATTTCACAGTGGCAGGACATAATCTTTGTGCAAAATCTGCAAGGTTATAACTTCAAATTATGGACCAATTGGAAGAACTACACCCTGAAGTGCATACCAGTTTCAAAACTGGATTATATGTTTTCAGAAGGACTGAGCGCTATTGAGCTGGTTTATCAACAGATCTTGCGATAGAGCAAGTGCTTATGAGGAGTGTCAAGACAAGTTGTGGGCTCACAAGAGGTCGTGGTATGAGAGAAACACAGTGTTTACTGTGGCTTTTGTGCAGGCCAGCCTGTGCTGAAGTCAACAATTGTATGCAAGAGTTTACTGGTACAAGCTACTAAACAAGTGAGAGACATAAGGACTTAGGAAAAGGAAGGCCAAAGTCAGATGCCCAGCCTTTGTTTCAACGGTTGGTTGTTGTTGCTCAAAACAAAGAAGATCTATAACTATTGTTTAAGAATGAATTATTTAGTTCACACCAGCACTATTTGACTCTTCTGGTCTACTTAGGGCAGCAAGAAAACCATTGCTTGCAGATCATGAGATGCCCTCTGAACATGTGTGCAATATCAACAAGAATCCATTGACACCACTGATGTGTAGCATATATTAGATGATTGTAATGGTGGTGTTTTGCTCCATTATCTACTGTGGCAAAGTAGACAGAAATGAAATGAAATGTGCAAGATGTATGTTGTTTATGTAACTCAGAAACATGGCAAACCATGAATTGCGTTTGATGGATACCAGCAGGGTTCCTTAACAAAAGATACTACACACAATAGACAAACTGGACTGAAAATCTCTACTACAATAAAATTCTTAATAGATATGATTATTAAATCAACAAAAGATTTTCTGTCAAACAAAGAAAAAAAAAAAAGGTTCATAAATTTGTTGAGTGAGAAATTAAAAGCAGCAGGTTGTTTGACAGAACAGGCCACTGGTGATGCCGACTTGCTAATTGTCAAGCGATCCGTGGAGACAGCAAGATCCAACACAACCGTACTGGTACATGTAGGTGATGACACAGACCTCCTGATATTGCTGATCTACAATCCAGATATCATTTGCATATTCTTCTGCCCAGACCCTAAACGGAACTCAAAGAAACAAAGGATCTGGAACATAAATAAAACCAAATCTGGTCTAGAAGTCACAGTGTGCAAGAATATCTTGTTCATACAAACATTACAAGGTTGTGATACAACATCTAGAATATTATATCTGTAAAAAATGCAGAGGACAAAAATGTGTGAATAGCTTCAAATATCTATGAAGAAAACAAATTATGTGTACCACAACTGAATATGAGCAGCATTACAAATAGCCTATGTGTGTATGTATATACAGTAAATACTTATACAATAAAAAGGTTTATTAATAAAGTTTTAACACAGAAACCATAAAAGGTAGTATGTTTTCATGTACATAAAGTATGTACATGTAGATTAGTAATTTGATCATACCATGTAAGTAAGGCCATTAAGGTTTATTCGAATTGGACTTGGTTTGATATATATTTATTTAGCAATTGTCCAGAAAGGACTTTTGCATGTACCTTGTGTGAGAGTTAGGGTCGTTGGGAAGGGAGACACATGCAAATTCGATAGCTAATTAAAGCGTCGAATTGGACTTAAAGAATATTGAAATATAAACATACATAAAAATGGCGGCCATATTGGATTTTTGCAAATGATGATTGATTTTTTATGGAATATGTTATGTTTCACTCTCTGCTAACTAACAAAACAACTTCTTTATCTAAAATCACACAAAATAATATTTAGGAGTGGGTATATGACCATTCTATGGCGAGTTAGGGAATATTGACTACCATATTGGATTTATGCAAATTAGGGCTATTTCCATGCAATAACATGTGCATAAGAAAGTCTCTATCAACACAATCAAATGCCTTCTGCAAATCTACAAATGCCGTAAATGTAGGCAGGTCTTCGTTCATTCTGTTTCTAATGATGGAATCAAGGACGTACATATGGTCTTGGCAACTACGGTCTTTACGAAAACCATTTTGTTCATCAACAAGTAACTGCTCTTCATTGAAGAATTGTTCAAGTCTACAATTCAACATACTAGTATATAACTTAGCAGAACAACATAATAAGCTAATACCCCTGTAATTCAGGGGTATTCTACGACCAGCTTTCTCATCTTTTGGCATAGGAGAAATCAACGCTTTTCGCCAAATGGAAGGGATTTTACCTGAATCTAAACCACGCGGTACAATCAAAACCCCTTCTATGTGAGCAAAGCATTACTTTTAGTTCTATGTGAGCTGGGCAGCCCCCCTCTCGTGAGCAATGGTGACATTTTTCTGATGTGTTGTCACATTTTTGAGCAACTGTTACAAATGCGCTGGATATTTTCCTGAATGGTAGGTTGCATGGAAAATGGCATTATGTCCTTGTTAATTGGGTTGAACTCATTTGTCTGTATCACTGCCCGTTAATGAGATCTTTTGGACACTTTTTCACCCCTCTTCAACGTTCTTGGGGCAGCCAGCATATGATCTGCAGATCATAATGTCCCCACTTGAGCTAAACAGTGAATTGGTGTGATTCACTTATGTAGCCTTTTAGACCACAATGGTGTCGGTGTGGTACGTGTGTGTGTTTTCTCCAGTTGGAGAAACGTCAATCTGAGGTATATATGTGTATATATACGTTAGCTAATATATACGTCCATGAGCACTACCCCAGCATTGGAGTTCATGGACTGGTGGTGTGGTATTTCCAGCCTTGAAAATACAATCTCCAGCCTTGGAGAACACACCGATTACTGTATAGCGAAACCCCCAAGAAGGAAATATAAACTTTGTTAGACGTTATCAACCTGATGCATCAGACCGATTGTCCAGTCCAAACCACTGGAAGCCAGCATTGGCAACGGTGTGCTAAGGACCCAATCAGCGCTCTCGGGATATCCTTCTGGGGTTAAACGCATGCTTAACCTTGCACAATATCCATTGCTGAGCGTATGATAACCAGAAGAGTAAAGTTAGTGACCTAGTCGAGGCTCCGCCTCAATCCGACCATCGCCCATGCCATGATTAACTGCAGCCAACCACGACACAAACAGCGACCAGAAAACTACAAGGCGGAGCCTCGAACAAGATCAAAGCAGTAGGAGGCCGCCAAACGTGACCTTCCCACCTTGGTCGACCCACTTAGCACGCGTGCCACGGGTGACCCAATGCCGACGGCGGGAAGACAAGCTTAGCAGCATGAAGTGATAATCACTCGCAGGCCAGACGCCAGGTGCACCTGATATCCCACTGGGCCTGAGAGTGATAACCGGTAACGAGGGAAGGTATCGGGAAGGGTGTATAAACAAGATGATACATTAACGCCAATCTTAATGATGTAAATCTGCTTGCTTTGGAAACATTATTTGATAAAAATGGTTACAAATCGCAAATAAATTGTTGAGCTGTATATATATAAGTACTGTCATCAATAATTAACCATAGCCTTTCTAAAATTGTTCATCTCAGTTCAATCAAGAAGCACAATATAACATTTACCAAAACGTACATATTATTGCCCTGTACTTAAATAACCGGAATACAACACCAGTCAACACAATATCTATTCACGCATTGTAACTATTACAGTAGTGCTAATGTATAGCTAAGGTTGACATCCATAAACGATAAACGCAACTTGTAAGGGGAAACAAATAAAACACTCGAGTGAATACCAGTTATCCATCACTAGAAAACAAGGACAAAATAAACAGCAACAAACATTAGTTATCTAGATTACATAATTGTAGCAGGTTTTTCTGTACCGCTGCTATGATGCCAAACGCATTTGGGCTTGACAGACAGCATTTAAAGGGTTTTCAATGTAACCTTTATAAGAATCTGATTTCCAACGACCCATTTGTCCAATAACAGCATCAGATATGCCTCTGTTGCAACATTCTGTTGCCATTCCACGGCGCAAAGAATGGCCATTGTACAGTTTATTATCGACACCTGCAGCTGTCAACAGAGTGTTTAAAAAATGTAGATACTCCGCCCTACGTAAAGCAGAGCCGGCAGCGTTCACAAATAGCGGAGATTTTGGTGAGCTTTTTCCCACTGATCTCATATCAAGATATTCACGCATTCTCCTGTAGGGGCAAAGGTTGCCTCCTATCTCGAACAAGAGTATGTCTACGCCTGCTCCATATGGATCCGATTTCGAGAATTTGAGATGCAGTCTCACATTCCGTCTGCCTGCAACAGCGTCACGGTGAAAGGTCACATCTTCCATACAAAGACCCTTATTCTCATCAAAGTAACCCCGCGGTGAGACGAACTCCCCACACCTCATTGCTCCAAACCATCCAACACTTAACACACAGGCTATCAGCTTATCCACATGATATCCAAACAAACCATTGTCAAGAGAATTTAGCATGCTATGCAGAAGCCGTGACGAAATTGGCAACCTGACTCGGGCAGGTGCAGGTGTTTGCTTTCTAATTCCACGCAGTGTCAACTGCAACCGATGTTTATCCTTCAATATATCACCGTATCCTCTTTCTATATATGCATTACGTACACCACACAAATATAGTTTGACTGTTGCATAAACTAAGCATTTATCAACTGCCAGATAAGCACAAAAATGTTCCAACATTTCCTCGGATGGTGGATCGGGTAATGCAGGTTTTTTACAAAAATTTAGAAATGATTTGACACCTGTCTCGTATGCACTCTTTGTACACTTGGTTAATGCTGCTGCACGCAGTCGAGAAGCGGCATTGTCAAGTCTGTTAGTTGATTCCACTGCGGTGGTTTGCGCTGTATCCATAAGCCGGCTGCTGATTCCTGAAAAGAGTTAATGTCATTCCTAGATAGCAGATCCGCCAATCGATTTTTGGTAGTAGAGAGCCACCTGGCATGAAAAGTGAAGTTATTTTGCACTGACAAATAAACAGCTTTTTGTAATAAAAGCATAATTGACTTGTCCTTAGCCCGTGACTTGTTCAAAATATAACATAATCCTTCATTGTCACAATGCCATAATACGCGCTTCCTACGCCAATTGTGTGACCATAAGCAGGCCGCAATCACTATGGGCACCAATTCTAACAAGCTCATTTGTTTACTCCCATAGAAGTCTGTTCCTAAATCTTCCCAAGATACACTGAAATACTCTCTCGATTGTAAATTGTAGCCACCACATCCGAATGATGAACTGCTGTCAGTATAAATCTCCAAGTCCTCATTTGATATCAAATCATCGTGCAAAAACATTGAACACCCATTAAAATCCTCCATCACTGCCAACCACATGTTTATATCTGACCTGGTTTCCTGTGATAGACGCACGTGATGACGTAACTGTTTGACCGAATAAGCGGCGGCAATAAGTTTGTTCATAAATGCCCTGCACGGCGCGATACAGCGTGCAGCAAACGATAAGTGACCAATTAACTGTAAAAGTTCATGTTTCGTGCAACGGCGTCGCTTGTGGAAACTAACAAGTAACTCTCTTATCCTGGTCTTTTTGTCATTTGGTAAATAAACGCACATTGTTGTTGAACATAGTTCGACACCCAGATAAATCAAACGGTCGCTCGGTCCTTCACACTTTCCCAAGCTTAAGGGAATGTTCAAGCTTTTAAACAAG
>CM032669.1:45691618-45721934 GCA_019095985.1 Streblospio benedicti
GTTTCTAATGATGGAATCAAGGGCGTACATATGGTCTTGGCAACTACGGTCTTTACGAAAACCATTTTGTTCATCAACAAGTAACTGCTCTTCATTGAAGAATTGTTCAAGTCTACAATTCAACATACTAGTATATAACTTAGCAGAACAACATAATAAGCTAATACCCCTGTAATTCAGGGGTATTCTACGACCAGCTTTCTCATCTTTTGGCATAGGAGAAATCAACGCTTTTCGCCAAATGGAAGGGATTTTACCTGAATCTAAACCACGCGGTACAATCAAAACCCCTTCTATGTGAGCAAAGCATTACTTTTAGTTCTATGTGAGCTGGGCAGCCCCCTCTACGTGAGCAATGGTGACATTTTTCTGATGTGTTGTCACATTTTGAGCAACTGTTACAAATGCGCTGGATATTTTCCTGAATGGTAGGTTGCATGGAAAATGGCATTATGTCCTTGTTAATTGGGTTGAACTCATTTGTCTGTATCACTGCCCGTTAATGAGATCTTTTTGGACACTTTTCACCCCTCTTCATTCAATTGAGATGGTGATACAATATAGCAGAGATTTTTAGTCTAAGAACACTATATTTTATGATATAATAAAGCAAAACATCAGTTGGTTTCATATTTCAAGGTGTATAAAGGAGTTTGTTAATGGTAAAACGTTTAAAAAGCAGAAAAATGGGGCATTTTCATATTTTTGAAGGCAAACCGCTCTATATGCACACCTTTACTCTTGGCAACTCGTTCTATATGCTCCTTTTAAAACACTTAATGCAATTGGCCACCAGTGTTGTCAAATACAAAGTGGATATATTATATGTGCTATTATTTTTTGTCAAACATTCCGTATCTATGTTAGATGCATGTATTTATAAAATTGTTTATTATAAAGCTGTGACCTTCATACGTTCATAGTAAACCCTTAAAATCTTAAAAACCCCATACCCCCACACAGTGTAATTCACTATTAAATGAAATGGTAAAAAAAACAATAACCAACTAAATACAAACTAAATCATCAGTAAAGAATATTAATTACAATTTTAGAAAATGGCTTCTCATAACAAGACTGCAAGTAAGGTCACTAGAAGTAAGTCTAGTTTTTTTCCTTCCATAAATATAAAAGGCATAAGGCAGAATTTGAAGAAGGTTACGATTCAGCCCCCGAACTAGATGCTGACATAGATTATACCTCTGAAAGCTCTGTCCTTCATGAAACTTGCTCCATTACACCTTTCCACCAAATAGTGGTTGAAAATGTAGACGCCCCTAAAAAGGCGACAAAGAGGACCAGATCGACTTCAGCAAGACGTTTATTTGATGATGAAGACCAACAGTTGCATGATGATTTGGAAAATGAAAAAATATTACTTTCAGCATTTGTGGAAGAACTAAGCAGACATGGGATGATTTGTGACTTTTTAAATTTTATGGAGCTTGTCACAATAATCTTTTCCCTCTCACAAACATAGCCCTTCAACTTTTTCTCGAAGTTGTTCGTTGGTATTTGTGCAACTCCACTACAGAGATACATTATTCAGAAGCTACAAAACAGTTTTGGCTAGTGGGATATAGACTCTTCCATGGATCATTCATTCGCTTCATGTCAGGAGAGAAAAACGAAGGTGATGTGCTAACTGCCCAAGGTACTCGTGAAAACTTTAGCCCTCAAAATTCACAAATCAAGTTTGCCGTCCCAAGCATGACAAGCCTTCAAAATCTCATTTATGATTACTGGACATCATAGAGCGGTTTGCCCTCGGCATATATAGCGGTTTGGCCATGTTTTCAGAGGAAAACTGGAATAACTTTCTCTAAACATCATTTTGCATGCTAACATTCACTTATACAAAGCAGAGTATTCCATACTTTGCTATAAACACAAACATCTACATTAATGGTAGAGAAAAAGCACTAACATGCTTGATCTAAATGTTAACATTTATGTTTTATTGAGGGGTGGTAAAAAAGTGTCCAAAAGATCTCCAAATCTACAAGCCCTAAACCTATCCTCATTCAATCATATTGCTGGTAACATATGATTATTTTCCATGTAGCATACAATTTATTCATAAAATTTTTATTTAAGCAGTGATATTGTCCGTGTTTGAACCGCTTTTGGTTTTCAATACCACTATTGCTCACGTAGAGCGGGCTGCCCGCCTCACATAGAACTAAAAGTAATGCTTTGCTCACATAGAATTTTTTTTTTTATTGTACGGCGTGTAAACAGAGTTGAAACAATTTGTTGAGGACATTTATTATCAAATCATTTTTGAAAACATCATTCTGTAACTGGTCAACCCCTGGTGTTTTTCCTGATTTCGACCTCATTACAATTTTCTTTACTTCATCTATACTGATGTTACCATTTAACTTTTCATGTGGTATAAAAAGGGGATCTTGCATATTCTGTTCTTGTAACATGTTACTCAATTTAATTTCTGCTTTGAACTGATTGTGTTGTTCATTGTCTTTGTGGAAGTCATTATACAAGCCACAGAACTCTGTTTTCCACTTTTCGAGAACAATATCAGGATCAGCTGAAACATTATTGGCACCATCAACATTAACCTCTAATGGTGCTGACTGGTTTTTTCGTGGGCCAAAATTTTTCAACTTTTCCCAAAATTGCTTAGGGTCATGTGTTTGCATGGTCTTAATTTCCTCACACATTTCATATCTAGCCTTTTGTTCTAAAAATCTAAACTTCTTATCAAACAAATATCTAATGTTTTTGAATTCCTTAAACAGCTGTTTTCGTTTCTTTTTATCACTACATTTTCTTACAATTTTTCTTTATTATTCATATCTTATATATAGCTACTAATAAATTCAGTCTTTGCTTCATTCAGTTGAAGCTTGCTTTCACGCATCCAAGCTCTTATATCAGCTATGCAAGCCTCCATCTTGTTTCTGGCTCCATGAGCTGAATGAGGTGAGAGGTCAAACTCAGTATAGATCTGAGCGTCATCGGCATACATATGTATACTGAGACCGTGTTTGATAGCTAATATCATGCACTGGACCTGTATAGATTATGAATTTAAAAGGACATAGTGCAGAGCCTTGTGGGACGCCGAAAAGCAAAGCAGTGCTTTTTGATGACACGCCATTGAGGAAGATGACCCGTGAATGGCATCAAACTGACAGCAAACCTGGCAAAGAGTGAGTTATGCCCAAGTGACATTTCTAGGACATGTAGTTGGACAGGGCCAAGTAAAACCTGTAAATGCCAAAGTTGATGCCATTTGTAATTTTCCTAGACCTCCAGCTAAGAAACAGTTGATGCATTTTGTTGGTATGGTTAGACATTATATGAAATTCTCTCCTAGTTTTTCACATGTGGCTAAGCCATTAACAAATCTGTTAAAAAGCAGATGAATTTTATTTGGAGTGTACACTGTGAAAAAGTATTTCAAGGTTTGAAAGGGATTTGAAAAATGCGCCTGTGTTGTAGCTCCAAATTTTAATGTACCTTTTAAATTAGCCATAGAACCTAGTAATATAGCTGCTGGAGCAGTGTTGATAGAAGGCATGAACTTAATCAGCACCACAGAGGAACCTGCAACAAATGATTAAACGACCAAAAAGAGACCAAGAATAGACAGTCAAACACCACCTTAGTGTATAAAAAAAGATATTAAACAACGAAAAGGTGAGACCAATGAAACTGAAACAATTGCATACTGTTCAGAGTAGTATATGGACGGTTAACCGGATAACCGGCTACGGTCGATTTTCTAAGCATAACCGGTCCCTACAAAGACAAACCGGTTATTGATTTTGATGATTATTTTCATGCCCAAGCTATATATATCCATATATTTCATTAATTTTGCGTGATTTAACCTTTTTGGCAGTTCAAATTGCCTTCTGGTGAACGTAAAAGACGAAATGCATAAACCGCAATTTTTTTTCAAACGCTAATTGATACAGGGTGTCCAATCAATATATCCAGTCGCTGTATCATTTCGCTTTACGTTTCTTTACTCACACATGTGGCGCATTTGTACTACAAACTAGGTGTTACGGTTAATCGGTTACGGTTCGGTTACATAGAGCCAATTAACCGGGCTCAATTTTCTCGAACCGTCCACACACTAGTTCAGAGAATCCGAACATGTATCAAATAACTAAGCTAAGTTGATCTATCTAATTATAATTGTTAGTCTTTGGTCACTTTAAGACGAAAAATGAATAATGAATAACATAAAAATGAATAATGAGTAAGTAACAGAATTTAATATACTTTGTTTTTAACATGAGTATAAACCTTGTATCTTTAAATGTCAATAGTATTAGAGAAAAACGTAAACGCAATGTAATATTCAACTGGTTAAAATCACAATGTTATGATGTATGTTTATTGCAAGAGACACATTGTAGCTCCCAATCAGAAGTCATTAAATGCTCTAAAGAATGGTCTGGCAAGGCTTTTTGGTAAAATGGTTCTAGTTCTTCTAGAGGTGTAGCCTGTCTTTTCAAACCGAATTTAGACCTTGAAATTATAAATACAGAAAAAGATCCAAATGGAAGATATGTTTCTGTAGATTTCAAAATTGATGACCTCTGTGCCTCAGTAATAAGCATATATGTACCCAATAATAACACAGATAGAAAGAATTTCTTTCTAAAACTCAAGTTAGACCATAAAACAAAGCAAAATGCAAACAATAACATCCTTATTGCAGGAGATTTTAACTGTGTCCTGAATCCCACACTTGACAGACGTAATGTTAAAGGTATCAATGTACAAAGTCCCGATGTTGGACATAAAGAATTACATGATATTATGGTAAAACATGACTTAGAGGACACCTGGCGACGAAGATACCCAACGTTGAAAAGATACACTTTTCACAAAACAAATTCAAAATCAGCCTCTAGAATAGACTATTGGTTGATCCCCAAAGCAATACAATCCTTAGTCACAAAAAGTAACATTATCCAGGTGCCCTCTACAGATCACTCTGGCGTGAGCATTAAAATGAACACATCAGAGTGTGCACAGGGTCCTGGGGTTTGGAAAATGAATGTGGAAATCTTAAAGTCTGATGTCTTTGATAATACTTTTAAAACGTTTTATGAAAATTGGAGAAAACAGATGCATCTGTTTAAAACAAAAAAAGAATGGTGGGAAGCTACCAAGATTAAAATCAAAGAATTAGCAATTGAAATATCACAAATAGTCTCTAAACAAAAGCATATTAGAAAATCAAAAATAGAGAAACAATTACAAAATGAAAAGAATAAATTAGATCCTAACGTTGATATAATGACCGTACTTTCGAATTTAATCAATTATGGCAAGAAAGAACCGAAGGTGCAAAAATAAGAGCCAGAGTACAAAATTATGAAGAAGGTGAAAAAGTCAACTTCATACTCTTTTTCAATTAAAGAAAAAGTCAAAAGTTGGCATTGATAATATTCTTCAAACAAACTCTGGCACCAAATTAAAGACAAAAATGGCCACATAAAAGTTGGCATTGATAACATTCTTCATGAACAAATAAGAAATTTTATGAGAACTCAAACAAAACAAGGCACCTTTCAAGTGAAGGGTGGGATATGGGCGTCCAGGCTGAAAAACTGACCAGCAATATCGAAAAATTGATAACGAACGAACAAAAAAGAAATTGCTGAAATCATAAAGCCACCTCTAACATTAACCGATCAAAATAACAAAATGTGTCAAACAACTCAAACACTGTTAGCTCCCCAGCGTGTGATTAATGCACCCCTGTTGTGTGAATAGCATCTTAATAAAATGTCATCTGGAAGTCGGATAAAACTTGAAAAATGTTTTGTAATTATTGATAATAGAGTGGACAAAAAACGTGTCAGGGTTATATAATGGTGGTCACTACATTAAGGTATTGTTTTGTCAATATTAAAGATACATTGGCGCATATCTGCTACTCGGAAGATTCATAGATGTGATAAATCATGAGCAATAATTAAAGTCATGAGACATGTCAATGATAGACTATCAACGCAGGCGGGCTTGATGGCAGAGCTAATTTTGCTGAAGTGATGACACAGAGAGAGGTTGTTTCCAAACCATTTAGCAATAGGATGAATCTCAAAGATTACATAGGCTACTGGAGAGGATGGAGAAGTATCCAAAGGCATGGAATGTGGTCAAAATTCTGTTGCTGTTATCACATAGCCAAGCAAGTGTGGAATGAGGTGGTGAAACTTATCAAAATGAATTTTGATGAACAGTTGTAAAAAGAATGATTAAATATATGATTTGTTTGTGCATGTACATGTATAGTGTATAATTTAAACTTCAATAAACAAATTAAAGTTTAAAGCTTGGATTTACGTTGATCTTTTCACAGAACCTGGAATAACCAGAAAAATAATAATATATATTGAAGACAATCTAATATCAAATATGATATTTTATTTACGTATACACTCGATCTAAATTGACAATGGCTATTGGTATATGAATAACAGTGAAAAATAGTTTTCTTTGAATAGATAATGGAAAATACAAATATTAAGAGGATTCAGAAATTTGGACCAAAAATTCAGAAATTTTGGCTTCAGGATTCGGAAATTTCAAAATTTCAGGTTGGCAATCCTGAATAAATAAATTCCCAAAAATGTTATTTTATTTCACCAAGATAATGCAAGTAAATAATAAAAGTAAGTTTAAATAGTCTGCCGTTACTTCTCATAAAAAAGAGGGGAAAAATCCTGGAAAATAATAAATCCTCCTGGAAAACTCTTGGAAATCTCCATGAATTTTATTACTGACCTTGGCTGGGAACCCTGTCTATCACAAGAACTGGGAGGTGATCAAAAAGGATTTTCTAAAAGTAATTAGAGAAATAGAACTAACAGAAGAGCTATGCATCTCCCAATATAGAGGAATAATTTGTCTATTATACAAACAAGGTGATCGTGATTGCCTCGTTAACTGGAGGCCCATAACGCTGCTAAATGCAGATTACAAATTAATAGCCACAGCTTATACAAATAGACTAAAATAGTATTACCTTTCATCATTAATGATGATCAAAGTGCATACATTGAAAATAGACAAATAATTAATAATGTAAGGCTCGCACATGATATCATACATATGTGTGATGATCAAAAACCTCCCTGGAGCCATAATAAGTCTAGATCAGCAAAAAGCATATGATAGAATCGAGTGGGGTTACCTAGAAGTATGCCTAAATAAATTTGGTTTTGGTCGTAAATTCACTAAATGGCTCCTCATGTTATATAAATGTGGCCAAAGCTGTATCGCAAATTACGATTATAAGATTTTGGCTTTTGCATTGGCTGGGAGATTTCAAAAGGTGATTAATGAAATAATTAATTTTGATCAGTCAGCTAGCATTAGAGCAAGGTTTATTGGTACTAGTGTCTGTAACATAATTGACATTTTTGAGTACTGTGAGGCGAATAATAAAACAGGTGCCTTGCTATGTACAGATTTTGAAAAGGCATATGATACTGTTGAACATAGCTTCTTCTTTTCAGTATTAAAATGTTTTAACTTTGGTGACAATTTAATTAGCTGGATAAAATTATTATATGCTGATCCTGTTTTTAAAGTAAAGAATAATGGATGGATATCTAAGTCTTATAGAATGGAAAGGGAAATTAGACAGGGTTGCCCTATATCATCCATTCTATTTATAATAGTAATTGAAATATTGGCAATTGCAATGAGGCAATCTAAATCTATTCATGGTATTGATATAAATAATAATGAGCATAAAATTATCCTGTATGCAGATGATACTACCATTTGTGTATTTGATTTGATTTGATTTATTTCGTTTATCACAGGCATATTAATTCAAAAGTAAATAAAAGATTACAAATAAGTAAAAAATATATAAATAGAAGTAAAATTGAATTGAACATGTTCTGAAAATGCAGTTCATACAAGTCAAAATAATGTAGAAACTAACAATTTGGTCCCAATGATGGCACATGAACAATCATCGTAGTTAAAATCATGGTCAAATGATGAAATAAGAGAAAAACAAAGAAATAATCCTGTTTTAGGAAAAATCATTAAGTTGAAAAATGAAAATTCTGACCTTCCAGATAAAAGTATTTTGAAAAATGCTGAAATGGAATTTGTCCTTTTATGTCAAGGTTGGAATTGTTTACAAGTACATGATGGCATATTGTACAGAAAATATAAGTCATATGATACTGATGAGCCAGTAAGTTTGCAAATTATACTACCAAAAGAGATGAGAATGGAATTATTAAGATTATTACATTCTCATAAATCAGCTGCTCATAGGGGCATACAGACAACATATATCAAAGTACGCGCAAACTTCTATTGGCCAAATTACAAACAAGATATTACCAATTGGTGTACAAAATGTAAAAATTGTGAAACAATTAATGCCAAATTGAATCCTAAACATGCGCCTTTACAATCAAAACCAACACTTAGGAGAATGGAAACAGTCAGTATTGACATTTTGAAAGTTCCAGAGAGTGAAAATGGATACAATTCTATTATGGTAGGAGTGATTTATTCACTAAATATAGTGAATTTTATGCAATGAGAGAAAATACAGCGCAAACATGTGCTGATTTACTGTACACAATTCTTTCCTCGTTTTGGTTATCCAATAAATTTACACTCAGACGGTGGGAAAAATTTTGAATCGGATTTATTCAAAGTAATGTGTTCAATACTTGATATTCATAAATCTGTGACACCGAGATATCGCCCACAACATAATGCGGTTATCGAACGCAATAATAGAACTTTGATTAAAATGCTTAAGTCAGTAGTACAAGATAATCCTAAATCTTGGCCAGATTATCTTCCATTTTGTATGGAGGCTTTTAACTCTGGTATTCATTCAGCCACTGGTTTCACACCAAACAGATTGATGTTTGGCACTGAAAATAGACTACGAGTACATCTGATGTATGGAAAAGCCATATTGGAAGCTAAAGCTCCATTGTGCTACTGTGAATATGCTGAATGGCTAAGGCATGCATCACATAACCGCGTCAAAAAGGCACAAGAACATCTAAAAAAACAAACAGAACGTCAGAAAACGTATTATGATAAAAATTCAAAGATACGAAAGTTTAAAATCAGAGATTGGGTGTGGGTGTTATACCCACCTGAATTACAAAATAAATTTGGTGTTCCTTGGCAAGGGCCTACATTGATAATAGACAAACTTGGAGATGGCACATATGTAGTGAACAATGTGGAAGAAGAATTAAAGTACATGTTGATCATATTAAAATTTATGATCATGATGATGTTCCAACATCATGGTTAAATAATGATAAATACACTCAGACCGGCGGTTATTGATCTAAGGTTGTATGTATGAAAATGTATATATTGTAAATACTGAACAATAATCAGTTATGACTTGACCGTGATTGTAATTAATAAAGAATAATATGCATTAAGCATTTAAACAAATGCACAAGAAACATAAATCAGAATAATTGTCTACAAGCATATTTATATATGATGCAAAATGACAAATACTTATGATTCATTAATCTATTACAGAAAATGGACGTATATGAATGGAACGGGATGAGTTACTGGAGCTAATAGATGCGGCACAAAATTGTGAAGAAAGTAACAAGACACAAAAAGAAGATGATAACACCAAGAATGATGAAAGGAAAAGCCTTGGGGAATTAGATATGAACAAAGTAAATGAGAAAGATGAAGAAACCAAGAAAAAGAAACTAAAATGTGAGCCATGCAACATGACTTTTGGTCACTTAAGCAACCTGTGCAGACATAATAAACTGTACCACCAAAAATTAGTATGTTTATATAAATGCACGGATTGCGGGAAGAAAGGTCTCCTTCTCGATGTTCTAATACGTCATGGACTCCAAGTCCACTCTTGGACAAATAAAGAAGACGAAGAAAAGAAGACATTGATACAACAAAATGCACAAATGGTCCCTAATAAAAAATATGTCAAGGCCCAGCCCCAACAGCTTATGAAAGATATAGGGGATGCGGATGTGGTACAAAGTGAAAAGTATGTCAAGGCACAGCCCCAACAGTTGATGAGAAATGGGGAGGATGTGGGTGTGGACAAGGAAAATCTTTTCCCAGGAACGGCATTGGAACAGGAGTTTTTTGAGGACATGAATGAATTTGTCCACCCTACCTTTGCTCCGACAACAATGTTTGCCTATGTGGCTGAACAAGGCTCATCAAGAGATGAAAGGTCAAAGTGCAGTGAACTAGAAGAATCAAAGAAAAAACTTAAAGAAAAGAAGAAAATGAGAGACATGTTAATAAAAGAGTGTGACATGTTAGAGGTGACCACTACTCGCTTGAGATTAATTCCAGCCAAGGGTGAGGACCAACAAGAACTGATAGACGCGAGGAAAAGAATAACAGAACTTGAGGCTGAGAACGCTGCCCTAAGGGTGATGGCTGGCAAGTGGCTAGCTAGCCAACTTCAGTCTTAATGAAATTCAATTTTTCTTTTGTGATATGAACATTTGGACGTAGTTATTTATTTATTTATTTATTAGGAGATACCATTTAATGTTTCAGTGATTTTCTTTCTTTAATTTATTAAATGTGTTCATTTCAATATATGAATATATGTGATATGACTGTGCCAAGATGCCTTTAATTTATTAAATGTGTTCATTTTGATATATGATTAGTGACTGTGATAATATGCATTTAATTAATACATGTGTTCATTTTATTTCTGGTATTCTAATATTAATTTGGACAAATATTTATGTTTGTAGGAATGCATACATTTTCATAATGAGCTGGTTACTACAGGGTTTTAGGTCATGATGTTTCGTGTATATACATATGTATATATTTTGTTAATACAAGTCATGAGGTCATGACAATTTTTTTATTAAGTGGGGGTGTAATGTAATAATCGTAGTTATCCTCGCGTGTTCGTAATCATCCGCACGTCAATATTGTTTTTATTGTTAATGATACGTTGTATGCTTACGGCTGACGTATTTAAATACTTACATGTTATCGTTTATAATCCATATTGTTGTGTGGACATATTTTTAACATTTGTTTTAGTTTCATACTTGAGTAATGGTTATTTTTGAATATTTTATGAGGATAAATGTTTATGTCAACCATGCTGTTTCCGGTTGTGGTTACCAAGGAAGTAGCATCGTTGTCAAGGAAAACTGTATAAAAGGACGTCACGCTGTTTACATTTGCAGATTCTGAATAGGACTTTTGTCCTTAACACTTGCTAT
This sequence comes from Streblospio benedicti, assembly GCA_019095985.1. NCBI lineage: Eukaryota > Metazoa > Annelida > Polychaeta > Spionida > Spionidae > Streblospio > Streblospio benedicti. The sequence goes on from CM032669.1 coordinate 45,702,877, forward strand.
ATTTTGGTAATTATCTATAGTTTATTGTATAGCTAGTCAATTTGAATTACGCCATTTGTTAGATTATTTATAACTGAACACTCATTCATTGATATTATATATAGTAGTGTACTCGGTATCATAGATATTTAGTAGTTTATATTTTGTTTACCATCACTGTCAAGTCACGAATGCAAACATTTGATTGTTTATGTTATTAAAAGTTATATATTTCAACATCTTTCGTTCGTGTCATCACATTGCACCACTGATAGATAAAAAGAACCTTAAAATAACTGTCTCGTAAATCACAACACAAAGAGAAGTACTACTAGATTAATTAACTTATATGTTATAAATAAATAAACAGGCTCAACCACCCACTCTGAGTCTGCTACATGTGTTAAATAAGTGGCAAAAAAGTATATCAAAATATTGTGATTTATGTAATGAAATCAAAAGTTTAAGACATATGTTGTATGATTGTCAACATATAAAGCAAATCTGGCTAAATATTTCAAATATTATTGATTGTAATATCAACTGGAAATTAATTGTATGTGGTTGTATAACTAACGAATTAACTGATGAAATAATTGCATATAATTTTATTTTCTCTGTAATATCATATTCTATTCTTAAAGAAAATTCAAAGTGCAAAATTAATGGAAACAGATTAGAAATTGAAAATATAATGTTCAGCATTAAAAGAATGATATATACTTATTATATTACCTTGGAAAAGTTAAATACAAATTTATTATTTATCTATTTGAAAAGATTATTATGTAATTTTGATGAAGATTAGTAGTAATGACTCTGTCATATTGTGGGAAAATATTTTGTCATTTTGTGGAAATTATTAATATTTATACTGTACTTGTATTTATAATCGTATATATACTATTATCATTTAAGTATGAATAAAAAATAATTATTAAAAAAAAAAATAGTACATAGGATATCTTTGATGGAAAATATTGTAACGTCTGGAAATACAATTGGTCTCAGTATTTTAAAAGATACAAGAAGAATCTAAGCAAATAGAGAATGTGTCTCTTGATGCAAACGTCTGGAAATACAATTGGTCTCAGTATTCTAAAAGATACAAGAAGAATCTAAGCAAATAGAGAATGTGTTTCTTGATGCAATCCAGTTTGAAAATGCGAAGGACATAGACAAACTCCAGCAACCAGAAATTGTTCATCTGAATTTGAAAGTAGCTTGTGTTGTTTAAAATGTACAACTAAACGAAATAATTGAAAAATGTATTACGTTCTATAATGTATATAAATAAATCTTGAGAATAAATCACTCACAATTAAAAGAAAAAAAAATTTTATATCATCAAACCGAGCAATCCATTGAGGAAGCTTTTAAAACAATAAATATGTATTGCAAAGCTTCTGGAGCAAAATTGAATACAGAGGTATACCAAATATTTTTATAAGATGTTTTTGCTACTGGTATTTCCATCAAAAGTTATGCGTGAAACGGGGTTGCTCTCAGTCGGAGAAGTTCACAACTGTGAATGGAATCCGGCAGGGAGGAATCATATCTCCCATATTCTTTAATGTTTACATGAACGATCTAAGTGATAAACTTAAGAATTCTGATGCAGGTTGTTGCTTTAATGGTTATTCCATGAATCACTTATTCTATGCTGATGATAGCTGTCTTTTAGCCCCCTCTCCTGCAGGGCTCCAAAGTCTTGTTAATATATGTGTTGATTATTCAATAGATAATACTGTAATTCATAATGTAAAAAAGACTAAGTGTATGTGTTTCAAACCCTCTAAGAGGAAGAGTCTGAATCAACCTAGGATGTGGCTCAATGATAAAAGCCTTGAATATGTGGAAACTTTCAAATACCTAGGTGTATATATTTCACACTCCAGTAAAGACCATGATGACATGCTACGCCATCGTAGCTATATCTATTCCAAAGGTAATTTATAATCAATAGGTTTTTGTCTTGCACAAACAATGTTAAGCTTCATCTATTCAAAACATTTTTATTCAACATGTATGGTAGCCAACTTTGGTGTAATTTTACAAAATCTACTCTTCAAAAGTTAAAAGTTGCTTTTAATAATGTATATAGGAAATTGTTTAACATCAAATGTGGTCAAAGCATTAGTGAAATTTGTGTGCACAACAATATTGATAGCTTCAATGTGATCCTGAGGAAAACTTGCTATCAATTTCGAGCTAGACTTTTTGATTCTTGTAACTCATTTATTTCTACACTAGTGAATTCTGTTTTCTTTTTATTACGACTCAAGTTTTACAAGATTATGGAATGGATACTTATTTAATTTTTAATCTTTTATGCATATTTTTAAATGCAAGACTATATATTTGTTTTATATGTATATGCATGTTTTATCATGTGAAATAAACTTATATTATTATTATTATAGCCAAGGATGGGCTAAAACTAAGAGATTTTGAGCTGTGTAAAGCAGTTCTATGCACTATTGATGAGAGTGACCTGGTAGGTGTACAAAGAGTTGGGAACTTGTGGAGGATTTATGTGAAAACTCTAACTGCAAGAGCCTTGTTGGCCTCCTCTGGTCTTGATTTTAAAGGCAAGCATATAAGTTTGAACACAACAAATCCATATGCCCTAAAAAATAAACAGAATGATAAGCCTATCAAAATTACAATACAAGACATACAAATACATATAAAAAATGATAGTGTTGAACAATATTTACGAGGTCTAGGTGTAAAACTTACACAGAATGTGTCTTTTGAGACAATAAAGAATGAAAATAATGTTGATACACCTTTTACAAATGGAAACAGGGTGACATATGCAGATGGCAAATACATACTTGAGAGAAAACCCTCTACAATCCTACATGCTGATAGGAAGTAGTATAGCGAGAATACATCATTTCGGACAACATCCCAGAGCATGTGTATGCACTAAATGTTTTGGTGATGACCACCCTGTTTGGAGGTGTCGGAATAGCAGAGCCTGCCGTGTTTATAAAAGTACATCACATCACGAAGGAACAGAGATGTGTCCTTATTATAACCATGACAATGGCTGTTTTCCCTTTGGTGGAAGAAATGATATACTGTCAAATTTTTATCCGTGCATTTCACGTACTGTCAGACAAAATATTCAAATAGGGAACAAGCCTACCAACACCAAAAGTCACTTTTCCAGAATGATAAGGCCGTGGCTGAACAGATTATGAAAACCTCAGACCCTAGACAGATTAAAAAACTGTCAAAGTGTATTATTACAAATGAACAATGGAACAATAATGAAGAAAAACATACCATGAAAAGTATATTCTTCATCAGATAATGTATTGCATCGGCAATATAGTAATGAGATTAAACGCATCATGTCAAAGTTGTAAAATATATTTCATTTTAAGTGTTTTATGTATTTTATCTTTCTTACATAATATATTTTGAAACTTTAATGTAAATATGCTATGATACAAAACATACAATGTGTATGATTCCAAAGCCCCCTGACCTGTAAAACAATTGATTTGATTTATTCATATGTATTTGGCTTGTATCATTTTGTATGCATGAGTGGGTCTTATTATAAAGAGCTAAACATGTATACATTAGATTAATTTACACATTCACAAAAGAATTGTTTACAAATTAAAATTATTATATTTATTCATTTCTTTGGTTGAATCATTATTGGGTGTTACCGAAGATAATATGCTTTCGATGTATATACGTGTGCATGTATAATATATATATAGATATGGGGAAGAGTGTAAGCGTGTATATACATATGGTTGTATATTTAAATTTGTGACTATATGAATTAGATGAGTTTATGTGTGAATGCATATATATTCTAAAAAGCAAAAAAAAAAAGAAAAAAGAAAAAAAGAGTTCCATCTAGAATATGATAAATTGGAAGAAAAACCCCAATTACCAAATATGACTGCACTTGTTTGGTAAGATTTTAACGTTGATAAAATTATGAATTTTTTTCATTGAATATTAATCTTTAATCTTTAAGCTTCAAAGGAACGTCTACTATGAAAAATGTTTGTGTTGTCGACATCATTAAGTCAATAAAAAACTCATTTTTAAACAGTACCGAACTTTTGAAAGTCTAAAAGCACCTGCACTTGTTGCTGTTCTTAGAAACCATGTGACGTAGTTCAAAGTATGTTACTAAATAAATACTATTTTCCTATCGAACTGCCACGTCCATCATATGGACCAGAGGATTTCCGTGGTCTGTTTAAAACTTTTCTAGCTTCAATATTAACCAATTTAATAGCAGAAAACCGCTGGGGTCATCTAGGTCTTCACCATTCACCAAAGACGAAAATGTGTACATTTTGGAGAGACATATTAATATATATCTAGTCAATTTGGCGAATGAACAATAAATGCGTATTTTTACTAATCTTCACATTTTCCTCGTTGAAAATTATCAATTTTTGTATTATCCATTGTTGTTATGCCCGAAGTTACGACCAAAATTATCGCGTTCAAAAAAACGAAATTCCATTTAATTATGAGAGGAACGTTAACTTTTTTCGTCACGTCATCCAGCATTCATGCATGTTCGTGCAACAATAATGAGTGATTTTATGGTAAGTTCATTTGCATTCACGTCGATTATGTCTGAAAAATGTTTGAAATATCACACACGCTCTCATAAACGCATGCTCCTTTCTGCCACTTGTATTGCAAAATCTCGAGTAAATTTCGAAACGGCTTGCCCGGGAACGCTGTTACCCAGGGTCTAAAAGCTTTACCATTGGGACGCTCAGGTCTAGAAGTAGTGTGAAATATTTGCCATATACTGAAATTCACTTAAGAAGTATATTTTTCCTTCTTTCATAATGATGCAGCTTCCCAGGTCCCCAATTTAATCAATGTATCTGGTAAAAATCAAAATTTGTATGATCTGTTTGGAATAAAGTTAGAAAATAGATAATATTGTGTCAATTTTCTTTTATTCAATGCATCACAATGTCCAATTTAAACAAAGGAAAATAATAACAATATTAACAGCAATACATGCGTATCTGCCTACACACATGGCCTTATTTACCTGTTCAAACAAAAAAATCATTCAAATTTTGTTTGATTAGCATATTTAGCCAAATTGGCTAAACAAAATAAAATTTGGCTAGACAAATAAAATAGAGTTAGCCAAATTTGGCTAGGCATTTTTGACACCAGAACCGAATATCAAAATGGCGACCAAGCACGCCATGGATGGCGCATGCGCATAACAACTGCTGGCTTTAGGCTTTGTAGAGTAGTCGGTTTTCTGGTAATAACTTTTTTGATATTGAAGCTAGAAAAAAATAAATCACATCACGGAGATCGTCGTTCAAATGTGTTTCATAAATGAGCAAAGGATATGAGAATGTGCACATCATCATTATACAAAACGTCATCGAACTTCACTGGTTTCAAGTGGCTGTAGTAATGGGCCTTCTGCGCATGTGCGAATATAACTATCATAATTCATTTGTTACGTCACAAATTCACAGGACGTTGTCTCTGTTGACATCGCGAATCATGAAGAAATTCTCAATTAATTTGTAATATATACGAACACCATGAACTGGCAGTCAGTATGATATATCGTAATAGATTACTTCATACAAGGAGATTATGCATATGTAAACGATTTAGAAAGTTTGAACCTTCATACTTGGACTTTAAAGGAAAAGAAGAAAAGAATAGACTACAAGGCATTGTTGCCCACACTAGGAAACTGCACGCAACATGTGGTCCAGCCCGAGAGATGAAGATGAAGACGAAGCAGAAAATAGTAATGAGCAAAAAAACCATGAGACTGCAAGTGTGATTCAAAATAATGAAATGGAAAGTATAATCCAAGAAGTTGTGTCTGTGCCTAAGGAAAAGAGAGTTCGGCCTCCAGTAAATGATACTTCTCAGGACGAACAGTATCATTTTCAAGATGAATATCACAGTGACACTCCAACAGAACATATGGAAAATATCACTCAAAGTTCATTGATTGAGCCACCAATATCAGAGCATAATAATTGCTACTGCAAGACATTATTTAATTGCAGAGTATAAATCTTCATAGTTTAAATGGTATTGCAAGACTAAGTACTGTATATTTTATATTTTCATAGTTTAAATGGTATGTGCGAGACTAAGGACTATTTTAAATATTCTCAATTGGTGTAATTTTTAACCTAGTCAAAGTATTCCAATTGAAATATATATTCTAAAAAGAAAAATAAAAAAAAAGAAAAAAAGGAAAAAGAGTTCCATCTATAATATGATAAATTAGAAGAAAATGTTTGGTAAGTTTTTAACGTTGATAAAATTATGAATTTCTTTCGTTGAATATTAATCTTTAATCTTTAAGCTTCAAAGGAACGTCTACTATGAAAAATGTTTGTGTTGTCGACATCATTATGTCAATTCAAAGTTGATATGTGATAGATTTCATTTACATAACTGATCAAAGTATTTATGTGATTGTTTAGGGATGATTACATTTATTTTAAATATTCTCAATTGGTGTAATTTTTAACCTAGTCAAAGTATTCCAATTGAACTTGTTAAGGTCCATACCGGGTTACCCGAGTAATTTTGTAATGTTTATGGTAAGATTAAATAGTAACCACAATCGAACCAACTGAGCCATTGTTATTGATATGAAACAGGCCGATTATTCACCATTGTTAAAGGGCGGTCACAATACAATATCACATCCACATCACGTTCAAAAAGTTATGAAAATCTGGTGAACATGGTTGTCAGTGGTAATTTCTGGGCAATTTAGGCTTAGACGTGCATTGTACATTATGATGTAGGTTGGTGGTGGTTCCACTGTTAAAGCACTGTTTATGCACTGACAACAAAGTTTCAACACACGTGTAACAGCAAATCAATGCATCGGCCAGATTGCCGCACCTTGTGCTTTGTGCATAACCTGATTGTAGCCACAGTAGCGCCTGCTATTGTAATTACGTCTTACTGCTTAGATATTATACGGTCTCAATGGTCTCCTGCTTTAACTATAAGTATCTATTTCTCCGCCGATCCTGACAACAACAACTTTGTCAGAATCTAAATAACATCTTAGATAACTATTGTTGGATCACAGCAGGCATGAAATTATAAATTGAAATTGAATTATGAATACACCAGGAACAAAATAGAACAAGCAAGAAATGTTGTCACAAAAAAGAAGAGAAATTTACGACCAAAGATCCAATAAACAAGCTCAAAGTTTTTTGCTTCATTGTCAACACAGAGGTCACGTGACGACGCGACAATCGTAGTGAAAATCAAACAAAAACTAAGATCGAACATCCGTAACTTTAACTTCTACTTAACTACAGTCATGATTATGAGCAGTGAAAAACATCTGTATGGCAATATGGCAAAAGTGAAAGGGTGGTCCTTCCCCCTATAAGTGGCAATGGCAATAAAGAGCTGACAAGCACCAAAATCACGCTTACACCACGCACAATGTAAACAATGTAAACACCTCAGAAAATTAAACGGCGACATAGCCATCAGGGGGGGGGCGGGGGGGGGGGATGTACTTCCATAGTTGCCAATTACGGCATGTGCCACGGATAGGGGTCACCTTTTCTACCCCGCAGTTTCACTAGGGGTCATCTTTTACACCACTCAGTTTCACTAGGGGTCATGATTTTAACATTCAAGCCAGTTTCACCAAGGGAGATTCAATCTTGAGGTTCAATATCTACATGTAGCTCTCTTTTCATGTGATTTTGCATTATTGAGCCATAAAAAAAGGATAAAAGGAAAATATAAGTTGTAGAAAATCGTTTTTCATTACAGTATCACATAGAATAATACCCCTTGGGATAATACCCCATTGTTTTCATCCGGTGGTTTCACTAGGGTTATCATTTTCATAGTTTCGCTGGTTTCACTAAGGGGTATGATTTTGGACCTTCAGTGGCACCCGCTACCCATTCACCCCTGAAGTATCCCCCTCTGAAGAAGAATCTCACCAAAAATCAACGTCTCAAAAAAGCCAGGAGCGGCCTAGACTTAACAGAAGATGCTGACTACGATTATGACTATTGTAAAAGAAGTGGCCCAGGGAACAGTTCTATCAAGTGTCATGCACGCGCTTAATGGTTAGTAAATGATCGTAGTAGGCAGTGACTGTGACAAAGGCTGCAAGGCTGGTAGGCTAATAATAGTATCAAGGCGGGAAAGTGCCATTGCGTAAGACTGATACTAGTCAAAGTCAAAGTGTGTGTACTTCGTCAAAGAAGATTAGCTCAGTGGCTAGAGTGTCCGCCCATGACATATGACTGGTCTGAATCATGGACAGGAGACTGTGGTTCGATTCCACGATCTTCCAAAATACCTTTACAAGGCCTACTCGATTATTTCACATTATGTTTATGAAAATACACACCAGTCTAATTCTGATGAGCATCGCGATCCTGATGAGAAAGCTAGTGAAATTTCCTTATCTTTGATTAACCCAGTAGGTAATGTAGTAAACGGTGAGTCAAATGAAGATCTAACCTAGGACAATCTATTGTATATATCTAATTTCATAAAAGCTCTAAAGAACACCAAAGTCCAAGAGCTCCTAGCAAAAACAGTTGCACATCGGATCCCAAGGATAGAGAGGAGAGTATCAGACTTAGAGAAAAAATTGAAAGAAAGAGATCAAACTATATACAATTTAGAAAAGAGGTTAGAAAACATCAAACAAATAAACAGAAGAGACAATATACTAATAGGAGGGGTAAAAAACACAAAGGATATAAACAAGATCAGGGAAGAATTAAATGAAGAACTGGGAACTGACCTATCAAAAGAAGAGTTAGAATATGCAATTCCCATACAAAATGAAAGAGTGATAATAAAGTGCAGAGACATTGTTACTAAGAGGAAAACTATGAAAAACAGGACCAGTCTTAAAGGGAAGAAATTGAGCATAAATGACGACCTAATTCCATCAAGAGCAAAGTTAGCTTACATTTGCAGATTAGCTGTGAAAAGGAACCTAATATCGCAGACTTGGATTTTTGACAGCAATGATTTCATCAAAACCAAGGAGGAAAGTAAGGCTGTCAAGATCAACACAGAAATAGACCTCCCCTTCGTGGTAGACCTGAGCTAGAGATATCAAATTAACATATTTGTTTACGTGCAGTGGCCAGACACAATTTGGAGCGGTCTGGATTGGTGGGTTATAAGGGTCACCATCCCTCCATTAGCTTTATAAGGGGGGGGGGATGTTATTGTCTGCACACCTATATGGATTGTAACCAAAGTGTGCAGTTTATATTACCATACTAATACATGTCAGGTTTATTGTTACTATTATTACTATATTACATTGCACTACTACTATACATGATGTCATACATGATATTAATTATATTGAACACATATTAATTTGTTTGTAAAATTTAACTAATAAGATTTATTTGAATCAACCATAAGTAAAGTTTTGCTGTCAATATGCTCTCTGCTAACTGATCCCAACCCAGACGACCCACTAGTTCCAGAAATCGCCAGCATAACCCACTAGTTCCAGAAATCGCCAGCATGTACAAAACAGATAGGAAACAATATGAAGAATACTCCAAAGAATGGACAGCAAAGTATGCCATGTGAGCAAAGAGAAAAATGATGTCTGTGCTCTTAGGAAGATTTTTTAATCCCATTCATTGAATTTGGCGTTGATCTAATCGACAATATTTTAAAACGGAAAAGTATAAACGCCAAGAAAGTAGAAGGTAAGAATGTTGCCAATCTCACTGGACAAACATCTTACAGGATATTTATATTTATTTGCTGAAAAGTAGTCAATGAAAAATATGGCATCAAGAAGCAATTTTTTTCATTTTCAACTAAAAATTGTTAAATATTTGCGTAACGGAATTTATTCAGAAAATTTAGATATAAACAATTGTGATTTTCATCCAGTTTCGTTTAAGTGGTTTAACTGGATAAGGACCTTTTGAATTTGGAATACTACAGCCACTTTTCGTACTTTATCCTCTGTTGAATTTTGAGTGTGTGAATTCTACCATTTGTTTAATTTGATTATATAAATGTGCATATTGTGTGAAAAAAAGTGTTATTGTTTCAAAATTATGAAACTCTGTTATTCAATTCAATTTAGATCTAGAAATCCTACAATGAATAACCTAGATATAAAACAAACCAAATATAGCGTAAATCTTCGCCTATAGATATACTTTGGGAATAAGACGAGGACCCTTGTTTGGGCCTTAAATTGGGTATTTAAGAAAAATATAAAACTTTCTGAATATATTTCTTGGCCTCGGTTGCATAAACAAAGCGACCACTTCACGTGCGTTTAGAATTTACACACAGCGAAAAATTAAATATCATAACGTTTGGAAAATGATTAATATCTTGCTTATTCTTTAATTGGATTTTTATGTTTAAAACATGTATTTAACGAGGAAAAGGTGTAGAATACGAATATGATATTTATCTTGCAATCAAACCCCAGCTAATGAGACACATGATGTTAACATGGATGCCCCACCACAGTTTTTGAAAACAACCCAAGAAGGGGACGAAGATACCACTGCACCGGGTGAGAATGCCACAGCTAATGTGACACATGATGTTAACTTGGATGCTGCACCACAGCTTCTATCCCATAATGCCCCGGCCATACTACAAACTGCGAATCAACAAACGGTGCCCGTAATGCAGCCACCCGTGGAAATGCCCATCACTAAGATGCCTGCAAACTCAACTATTGCCACAGTAACTGCAACACAAAGGCATGACTCCACACAACAATGTAAACCCAAGTGCAAAACATGCAGCGCAGATATCCCTGTTGCAAAGCTTCTATGCTGCCAGCTATGCAATGCACCAAGCCACATGCGCTGTGAAAATGCTGCAACGGAAGATGTAAGCAGATATGAAAATGGCATAGGCTACACTTGCAAATCATGCAAGGCAGTAAAGGACTGCATTACTGGAAACACACAGAGTGGAACAGAGGAATACAGCATTCTTCCACTACTATCAGGATTCAAAAAACCTATCAGAAACGTAAAGGAAAAACCTAACAGAGACTTAAAGATCAAGTATTGGGGTCAGGGGTCTCTTTTCAGTTCAATAACATTGATTTCATTTCATGAACATTATGCAATAACTTTTATTAAAAATACTATAATATTAAACGAGAAAAAAGACATTTCAATAGCAAAATCATCTTACATTCAAAGAGCTTGCGAAGAGCTGCTTAAAAAAGGTCATATTTGTGGCGTCAGTTTACAATAACAAAGCAATGTCGTGTAGAATCCCTTGTAAAAAGTAGCAAATGTATGTCATCGTAGCAAGATAACAAGATTGACTATGAACTTTTAATTTATATCCCAATAACCTTTGTTCTATCGCCCTCATGCTGCCGTGTCGTAACGTAAATTACATTGTCAAACAATCCAGTTATTTGTATTTGAAAAATATCCCTCCATTGGAACAACGGGGCCACGTGTTTAAGCATTTAAAAGTATGCAAATAAACCACACCATCTGCTTCAGGCGGTTCCGTTCGGTTTCGTTGTGTAAACATTGCTCTAGCACCAGTATTTTTGAATATATTCAGAAATCAATTATACCGATGTCATTTATTCTTTTCCCTTTTTCTATTGGTATATAAACCTTAAAACATCTGTTTGTAATAAAAAAAACTCATTTTTAAACAGTACCGAACTTTTGAAAGTCTAAAAGCACCTGCACTTGTTGCTGTTCTTAGAAACCATGTGACGTAGTTCAAAGTATGTTACTAAATAAATACTATTTTCCTATCGAACTGCCACGTCCATTATATGGACCAGAGGATTTCCGTGGTCTGTTTAAAACTTTTCTAGCTTCAATATTAACCAATTTAATAGCAGAAAACCGCTGGGGTCATCTAGGTCTTCACCATTCACCAAAGACGAAAATGTGTACATTTTGGCGAGACATATTAATATATATCTAGTCAATTTGGCGAATGAACAATAAATGTGTATTTTTACTAATCTTCACATTTTCCTCGTTGAAAATTATCAATTTTGTATTATCGTCCATTGTTGTTATGTCCGAAGTTACGGCCAAAATTATCGCGTTCAAAAAAACGAAATTCCATTTAATTATGAGAGGAACGTTAACTTTTTTCGTCACGTCATCCAGCATTCATGCATGTTCGTGCAACAATAATGAGTGATTTTATGGTAAGTTCATTTGCATTCATGTCGATTATGTCTGAAAAATGTTTGAAATATCACACACGCTCTCATAAACGCATGCTCCTTTCTGCCACTTGTATTGCAAAATCTCGAGTAAATTTTGAAACGGCTTGCCCGGGAACGCTGTTACCCAGGGTCTAAAAGCTTTACCATTGGGACGCTCAGGTCTAGAAGTAGTGTGAAATATTTGCCATATACTGAAATTCACTTAAGAAGTATATTTTTCCTTCTTTCATAATGATGCAGCTTCCCAGGTCCACAATTTAATCAATGTATCTGGTAAAAATCAAAATTTGTATGATCTGTTTGGAATAAAGTTAGAAAATAGATAATATTGTGTCAATTTTCTTTTATTCAATGCATCACAATGTCCAATTTAAACAAAGGAAAACAATAACAATATTAACAGCAATACATGTGTATCTGCCTACACACATGGCCTTATTTACCTGTTCAAACAAAATAATCATTCAAATTTTGTTTGATTAGCATATTTAGCCAAATTGACTAAACAAAATAAAATTTGGCTAGACAAATAAAATAGAGTTAGCCAAATTTGGCTAGGCATTTTTGACACCAGAACCGAATACCAAAATGGCGACCAAGCACGCCATGGATGGCGCATGCGCATAACAACTGCGGGCTTTAGGCTTTGTAGAGTAGTCGGTTTTCTGGTAATAACTTTTTTGATATTGAAGCTAGAAAAAAATAAATCACATCACGGAGATCGTCGTTCAAATGTGTTTCATAAATGAGCAAAGGATATGAGAATGTGCACATCATCATTATACAAAACGTCATCGAACTTCACTGGTTTCAAGTGGCTGTAGTAATGGGCCTTCTGCGCATGTGCAAATATAACTATCATAATTTATTTGTTACGTCACAAATTCACAGGACGTTTTCTCTGTTGACATCACGAATCATGAAGAAATTCTCAATTAATTTGTAATATATACGAACACCATGAACTGGCACTCAGTATGATATATTGTAATAGATTACTTGATACAAGTAGATTATGCATATGTAAACGATTTAGAAAGTTTGAACCTTCATACTTGGACTTTAAAGGAAAAGAAGAAAAGAATAGACTACAAGGCATTGTTGCCCACACTAGGAAACTGCACGCAACATGTGGTCCAGCCCGAGAGATGAAGATGAAGATGAAGCAGAAAATAGTAATGAGCAAAAAAACCATGAGACTGCAAGTGTGATTCAAAATAATGAAATGGAAAGTATAATCCAAGAAGTTGTGTCTGTGCCTACGGAAAAGAGAGTTCGGCCTCCAGTAAATGATACTTCTCAGGACGAACAGTATCATTTTCAAGATGAATATCACAGTGACACTCCAACAGAACATATGGAAAATATCACTCAAAGTTCATTGATTGAGCCACCAATATCAAAGCACAATAATTGCTACTGCAAGACATTATTTAATTGCAGAGTATAAATCTTCATAGTTTAAATGGTATTGCAAGACTAAGTACTGTATATTTTATATTTTCATAGTTTAAATGGTATGTGCGAGACTAAGGACTATTTTAAATATTCTCAACTGGTGTAATTTTTAACCTAGTCAAAGTATTCTAATTGAAATATATATTCTAAAAAGAAGAAAAAAAGAAAAAAGGAAAAAGGAGTTCCACCTAGAATATGATAAATTAGAAGAAAATGTTTGGTAAGTTTTTAACGTTGATAAAATTATGAATTTTTTTCATTGAATATTAATCTTTAATCTTTAAGCTTTAAAGGAACGTCTACTATGAAAAATGTTTGTGTTGTCGACATCATTATGTCAATTCAAAGTTGATATGTGATAGATTTCATTTACATAACTGATCAAAGTATTTATGTGATTGTTTAGGGATGATTACATTTATTTTAAATATTCTCAATTGGTGTAATTTTTAACCTAGTCAAAGTATTCCAATTGAACTTGTTAAGGTCCATACCGGGTTACCCGAGTAATTTTGTAATGTTTACGGTAAGATTAAATAGTAACCACAATCGAACCAACTGAGCCATTGTTATTGATATGAAACAGGCCGATTATTCACCATTGTTAAAGGGCGGACACAATACAATATCACATCCACATCACGTTCAAAAAGTTATGAAAATCTGGTGAACATGGTTGTCAGTGGTAATTTCTGGGCAATTTAGGCTTAGACGTGCATTGTACGTGATGATGCAGATTGGCGGCGGTTCCACTGTTGAAGCACTGTTTATGCACTGACAACAAAGTTTCAACACACATGTAACAGCAAATCAATGCATCGGCCAGATTGCCGCACCTTGTTGTTATTATTGTGCGAGACTAAGGACTGTACATTTCATAAGGTTCATTGTAACGATTGAAGAGGCAAAAATTTGTGAGTTGCATATACATTGTAATTATTATTACTATTATTGCTTTTACTATAATAACTATTATGACGTTTCCATGTATGTACATTTAGCTCTTAATGTTGTTTTATTATTTTTGTAGCGTTTTACTGTAATAAAAGCAAATAAAGGTAAAAACACATCTTCATCATTTAACGTTCACAATAATGCCTCAACAGCAGAAAACACACACAAAGATAAAGCACAGATAATGTCAGATATGAATGAACATACCTTTACTGAGGTTAATAAAGTTGAAAGTCAAAGTATTCAAAAGAAAAGAAAACCTGGAAGGCCAAAGAAGATTTTGTCAATGCCTTTAGGAGTACAGAAGATGAAGCATAAAATAGTAACTAGATCAAGTGCTAAGAGAGCACAGCGTCGCTAGAGCAACATTGACTCATGGGCAGTAAAGATGTTCGCTTTGCAATCAAAGCAGGAAAAAAAGTCTTACTTGATGTGTGACTCATTCTACATCTATGTTCTTGGCATTGGATTGCAGGCGCTTTCTATACATGGCTAAAGTAAATATCTATTGCCCATGAGTCGACATTAATATGATAATGTGGTGCTCTCTGAGCACTTTTACTCCAATATAACTACTATGCCAATTCGATGGTCATGTTTCGAACAGTAATGAAATTATAGTGGAAAAATAGAAAGAAAAATAATTAAAATGGCCCTCTGAAAGGTAAACTCTAATTGGCAAAGTACCAAAATTGAACACAGTTAATGTTCAGTAGGCATGTAAGCATTGCACAAAGTTTGAATGCTTTTTCACAAGCATCGACAAAACTATTGCAGAAAATATTGAAAATGGACCCAAAATGGCACTATGGAAAGCACACTTTAATTTGCAAAGTGCCCAAGATCAAATCACTTTGGTGTCGCGTCATACCAAATAGTTGTGTAAAGTTTGAACAAAATAGGGCGAAGCGTAAAAGCTCTAGCTTGTCCGGAGACAAACATACATAGGTACATACATACATAGTTACAAACAAACAAAACACAAGGCTTTCGCTCCAGCTGCTGAAGCGACGCAATGAGCAAAGAAAAACAATGAGCCTGCAAGTGTGATTCAAAATAATGAAATGGATACTATAAACCAAGAAGTAGTGTCTATGCCTAAGAAAAAGAGAGTTCGGTTATCTACGAGAAGAGATGACATCAGTAAAACTGAGGATCCATTATTACAAAATGCTGGGTCAAATGAAGTATCAATAAGCCAAGTGAGGCCATCAATGAATGTGTCAACTTACGATCATTTGGCATTCCGCAGCATTGAGGAAAATGGACAGAGAGAACACAGTGATATACCTGTCCTCATCTGAAATGGCGTCTCTAATTCAGTTAAAATATAAGAGCATTGGCACACAGAGTATGAACATTGTGGTTGATGAGTTGTTATGCTACATTCAAAATAAAGTTGATTGCATGCCAGTTGACATACTTGTAAAGATCAGCAATAATTTCTTTAGCAATGAGCAAATTAACGCCAGCAAAGACCTTCTTTTCAAAGTAATGCAACCAAGCGTACGTAATAGAGTTAGAAAAGGGGCAAATGGGCAAACACAAAATCTAAGAGATATAATAGATATTTTCCTTATGGAGCATGACATTCACAATTTTGTTGCCCTTGATTTAAATAAAGTACATGTGTACCTCCTCTCAATGCTAATGACTGTGACATACTTAAAGTCAGCAAGGACATAGAGGAGTTGAAGCAATTGCCAAATGTTTATGCTGCTGCAACGAGCTCTGATCTTGAAAACATCAAAAGTGAAATAGATTAAATTAAAGAGAGTGTTAGCGACCTCATCAGAATTCAAAAAGCATTAATGATTTTAATGAACAAAAACTCATGTGATAAATCAAAAGAGAACATAAACAATGATAACATAAAAAGAGAAATAGATGAAATTAAGAATAGTGTCAGTGACCTCATCAAAAGTCAAAAAGAATTAATGTCCATAATGAACAAAGACACAAGTACTACCCAAGCATGCTGTAAACCTGATGTGGACATACCTAATCACAAAACTACATCAGTTATAAGTTCAACTCCTGTGTGAGACAGTAGCTACATTGTCGTGGATGTGACAGACTGTTCAAATCCAATAGTGAGTTCAATAACTTCTATGGAAACTAACTCAGAGCTAGACAGCACAGCTGACATCGTAGCTATCTATAGCTTATTATTAATTCCTGTGACATCCGTGGGGGATACTGATACTTGAATTAAAATGAACAGGAATCCCAACTGTGGAGTAAAAGGAGATACAAAAGTGAAAAAGGCTTACTCTGTAAAACACAGTTAGTCACAAGTGAGACCCTGTCATTATTGCTAAAGGATCTTGTAGGAACCTACGTGTAGCTAACCTGAGAAACTATAATGTCAAAAATGTTCAATGAAAACAACCAGCCAACCAACATGCAGTTGGTCTCTTTATTACTAGATTGGCGCCATCCACCACTGCAAGACAAATTATTCTTCATGTTAGGAAGGAGACAGGTTATAGCATCTATCCAGAGAGACTACAAGCAAAAAATGACTACTATTCATCATGGTTCATAAGAGCAGACAGGCGGTGCAGGCAGGACCTTCTGGTAGAGTCACTTTGGCCCAAGAATGCTCTTGTCAAGACCTTTTACTCATACTAAACTGCTTTATGCCCAGATTACTATATTGAATTTATCTCCCGATATGTCTTTTTGTGTGTTCATTTTTCTTTTTATCTTATTTTTATAAATTAGTCTTTAACTCTTTCTGTCTTGTTTACCCATGTTGAATAATAATCATTCAAAGTCAGCAGTTATAATTGTAAAAATGTGAAAACGTGAATTGATGAGATAAAAGAACTTTGTTCTGCTATGTGATATTGTGTTTTTTGCAAGAGACATGGCTTCTAGAGAATGAAATTCCGCTTCTTAGTAGTATAAGTAGAGATCACTATGCCATAGGTAATTCTTCCATCAACACAAGTGATTCTTTACTCACTGGTCGGCTTCCACAAATGGAGTTTGAAGGGCATTTTATGGAAGAAACTATAGCTCCACATTGTGATATTGTCACCTATAAAGATGAAACACGAATATTAGGTATTGAAATTAAATGCAGTAGCAAGAAGCTACTCCTTCTGAACACTCCTATATGCCTTACTGTGGTGACGAGAATTGCATGATTTTAGGCCAGTCTCAACTATATCTGTAGTTTGGACGGCCGCCCTCCCAATTACACACCCCGACAGAGCAAACATTTCACCTACCAACATTTTTTTTAGTCAACCACCCACTAAGCTAGCAATCAGTGTTTTTTTCTTTGACAGTCGCCGGTTTGACGCTCCTATCTACCATTTTTTATGACCGACAACGAGTCACATGATCCAGAGGGCCGGAGTAAAGGTGAAGGTCGCGGAACTAATAATATATAGGGCTACGGATGCAACCAGCCTCTATATGGATAGTGCCTTTATAAATCTAAATATTACGCTGCGTGATTGATCGAGCCAGACCTGATTTTTTACCAATGAAAGCAGTCATTTGTCGATGCCGGTAAGGAACTGTCATGGCGATAAGTAGAGTGGCAATATTTTTGTTTTGAAATCTCAATATTATGTGTCTCCCGTGCCTTCATCTAATTATATCTTTGTATTCCGGATAACAAGAAAAGCAGATTGGTAAACTGCTGATCAAATGTGGACGTCGGAGAATTAATATTGCTTTTACTTAAACCATTCACATTTCCATCGGATTTTAAGATGAAAGATGAGTGGCTGACAGTTACTATTTGCTGGAGTTTATGGAGCATTATGATTAGTAGAAGCCTTGATAGTACGCACTTTAAAATCTTTTTTTTTATCTTCCAACCGAACGCCTATATTATTTCAACTTTTTTTTCTCGCTTTACCGAATTTTGCATTTTCCAAGCATTTTTTTCTTCTTTTCGTCCGGACCGACCTGCACTAAATGAACTTTTTTTTTTCTTTCAATCCCTACCCATCCCAAAAATGTTGCCTGAATTTTTTCGTCAAACTACAAATATAGTTGGACTGGCCTTATTTTAGTAACAGTTTTACATGTCTAAAATCAATGATATAATTGAAGTCTATGTCCCCCTATGCTATGGTACTGGTAACTGGGAATGATAAGTCCATCCAAAAACACAATTTGGTCAAGAATTGTTAAGATTTTAAAAAAGATGAAAATCTGATTTTAAGTGATTTAGTTCACATAAAAGCCCCTATAACTTTTTGGCTTGATCACATTTTGTCTACATTGAATGTTCACACGCACGTAACAGACATTTATGTTAAATATGATTCCATTTCATCTGACCATCGCCTCTCAATTATGCAACATGAATATTGTCAAGTAAGATGATAATGATGGATTTTACAAAGACTAATACAAAATCTATTGTAAAGTGGAACAAGGTTACAGATGATGATATATCAAA
>CM032669.1:45731360-45757207 GCA_019095985.1 Streblospio benedicti
TGAAAGATGCCTGGAAGATACGTCCAGAATGACACATTGTTGCTGAAGAGAGAGAAAACAAAAAAGGCCCTTGCAAAAAGGAACATCACAAATATTGAAGCCTTTAATGAACACACCAAGCATTTACCCGAACTATGCATAGGGGATCATGTATCTGTGCAAAACCAGACTGGACCGAGACCAAATCGATGGGAAAAGACTGGTGTAATAGTAGAAAAGGGTGATCACAGGCAGTACATTGTTCGCATGGATGGGTCAGGCCGATGCACTCTTCGAAATAGGTTTTTACGTCGTATTCAACCTGTTTGCTCTGATTCGTCCGTATATTCCCCAAAACCCTATGTGCATGAGCTAACATCCCTGTACAGACATTCTATATCAGAGGGAAAAGATCAACGATTTGTGGCTCGTGGTGACATTCCTTCTGCAGAAAGAAAATTGGTAGCTGCAGAAATTGAGATGCAGCCAGTGCAGAACACCGCTATGTTGCCATTGCCGGATTCAACAGCAGATGAGCCAGATAATGTCACATCACCTAATGCACAACAGACAATAAACTATGCAGTGTCACAAAATGTAACAGACTTCTATTGCACAACCTGAACTTCACAGGAGTAGTCGCATTAAAATGCCTAGACAAGAATTGTGTATAACTCATGGCAAATCCCATACATACAAACCAGTGAGTGGATAATTTACATATGTTCGACCCCAATTTCTGTTAGCTTGTGGTCGGTGGGGAGGGGGAGATGTAGAATATTCTGTTCCATACTGATTGTATATTTGCTTTGTATAAACTGTCGTCTATACTATATACTAGCTGGCCCGTCTCCTACGGAGCCTATTTTGAGAGTAATGGAAATGACATCTTGGGTTTTCACGCCTTTCCCATTCACACAGCCTTCAAAGTCCGATGTTCATGGTATAAGTGAAAAGCCCGAATAGATAAGGATGTGGAAATGTGAGAATGTGAAAAAAAAACACGGAAAAAAAATCCATCTTATTTGATTTTTTTTTGCATTATCATTTTTGTGGAATCAGAGTTGAAGCGATTGAAAATTTCGCAATATTGGCTGTTGTGAGACCTGTTTTTTCCACTGTGACCGGCATAATGTTGGATAGACAGAAAAAAACGTGACGTCATAAATCATACTTATTAACAGGGATTCGCCAAACTTTTCACAGAGTCTCTGAAGAAAGTCCTGTATAGTTTAGATATTTGATGCTGAGTTTGTATCCTTGCTGTTGTTGTGTGTATTGCAATCCTTGTGAGTTATATTCAAGAACTTACAGCTGTACAAAAGTTTGCAGACGATGGAATATAGCTTCCCCATCACTGTCACGGTCATGAACAGGCAATGACACACGCCAATCTAACTACTCGTGCATCCTCCAAACTTTCCTCCCTGTTTCTCGAACTATTTATGGTCACATCGGTATTTATTGTGAAATGATATAGTCTATCTTATTAACAGAAAAATCAGAAAATATGCAGCTTGTCAACTATTCTGTATATAGAAATTTTCCAAGAGGGAGGAAGACGCCAAGCTGCCATAGTGTCTATCACATTCTCTTGCTACGGTGATGGCGTGAACTGAGTCAGCAGGCGGCTGTTTAGAGGCTATGCCAAGCTGGAGAGCAATTACTGCCGAGAGGGGGTTATCATTATTGGTGCTACGGTATGGCTGTTCCGACAATCAACCGGCACCGCACACCATTTCACCCATGAAAACACTAAACACTAAATTCCTAAAGCTATCTCCTAAAAATATAACTATAAACGCACTTTATAACAGCATGGCATCCTTTCAAAATACCGTAGAAGTTCAAAATAAGCTTTTGACAGGCCAATAACAGTGGAATTGGCGCCAAGAAGCCTAGATAGGCACGAATTAGCCTCAGAATAAAAAAAAAACAACCATGGGGGCCACGCCCACCACGCGTTTGCGGTTTAATATATAGATATTACTGTATATAACATATGTGTACTATAGTGTTGGCACACTGTAAATGAGTTAGTTGGGAATAAAATACTAAACACATCTTTCATTGTTACCAATGGTGTATGGCAAGGAGGAATACTATCTCCACATTTGTTTAATGTATTCATCGATGAACTAAGCAGTAGACTTAACAGCTCAGGCATAGGTTGTCATCTTAATGATGTTAGTTTTAGTCATATTCAGTATGCAGATGACACAGTAATTCTTTCTCCCTCTCCTAGAGGCCTACAGAAACTTTTAGATATTTGCAAAAAGTTTGCAAATGAGTATGATATGGTGTATAATTCTAAAAAGACTGTTTGTATGTGTATAAAAAATAAGCCGACTGCATGTGCACCAACACCTAATATTTATCTAAATGGTAAAACTGTTAAATGGGTGGAGTAACACAAGTATCTTGGTGTGTTCATTTTGTCAGATTGGAAAGATGATACAGCCATTCACAGGCAAGCAAAAGCATCTATAGCGTAGGAAATGTTTTGATTCGTCAATTCTCTAAATGTACAGAAAATGTTAAAAAACAATTGTTTCAATCAAATTGTATGAACTTGTATTGCAGTGTATTGGTGTGATTATCGCAATAGTAGTTTTAAAACCCTTAATGTGGCGTATAATAATGTTTTCAGACATATGATGAAGATCACAGGTAGATGCAGTATATCCAATTTATTTTTACAAAATGGTGTAAAGACTTTTAAAGAACTTCACAGAAAATGTATCACTGGCTTTATCAATAGGCTTTTTAATAGTAATAATGTTCTAGTCAGTACTATTGTCAGTTCTTTGCATTTTATATTTAGTTCTAATCTTTTTAAAAGATGGCAACAAAATGCATTTTGTCTAGTTAATTAACCACTCACGGTGTGAGTTTTTAATTTACATGTAATATATGAGGTGTGGTGCTACTATTTTTATATCTATGTATATGTATGTTTTTATTACTTTGTTTTATATGGACTCTAATGCATGTATTGACTATATATGTAATCTACGTCTGAAATAAATGAATAAATAAATAAAATAAATAAATAAATAGAAAAAATAAATAAAATAAATACCAAGCAGGAAAAGGATGAATATGGTTACTACGAAACCGAAGAGGGGGCGACTCAAAACACATAAGGAATCTTTGGACATGCAGCAAAATAAACATGGAAAGTTAAAGATCAAGCCATGTGCAGTTATGTTGGGCAAACGAGTATCATTAAAAACGTATCATAACCCAAAGAAAAGAATCCAAAAACATTTTGAAAACTTTTCTGTAGACATCCTGAAATATAATTCCAGTAATAAAGATCCAAATAGCAGGCATTGTGGGAAGGAAAAGGTTATGAATAATGTAATTACAATTGAAAATCATAGCCAAAAGAATGAAAGTTTTGTGGAAAGGGAGGTTTTTCTACCTGGGAAACAAAATGAAGCCTGTCTAAAGAGTCAATCTGAAGTATGTAGTGTTGATACAGAAGTCCAGTTACATACGGAGTATGAAAATTTGGTAAAGGAGAAGTGTAATTGCTCCGCACTTTATGTTGACGTACCTATGTTATGTTACGTTGTTATATTCTTACGACTTACGTTACGTTGTTATATTTCTACGACTTACGTCCAATGTAGTACTTAATTTCTTAGTATTGAAACATTCTCGTCAGTTAGATTTGTTTACTTGTATTTTGAATAACTTAATCTTTGAGAATAACGAGTAACAGAGTTTCACGAGCATAAATATTAGAATTTGATGAATAAAACTCTGTGAACTTGTCACTTTTGTTTTGAATCAATACAAACTTAACGGGAGCACCATTACAGTGAAACTCTTGATCTAGTAATAAAGATGTGAGAACGACCAGTAACTGAAGTCTGAACGTCCGAAGTGAAATTCTCCGATACTGCAAATTACAATAGACAAGTAGTGAGGGTGAAATCAGCAAAGATGAATGAAGATGCTGTACAACCCAGTTCAAAGACTAATCTCGAAGAATAAAGCAGAAACAGTGACCGTATCATCGCCTTTCGAGAACCAAGATGCATCCAATGACACTGTTCATGGGATATGTGAACAAAGACTTGAACAACCTACTTCATCAACTACTAATGCTGGATCGAAGGGAGCTTCCACAGTGGATGGAGAGACACTAAAAAACACACCCAGTGGTAAGTCTCTGAGTCAGATAATTAATTCAGATCATATAGGGTTTGAGATTAAAAATAAACAAATAACTGATACTGATAAAAGTCCAACATATGAGTCAGGTGATAATGGGGCCAAAAGAACAATAACACATACAGTTAAAGGTCTACAGTACACACTAGATTTTAAGACACAACAATTAAACTCTGCAATTACCAAATATCGTAAAATGATTGCTCAAACTGAAATACTTATAGGTGATTCTGAAAATTGTCAATCTCTTACACACGCCAGAGAATCACTTGAAGTTGCCATAGACAACATTAGAATGTTACTATTTGCTATAGAATCATATCAAGAAACTTCTGATATACTTTCAAAACGAATTGAGGACATTGAGACAAATCATTTGGAGACACTAAAACGCATAACTGAGAAAATAAGAGACGTAGAGCTTGAAGAAAAAAGCAACCAATCTAAACGTAGTCAGAGAAGCAACCACTCGGTTCACAGTAGGAAATCAAATACATCACTCAGATCTAAGCACTCCCAGCAAAGTAATCTTTCAAAGAGCGACTTGATTGCTGAGACTGAAGCTGAAATAGCGGAGATTCAAACAGGACTCACGTATATTGATATTGAAGCCAAACAAAATTTAGAATTAAACAAACTAAGATTATCAAAAAGACTTGAAACTGCCAATGTCAAATTACAAACACTCAATAAATCACTAGACATGTTACAACAATATAACCAGAATAAGAATATTGTGATCAGTAGTAGAAAATATTGTAATAGTTTATCGCATAGTATGAAGTCACCTTGCTATAAGGTTTATGTATATAGTATAGCATTATATTATTATGTGTATATAGTATAGCATGTCATTGCAAGTATGCCCATGAGCGCTAAAGGACGTGTAGGTGGTGGGTAGATATGAATACTTTATTCTTTTATATATTGTGATTCATTTGATTATTTAGGCAAGCACCTTACATATGTATAATATCTTGTAGATCTTAACATTCTTTGGGGACGTCTAAATCAATAAAGTTCAAGAAATGCCTGCGGGTTATTCTCTATGTTAAGATCACCTGTTCCCTATGCGATCATCACCAGGAACATGATCAACCTCTGTTCATGTTGTGTGTGTCTAAAAAAAAAGATCAGTGTGCATATTGTGGTGTTGTAAAGATTGAAGGACACTTGAGGAATACCATTTTAAAAGGTGTTTTCAATGAGCTTGGACTTGGAGGAAAAATGCCCATGGATTATAGATAAAGGGCTGAACAGTCTTTTATAGTGGAAGATTATATATTACGCGATATATATGCAAAGGGTACTCACTACTGGCATGTACATAATGTGAGTGCATATTAAAATTTCAAGATCAATCATGGTAGATAATTATGAATTATTAGATTTTATATAAAACTGATGATTTTTTTTAACTGGTAATTTTGCTCTAATTAAATCTCCCCAAGATGAAGTCTGGAAGGTAGATTTTTTTTTCGGTCCACGGCTGTCCGTTCGTTCGTTATTATTCGAGTATTTCATCTATGGTCACTAAACTTTACAATTTTGTTCACTGCACAGCTAAATTTATGTTTGTGTACTTTGACCTACTTTAGACGAATGTATGAGCAATACATGTTAATACCTCATTACCACTCATTCTGATTAGATGTGTTGCCGTTCTACGATATTCTTTATACATGTATGTATTTGGATTACTAATTTTAAAATTGGTTGACCTAATAGGGCCTGATCTTGGAGGGGAGATTTATGGCGTTCCCGATGACTACTTGTTAAATTTGGGATGCTCATTATTAAAAACCTTTTGTATTCATTTAAAAAAATAACTAGTCTTGTTTATTTTACTGATTTTAATAATCCAAATGTCTGATGAGGATATTGATTGGTTTTCATATGTTTAAGAGGTATATGGTGTACATTAAAATATTGTTATCAAAAACAGCAGAAATAGAGAAGTAAGACAACTTTTTTGAACGACAGTAACCGCTACAGCTCAGATTATAACTTAGGCAACTTTTGTATTCACTTTTGTATTAATTAAACAATATTTTCTCATAGCACAGGCAAAGATAGCAAAGATATATTTTACTGTCCAAATTTTACAAAGATGTGTTTACTAATGTTATATTTAGTACAAGGTAAATATGAGATGAATGGACATTTTGGTGAGATTGACTTTTTAACTTTTATAATTCTTATCAAATTTCTTTTCATTTTAATGTTTGTTTTTACAAAAAGTTTGTTTTGTATCCTCTAGTATTGTATGATTGATGACACATTAAAAGCCTTGTAGTAAGCCAAGTGCATATGAGTCAGGTGATAATGGGGCCAAAAGAACAATAACACATACAGTTAAAGGTCTACAGTACACACTAGATTTTAAGACACAACAATTAAACTCTGCAATTACCAAATATCGTAAAATGATTGCTCAAACTGAAAACTTATAGGTGATTCTGAAAATTGTCAATCTCTTACACACGCCAGAGAATCACTTGAAGTTGCCATAGACAACATTAGAATGTTACTATTTGCTATAGAATCATATCAAGAAACTTCTGATATACTTTCAAAACGAATTGAGGACATTGAGACAAATCATTTGGAGACACTAAAACGCATAACTGAGAAAATAAGAGACGTAGAGCTTGAAGAAAAAAGCAACCAATCTAAACGTAGTCAGAGAAGCAACCACTCGGTTCACAGTAGGAAATCAAATACATCACTCAGATCTAAGCACTCCCAGCAAAGTAATCTTTCAAAGAGCGACTTGATTGCTGAGACTGAAGCTGAAATAGCAGAGATTCAAACAGGACTCACGTATATTGATATTGAAGCCAAACAAAATTTAGAATTAAACAAACTAAGATTATCAAAAAGACTTGAAACTGCCAATGTCAAATTACAAACACTCAATAAATCACTAGACATGTTACAACAATATAACCAGAATAAGAATATTGTGATCAGTAGTAGAAAATATTGTAATAGTTTATCGCATAGTATGAAGTCACCTTGCTATAAGGTTTATATAGTATAGCATTATATTATTATGTGTATATAGTATAGCATGTCATTGCAAGTATGCCCATGAACGCTAAAGGACGTGTAGGTGGTGGGTAGATATGAATACTTTATTCTTTTATATATTGTGATTCATTTGATTATTTAGGCAAGCTCCTTACATATGTATAATATCTTGTAGATCTTAACATTCTTTGACGACGTCTGAATCAAAAAAGTTCAAGAAATGCCTGCGGGTTATTCTCTATGTTAAGATCACCTGTTCCCTATGCGATCATCACCAGGAACATGATCAACCTCTGTTCATGTTGTGTGTGTCTAAAAAGAAAGATCAGTGTGCATATTGTGGTGTTGTAAAGATTGAAGGACACTTGAGGAATACCATATTAAAAGGTGTTTTCAATGAGCTTGGACTTGGAGGAAAAATGCCCATGGATTATAGATAAAGGGCTGAACAGTCTTTTATAGTGGAAGATTATATATTACGCGATATATATGCAAAGGGTACTCACTACTGGCATGTACATAATGTGAGTGCATATTAAAATTTCAAGATCAATCATGGTAGATACTTATGAATTATTAGATTTTATATAAAACTAATGATTTTTTTTAACTGGTAATTTTGCTCTAATTAAATCTCCCCAAGATGAAGTCTGGAAGAGTAGATTTCTAGCTTTGCTTCGGTCCACGGCTGTCCGTTTGTTCGTTATTATTCGAGTATTTCATCTATGGTCACTAAACTTTACAATTTTGCTCACTGCACAGCTAAATTTATGTTTGTGTACTTTGACCTACTTTAGACGAATGTATGAGCAATACATGTTAATACCTCATTACCACTCATTCTGATTAGATGTGTTGCCGTTCTACGATATTCTTTATACATGTATGTATTTGGATTACTAATTTTAAAATTGGTTGACCTAATAGGGCCTGATCTTGGAGGGGAGATTTATGGCGTTCCCGATGACTACTTGTTAAATTTGGGATGCTCATTATTAAAAACCTTTTGTATTCATTTAAAAAAATAACTAGTCTTGTTTATTTTACTGATTTTAATAATCCAAATGTTTAAAAAGTACAGAAAATAATTTTTTCACATGTTACCAGTACGTATGTTTGGACAAGATCTTGGGTTTCTGATGAGGATATTGATTGGTTTTCATACGTTTAAGAGGTATATGTTGTACATTTAAATATTGTTATCAAAAACAGCAGAAATAGAGAAGTAAGACAATTTTTTTGAACGACAGTAACCGCTACAGCTCAGATTATAACTTAGGCAACTTTTGTATTCACTTTTGTATTAATTAAACAATATTTTCTCATAGCACAGGCAAAGATAGCAAAGATATATTTTACTGTCCAAATTTTACAAAGATGTGTTTACTAATGTTATATTTAGTACAAGGTAAATATGAGATGAATGGACATTTTGGTGAGATTGACTTTTAAACTTTTATAATTCTTATCAAATTTCTTTTCATTTTAATGTTTGTTTTTACAAAAAGTTTGTTTTGTATCCTCTAGTATTGTATGATTGATGACACATTAAAAGCCTTGTAGTAAGCCAAGTGCAATAGTTGAAAATCTACTATTTGCTTGGGTCATCAAATTGTATCTATCAGTTCAAAAAATTAGTCTGTTTAAGGATGGATGTTAAAAATGGAATTGTTGGGTTGTGAACTTTTGTTAAACAAAAATAAACGTACGATGTACTAAAAAAAAAAATCACCAGGAACATACGATGCAAGCGTAATAAAGCTTAAAAAGGAATTGAGGTCACAACAAAGGCAGCTAGCAGCAGAGCATCAACGTAACGAGCTGCAAGAAATAGCTCATGCATCATCATCAGACACTCAACTTTTCTACAATCTAGTTGGTAAACAAAGAAGTACCAGATCAGGCGTGTGCTCCGCTGTGGAATTCAGCAGGCCAGGCAATTGTCAGCTTGACGGCTGGGCAAACTATTTGGAGGACCTAGCTATAGTGCCAAATTTACCACATTTTAACATTTTAACCAGGATCACTACCAGTACCAACAGCTCAAGTTCCATCTCATCTTCATACAAAATGAGAGAGAATGCAAAACAACGGAACATACCCAAATTACACAAGAACAGATACAAAAGCACATCTTATCTCAAAGCTCAAGCTAGGTAAGGCAGCGGATATAAAGTATGCTGGACCATCACTTCTACAGATTGTTACCTTTCTTACTAAAAAGGTGTACAGTACAGGGATACTGACCCAAGCATTCCAAACTGGAGCACTTGTCCCATCCCTCAAGAAAAAGAACCCTGCAAAACTTCCTGATAGCCATAGGCAAATCACCATTGCATGCAGGCACCGTGGGCAAAGTATCTGAGAAAGAGATGACATCCTGACAAGACCATGCTTCCTGAAACATCAAGATCCTAGCCAGTATAGATTCACGGAAAAATGCTCACCCAGCATTTGCTCACTCATGGTCACTGAAGCCATTGTTGAATCAAAGGACCTGGAGCAAAACCTATACATCTCGCTGATGGACTCTGCCAAAGCATTTGACTTGGTTGATCACACAATACTTTTCAACTCCCTACATAGCCTGAACCTGTCGCCGCACCTCCTCAGATTGTACGGGAACATGTACCAGGGCGTGCAGACTAAAGTGAGGCGAGAGATCGGGCGTGCCACAAGGATCTGTCATCCGGTCTTGTTTACTTGTTTATTATATTAATGACATCCATGAAAATGTGACATCTAGTGTGCGTCTCTTCGCTGATGACACCCTTGTATACCTTACCATCAGATCTGACTCTGACTGTAAAGTGCTGCAGTGTGACCTCGATCATCTAGCAGCTTGGGAGGCACGATGGAAGATGGCCTTCTACCCTGAGAAATGCCAGGTCCTCCGTATCACCAGGAAATGGAAGCTATTGGACACCAGCTATGTGCTACATGGGTACATTCTAGAAGTGGTAAGAGAGGCCAAGTATCTGGGGTCCTCTTCACTAAGGATCTGACATGGAGTCGGCACATTTCCTGATCGCTGGCAAAGCCAACCGGACACTGGATTTCCTCAGACGCAATCAACGTATCAACTCACCAGAACTCAAGACCAAGGCCTACATAAGCCTCGTCAGGCCACTGGTTGAGTACGCTGCAACTGTATGGGACCCATATACTGACAAGGACATGAAGGAATTAGAGAAAATTCAGCTGAGGGCAGCACGATATGTGCTAAACAAGAACCACCAGACCTCAAGTGTAGATTCCATGATCACACAACTACAATGGACATCACTAAAGGAGAGAAGACGGCAGGCAAGATTATACATGATGTATAAAATTCAAAACAACCTAGTCGCTGTTGATAAAGACCGTTATATGTCCAGTGTCCCAAGGATACCCAGGAGGACTACCAATTGTCCACGCCCTCTACGCACAGCAGTCAACCAAGGACTATCACCTAAAGTCCTTTTCCCCCCGTACCATAAGGGACTGGAACAACCTCCCATCAGATACTGGGACAGCGCTGACCCTGGAGGAGTTCAAGTCACGGGTGGCAGGATTCTGAGTACCTGCTTTGTTTTTAGACTGCACTGTAAATTATAACACTTTGGTTTTATTCTTTGTACATGTGTCGCACCAAGCCATCTTGCATAATCTTCATGAGTGAAGGCGCAAGAATACCGGAAGAAGAATATGGTTGGTGAGCTACCAGCAGAAGCAGAATTACACAGGAAGATGCTGAATCCATTCTGATCATCCTACACAGGCCAGCTACCCCAGAGTACAAAACCATCACAAGACAATTGGCACTAAAATCACTCAGCTCAAATAGCTGGACCGTGTAAATCAGAAATCTGCTGCACCAGTACAGGCTCCCGCCAGCCCTTGTCCTGGCAGAAGCACCACCCAAGGTGGCACTGTGAAAGAAGAGTGTCAAGGAGTCAGTGGAGCAATAATAGGAAAAGTCTCTGAAACAGGAAGCAGAGAGGATGAAGTCCTTAAAAAACCTAAATCTCAGAGTATGTGGCCCAGGACACACACATCCGGTGTGGCAGACCGGTAGCTCCTCTCTACAAGTTATCATGGCAATCACCAGGGCCCTGAAGATGGTGGGAATATACCCATTCACAGGACATAACGTGGCAGGTAGCAGAGCGAATGATAATTGTCCTTACTGCACTTTGAATGAGCCAGAAACCACTGAGCACTTCATCCTCAGATGTGAACTGTATAGCGACATCAGGGAAAACATGCTCAAACGTATGAATAATATCACCAACTTCAACGCTCTCTCAGATGAGGATAAAGTGAAGATCCTCATCAATCCATCTGTTCTGGCCAGTGATGAGGATGAAGCAATCAATCTGGAGAGTGATGCTAGACGGATCTTCTCAATGCACAACAGAAGGGCCATACATGATGGAACGGGATCCTAGACTATCCATGTACAAATGGGCTGTGGCGAGGGCTAGGGAAGGGTCCAGGGTCCTAGGTAAAACTAAATGTAAAAGCAAGTGAAAACTGAATTCCCCTGTGCCCACTGGAGCCAGTGATCCAGGTTCTCCTGATGAGAGGAGGAATTTACAGAAGAAGTAAGTAAGAAGTAAATAAGTGATTATCGCTCGAAGTCCAAATGTGTTTTTCTGCAATTTTTAAGAAGCTAGCAATATTTTTGACAATCTGTTGTTACACGTGGAATGGGCATAAAGTAAGCTTTTAAATGATACCAAGAATGTCTTTCTAGCTATAATATCAAGCAAAGAAATCACTCCAATACCAACTGATATAATCTTTGAAATCTGAGTGGCACAGTTAATAAATCACAACGCAACTGAGTGCACAACATTCATTAAAATATGAGAATCTAGATCTTTCATTTTCCATTAAAAATGGTGATTGGTAAATCTAATTTGCAATTAACTTTAAGAATTTCAGTAAATATTCATTGCACAGATGGATACACTCATTATAATTGATAGTACATATTTTCCAAAGTACCAGAAAATGCTGTATTGGTGATGTAACGCCCAAAGGATGCCATTCGGATAAGTATTTATCAGTCATCATTTTCAAACACTGGATGTGTGGCTGTCAAAAAGAGATCTGTCGCCTATAAGACGACTTCCCCTCTTTGAAATGGATATTTAGGCAATAAATATTCAAACTATCGGCGATGATAGACAGTAACAACTTTGAAATGGAATGCGATCTGGAACATGATCAAGTAATATGATCCCAACTATATTACTGACATGCTACAACACAAGCCAAAAGCAGGTCAAAACTTCTTGTTAGTCCCTAGAGCTCACACTGCAATTTATGGAGATCGTAACTTCAAAAACGTTGCACCGATGATGTGGAATAGACTACCAGATGACATTCGGTTGTGTGAGGATATTGACATTTTTAAAAGATCACTGAAGACACATTTATTCAAAATTGCATATGATTAATAACTATATTTTGTTCAGAAATCCAGTTTTATCTTACAGTGCCAGTGAGTTATTGGATACCTGTACTTTAAATATTTTCATTATCAATATTAAGTATTAAAGAACACAATACACTCTTATTGTTGAACAAATTCATTAGCTGTGTTAATTCATGTAATACAATACTTTCTTCATACCAACAGCTATCACAATTTACAAATATATACAAACTCAATATTTCGACAATAATGTCTGTTTGTCTTTCTCAAAAGTGTAGAGTCATAATGCAAACACTATGACTCTAGGATTGCATTGGATGAAAGAACCACAGAACACCAGAAGTCAATAAGCAAAGGGCATAGTAAGTCTGCGCTAAGTCAAAATCAAGAAAAGACTGGTCACCTAGTCAATAGAGACGAATCCCTTGAAAGACAAAATTAACGTCCTTGCAAAAGAACAGAATGACTTAAGTAGAAAAATACAAGAAGCAATATATATACACCTCAGAAAAGCTTCTTTGGATAGGACAGATGGTTACCAGTTACCAGATGTGTACTTCCCTATACTGAGGAAGGAGGAGGTTGAAGGGGGGGGGTTATATGTCATAAGACCATTTAAAATCCCATTTATTGGTATATCATTCAAAATGTGTATTCTACATAACATTGATGGCTGTTACGCTAATAGACGTTGGAAAATTAAGTAAATACATCTATTTGAGGCATGCATTCTTCATAATAGTGAAGTTCTCAACTTTGCTCCAATCACGGGCTGTCTGCAAATTTAACAAAGACCGGCTTTTGCCCATAACTTCGTGAATTTTCATGCTAACTAAGATCCGATTACAGATTCATAATTCTCACTCAAACTCCTATTTGTAGACTATGAGTATAACGTTCAACGTACTATGGACTAACGTCAATCAATACTTTTGTACTATTGTACTATATATGTAGATCTATAGTTTTTTTTTGAGAATAAAGTCAGTTGAAAGTCATTCTCGTTACATTAAGATTTGTATTCTACATGGCGCAGTCAGCATATTTTGAACTTGTACAGTTATAAGGAAAACGTCCAGTGATACTGGGTGGTCATGGGTGATAGAGAAGGTCAGCAAACACCATCTATTGCAGACGCTGGGGCCACCTCTGCAACAAGCCAAGGTCATGGTACTCAGGTCATATCTGTAACAATGGAACATCTGAGCAATATCATTCAGAGTTCTATTAGCGGTGCATTAGCTCTACAAGCAAACTCAGAATCTCATACCCTACAAAAACCCCGTCGTCTAGACCCACCGTCTATCAATTTGGACTGTAGTCAAAGCCGATGGTCATTTTTCACAAATGAATGGAAGTTCTTTAAGAGTCAAACAAAGCTTCCAGATAACGCACCATCAGAACTACGACAATGCGACAAGCCCTGAAGAGACTCCTAATGTGTTTGTTAACTA
Organism: Streblospio benedicti; assembly: GCA_019095985.1. NCBI lineage: Eukaryota > Metazoa > Annelida > Polychaeta > Spionida > Spionidae > Streblospio > Streblospio benedicti. Next base: position 45,745,437 of record CM032669.1, read on the forward strand.
TATCCGGGATAAGATACAAACTATACAACAATCCTTCACCCCATCACATAATGCAGGTGTACAAAACCAGCAAGTAAACCAAAATTCAAATTCAGAAAACCAACCTGCATATCAAAACCCAAATTTTGTGCCAATGGTCTCTTTTGAACTTGTAAATGCTGACTCTTTGAAGAAACTGATACTCAGTGGCAATTCAAAGACATGTTCGCTGGATCCAATTCCAACATCACTTCTGAAAACTCTAATTGATGACCTCCTGTATACCCTTGTGTGTATTGTGAACAAATCTCTCTCCACCGGGCGATTCCCTGCACCCCTTAAGAAAGCCATAGTGACACCTATTTTAAAGAAGGCAACACTAGACAAAGAGATATTGAAAAATTACCGTCCTGTTAGCAATTTACCATACTTGGGCAAACTTTTGGAAAAAGTTGCTGTGAAACAAATAACATGGTACAAGAAAGAAAACAATCTGTATAGTGTTTTCCAAAGTGCGTACCGTGAATACCACAGCACGGAAACAGCACTTGTCAAAATAATGAATGATATTTTGAACTCCTTAGACAACCAGAAGTGTGTTATGTTGATAATGTTAGATTTAAGTGCAGCATTCGACACTATCAAACATCAGATACTAATTGACAGACTGGAAACTGACTTCAACGTGACAGGAACACCCCTTGCATGGATGAAATCATACTTGACCAATAGAACACAAGCTGTAGTAGTTGAAGGTGTGTCTTCTGATGAACTGGAACTGACTGTTGGTCTTCCTCAGGGCTCAAGTGTAGGTCCTTCAGAGTATGTGACATACAGTACACCAGTTTTTGAGATTGTGGAAAGATTTGGAATAAATGTTCACATGTATGCAGATGACACACAGCTGTACCTGGAACTGAATCCTGAAAATTATGTTACAGCAGCAAGACAAATGGAGGCTTGCTTAGAAGAACTAAAACTTTGGATGAACAATAATCATTTGAAACTGAATGAGAATAAAACGGAATATTTATTGATAGGAAGGTCTGCTTCCATTAACAGAATATCTGTTCCTCTGAGTTACTTTTGATACTGAGCTTTTGATGGTCCCTCACATAAACAATCTGTGTAGTCAGTGCTATGTGCAACTGCGGAACATTGCAAAGATACGTAGTAATCTTACTGAGGATACAGCAGCCACCCTCATGCATGCTTTTGTAAGCTCATGCTTGGACAGCTGCAATAGCCTGTTATATGGCTTAAGTGATTGTGAACTCAAAAAATTTCAACGTGTACAAAATTCAGCTGCACGCATTGTCTGTGGTTTAAAAAAGCATGACCATATTACACCTGCACTCAAAAAACTGCACTGGTTGCCGATACAACAGCGTATAACATACAAAATATGTTTGATGGTGTTCACAACCAGATTGGGTGAAGCTCCTAGGTACCTTCAAGACATTATAAAACCCTACATACCTGCCAGACATCTCCGATCTTCAAATGCAAACCTTGTTCAAGCAGGAAAAGCCAGGACAAGATGTGGAGAAAGCTCTTTTCGCATTGCTGGACCCAAATTGTGGAACAACTTACCAAATTCACTAAGAGCACTGACAGATGTTGATGACTTCAAAAAAGACCCTAAAAATTACCCTTTTAGAATAGCATTTGACCTTTAGGCTTGAAAGTTCAGTAACTAATTAAGTAGGAAAGTGAACAAACAAAATGAACCGAACTGTATCTGTATATAAATGTTTTAGCTTTGAAAATGTGTTATATTGATTAATGTACATATATGTAAACTAGCTATAGCACGTTAAGTGGTCTGTCAGTATAAAAATCCAATTATTATTAATTATTATTATTATTATGCTGCACAGAAGATCTCCGGTCAACGCTCTTTGATTTTCTGGGACCCTCCATTGATGGCATAGATGAGGCAGAGCTGATGGCAAAATTACGTGAAATAGCAGTAATACAGAAAAATACGTCAGTCCATCGTCAAGAATTTTACAACATGAAACAGGAAGAAGGACAGTCAGCGAAACAGTTTCTGACAGAATTACGAGCCAAAGCTGATCATTGTGATTTTCGGTATTCGCGCAGTAGTGCAGATTGTAATCACAAATCTAATTCCTATGCTTCAGAGATGATAGCTGACATCCTCACTGCCAGATGCTATGACCAGGATATACAAGGAGAGCTTCTTGCACGTTCTGCAAAAGTGCAGTCACTGGAAGAAAAATTTAATCTCATGCAGGCGTTAGAGAGCGGTAAGAAAGCTAGACAGCAACTTACCCTCCCATCAACTGTCACAAAGATCCAATTATAAACGTTCACAACAGCAAAAACTTCAACCTGCACACAACATATCATCTGCAAAGTGCTGTCAAGGTTGTGGTAGTACCGAGCATGGTCCAGGTACCACCAAGCCTCGGAAAAAATATAGTCCGGCACGTTCGGTTTCTTGTGAGCAGTGCCACATTTTGGGACATTATGACAGTGTGTGCCGCCGGGGCAAGCAACAATCTTCATGTCCTCCAGGTGGCGTCACTGGTTCTTACCCACGGCACCATCACAGCCTCATCACTGGAAACATCTTTACTCAGTCAGAGGTTTGAAGCACCAAAGGCTATGGAAACATCATCTTCGTGGTTGGCCACGATTGCAGAAGAGGAGACAACATTCATGAAAAGTCTTCACAATGCCAATCGCTCAGCATGGTCAAACTCGGAAATAACAAGACCAGGTAGCTCCAAACTTCATAACAAAATCATGATTCCACATATGGAATGGCATCACAGCAGGAATCGCTTTTCTGAACAGTCACCCCGGCAACTCCCAACACTTGCAATCACAGTTAACCCCCTTGTCAATGCACAAAAAAGCTTCCATTGCACATTGCCGCGTTCAACCAAACCAACCAAAGTCAATGCAATAGCTGACACTGGGGCACAGACTTGTGCCAGTGGGCCATTCATTTTGGAGCAGCTAGGACTTGAAAGGCACCATCTAATCCCTACTTCACATGGTATCAAAGGTGTGACAGAGTCAAATCTTGACATATGGGGAGTACTGCTAGCTACAATAAGCAAAGGAAATGCAAGTTCCAACCAAGTGATATATATCTGCGAAAATGCACGTGGCTTATACTTATCAGAATCTGCACTTCGTGACTTAGGATGTATCAGTCAAGGATTTCCAAATGAGAGTATCACATCATGCTCCACTCTAACATCTCCGCAGGAAGAATGTTCTTGCCCGCGACGCTCCGCAACTCCAAAGCGACCCAGTCAAATTCCATTCCCACCCACTGAAGCAAATGTAAAGAAACTAGAGGAGTGGATATTGGATTACTATAAATCAAGTGCTTTCAATACCTGTGAACGTCAGCCGTTACCGCAGATGACAGGCAGTCCCATTACTATACACTTCCAACCTGATACCAAACCTAGTGCTCATCATTGCCCCATACCAGTTCCACATCACTGGAAAGAAAAAGTGAAGATGGACTTAGACCGAGTCGTGAGACTAGGAATTATTGAGCTAGTGCCTTCAGGTACCCCAACGATATGGTGCTCCAGAATGGTAGTTGTTGCAAAGAAAGACGGCTCTCCACGATGCACCATTGACTTACAACGCCTCAACCAAGCGACATACAGAGCTACTCATCATACTGGCTCTCCTTTTAACCTTGCCTCATTTGTGCCTGCCAACACCAGAAAGACCATCTTAGATGCATGGAACGCCTACCATCTTCTTCCCCTCTCAGAAGACGCTCGCAATGCAACAACATTTATAACCGAGTGGCGACGGTATAGATATCTTCGTGGACCTCAAGGTTTCAAGGCCTCTGGAGATGCTTACACCAAGGCCTACTATGATCTTACGATAGATATTCAAAGGAAAGTTCAATGCATTGATGACACTCTTCTATGGGATAAGGACATCGAAGACAGTTTTTGGCATACAATAGATTACATCAACCACTGTTCCAAAAATGGAGTCGTATTCAACCCTACCAAATTCAAGTTCAGCCAGGTGGAGATTGATTTTGCCGGATTTCGGGTTACTAAAGATGGTATTAAGCCTGCAAAATCATTGCTTGATACCATTGCATCTTTTCCCAAGCCATAAAATATCAGAGATGCTCGCTCCTGGTTTGGATTAGTAAATCAGGTTGCTTTTGGGCTCTCGTCATCGAAATCCATGCAGCCATTTCGTGATCTACTGAAGCCGGGCATGTGGTACTGGGATGAAGCCCTAGATTGTGCATTTGAAGACAGCAAAGCAGCCATCCTGGCTATGGTTCATGATGGACTCCACTCCTACCAACAAAACCGCCCCACTTGTCTGTGCACTGACTGGTCAAAAGAAGGACTTTGCTTCACTCTACTCCAGAAACACTGCAGATGTTCCATGCAGAAGGCACCCTATTGTTGCACTGATGGCTGGCGTCTGATATTTGGAGGCTCTCGCTTCACTACACCTGCAGAGTCCAGGTATGCCCCGGTAGAAGGAGAAGCATTGGCCGTGGCCTACGCTCTTGAGAAATGTCGCTTATTTGTGCTGGGATGTAATGACCTTATGATCGCTACTGATCACAAGCCACTGGTCAAGATTCTCGGTGACAGAAACATGGACAGTGTAAATAACCCTCGACTCTTCAGTATCAAGGAACGCACTCTTCAATATGACTACAAGATTAAACATGTCCCTGGTGCTGGCCATCAAGCTCCTGATGCTTTTTTACGACGTCGTCGTCCCAAGATGTCCACAGATGTGCCCGAAGCAATTTCTGAAGAGGAGTGTCACATATCGGCTTTCGCATGTGTGCTTGCGGATGCTCAGACATGCTCATCACTTAGTGCTCTCTATAGCCATGACAGTGCATCAAGGGCCATCACTATCACACGGATGAAAGATGCACCAGCTAAAGATCAAACCTACTCTGAATTACTTCAATGGTGTCGAAGAGGATTCCCGAAGGACGCTAGTGAGCTGGAAAATACATTGCGACCATTTTGGAAGATCCACAAAGACTTGCATATTACTGATGGTCTGCTTATGTATGGGGATCGGTTAGTAGTCCCTGCGTCTCTCAGAAGAGAAGTGCTTGAATGCCTGCACTCAGCTCATCAAGGTGTGGCAGGCATGAAGGCACGTGCTGCAACTTCTGTTTACTGGCCTGGCATTTCGGCAGATATACACCAACGCCGCAACCAGTGCCAAACATGTAACTCAATTGCACCGTCCCAAGCCAGGCAACCACTCCAACCACCTCCAGCTCCTCTATACCCCTTTGAACAAGTAGTAGCAGACTACTTCACTCTCCATGACAATGACTACCTGGTATATGCAGACCCCTACACTGGCTGGGTAACAGTTTCCAAAGCCCCAACAAATGGCAACACATCAACATCACTGATACGTGAACTACGTACTGCATTTGGGTTATATGGTGCCCCAGTTGAACTTGCAACTGATGGAGGGCCACAGTTTGCTTCTCACATTACTCAGCACTTCTTACGTAACTGGGGAGTGTCTTGGCGTGTCTCATCTGCATATTACCCACAGAGTAATCGTCAAGAATTGGCCGTCAATACTGCGAAACATCTTCTTCACGAGAATATCTCACCCAGTGGTGACCTCAACAAAGATGCAGCTGCACGTGCACTCCTACAATATCGCAACACACCTCTTCAGAACGTAGGAGCATTGCCTGCTCAGCTGTTGTATGGTCGACAACTACGTGACCACTTACCATCTTTTGCCAATGCTCTTAAACTCAGACCAGAGTGGTTACAATTAGCTGATGACAGAGAAAGAGCACTCGCAAGACGACACTTACGCTCGATAGAAGCATATAACAATCACACCAGGCCTCTTCAGGTTGGTGACCATGTTCTCGTACAAAACCAGACAGGGAGTCAGCGAACTAGATGGGACAAAACTGGATTCATCACTGAAGTTAGACCACATGACCAGTACATCATACGCATGGATGGTTCAGGTTGCTGCTCCCTACGCAACAGAAGATTCCTACGCCTCTGCTCACCCTTCATGAGTGACTCAAAAGAGTTGATCACCACAGCAGAAGGCCTTCCTGGGCCTGCTAATCAGATGGAAGCCTCTGCTACTCAAACTACACCAACTGGCAACACATCAGATGGGGATACTGTGAATATGTCCATCCCGAATCCCATTGTCAATGTAGACATGACACCAAACACTATACAAGAAAGAACATCTCCCTAACACACAACCTTCACCAGCTCGGGAAAATGTTGAACACAACTCGACTGCGTTGATTGCTACTCGTCGCAGCACACGACCTCGCAAACCTCAAAAGTTGATTGTCATGAATATGCAAGGACAATATCATGGACATGTTGGTTTGCAGGCTGGGGGAGGGGGGCATGTAGACTATGAGTATAACGTTCAACGTACTATGGACTAACGTCAATCAAAACTTTTGTACTATTGTACTATATATGTAGATCTATAGTTTTTTTTGAGAATAAAGTCAGTTGAAAGTCATTCTCGTTACATTAAGATTTGTATTCTACACTATTAGGAATGCTATTTGAGGCATGCATTCTTCAAAATAGTGAAGTTTGCAGGTATGTATCAGTCCCAGCCTACACAGGTCGTCTGTTGGCTATAAAATGTACAGTTTGGTGCTGATTTTCTGAAAAACTTTCTCCAGTTTTGCATAATTATTCTTTAAAAGTACACAATTCAAGATTGTGCATAAGTCAAAACTCTGCACTGACATTGGAGTGGGTTAGAAAACAAAACTAAACCAGATGAAATATCGCAAGTTTACAGAGTTGAGATGACAAAGTAGAGACAATGTCAGTGAATATGCTTTGAACACAATCCGTCTTCAGCAAGTAAAAGTCGATAGTAGCAAAGCATTTGATCGCTTATGGCATAAGGGTCTACTCCATAAACTTTGCAAGATTGGAGTGAGAGGAAAGGTTTTAGTTTGGTTCAGGAACTACTTACACAATCGAATGCAAAGAGTAATTATAAGGGGACAATGTTCCAACTGGGGAATTATTAAAGCTGGTGTCCCACAGGAATCTGTCCTGGGCCCCCGGTTCTTGTATAGTTTTTGTTATTAAGTCATTAGACTTATGACTCCAAGTCAGGTTAGGACTATATCACAGAGTCTCTGGTGCGATTCGAACCCACGACCATACGGCACCAAATCGCCTAGCAGTTCAGGCTAACTAACTAGTACACTTTGCCACCGGTTCCTGGTTCCTGGCCGGTGGCAGCGTGGACTAATGAGTTAGCCTGAACTGCTAGGCGATTTGGTTCCATATGGTCATGGTTCGAATCCCACCAGAGACTGTGATATAGTCCTAACCTGACTTGGAGTCATAAGTCTAATGACTTAATAACATACTATAATATATACCCAAGTCCAATAAATCATAAATCATTTCATAAACATCTTGGTATAACCATAACTACAAATTTGTCATAGTCTGCTCATATAAAGAATATCATTTACAATGCTTCCAAAGTCTGCCAAGTTCTTAGACAATTGAAATTTATTATTGACCCCAAATCTCTAGAGATCATTTACTTTACGTTTAAACATCAAAAACTTGAGTATGCATGCCAAATATGGCATGACTGCACAAATGAGGACAACGCAGCACTGGAAAAGGTCCAACTTAATGTGGCTAGAATAGTGACTGGAGCCAAGAAAGGCACTAGCCATGCATGAGCTATTGAGACAAGAACTACAATGGCCTACTCTTGCAGAAAGAAGGTCTCGTTCTAAATCAATACACATGCACAAAATAGTTAGCAATACGGCCTCATCATACTTAATTAGCTTGTTACCAGAAAAGGTTGCTACAGGTTTGCCATGAAGTCAATTGCTGCTATAGACAATTCAAATTCCTCGTAGAAAATTTTAAAGGCTCTTTACTCCCAGATCTTAAAAGAAAATGGAATGCTTTGGACCCAAATACTAAATTGATTACAGATATAAAAGAATATAAAAACAAAATATAAGAAAATGTAATGCTTTAGACCCAAATACCAAATTGACTACAGATATAAAAGAATTTAAAAACAAAATAGCACATACCATTTCCTCTAATCCTCTTTTTTACTTTGGCACGTCAATATTATTCATAGTCATCTACAAATGCACTTTAGCAATCTAAGATACCATTTTTATTAACTGCATGTAAGAGATGACCCCCTATGCTTGTGTGGACTAGTGCAGAAGATAGAGAACATCCTTCATGAACTGTCTTTTATATAACACCAACAGAAGAGTTTAATCAATACTATGAATGCACCATCAAATTTTAGTGCGGATGTAATTTTATGTTAAGAGATAATATTGATATGAACAAAATTGTATCATTTTTGCAGCATTTCATGACTATATTGTAGAAAGATTTCATTCATGAGAGCTTTATTTAATTTAATTGAAATTGTTGTAACTGAATAATGGTATATTTAATTTGATTAATATTCATTTGTCACAATTATTTTCAATTCTAGACAATTATTTATGTCTGTTTATGTTTATATAAAATCTTTTATCGTCCAACCATTGATGTCATAATGTACATTTACATTTATATGTGATAACAACTAATTATCCTTCACAGTAGAAGGTTGTCAAAGAATTATTGAATTAGGAATTTCATTTCTGCCACCATTTGCTAGAAAATTACAACAGACAACAGACGAACTTAAGAAGACAGATTTATCTACACATCAATAGTGACTGTCATAAATATGGGAACATCATGAGAAAAAGAGTGAAAAAAATTAATATACATTTCACATCCATCAGCAGAGCTGAAGCATTGAAGTATATTGATGCATTAATTAAAATTATATCAAATACGTTATAAGTAGTTTCCAAGTTATATTGATAAATGCTGTTCTTACCAGTCAACTCACAGGGGCCCTGTGTAACAGAAAGGTCATCAAGACCAATGTCGTCACTGAAAAAGTCTGTCATAATTGCGTCAATCCCCACCTGAAAGTTATTTTATTAAGTGTAAAGAAGAAAACATTCGATACAATCTTAGTAAACAGCAAGTTTCAGTGTGTTATTAATGCCAAAAGTAAGATGTTTTATGATATTCTTTTGTCAAAAATTAATGTTAAAGGAAAAATGATGTATATATATTCTGATTTTTTTTATTTTGATAATACTATAGAAATTTGGAAACAAATTTACAATGAAACATTGTAAACATAAAAATTCCAAAATTAAAAGAATTCAATTTCAAAATATTAAAAAACATCCTTCCAACTAGAAACTACCTTTCAAAGTTTAAAAATTTTCCCAAACAAAACACAAAAGTTACTTGTTTGTTTCCAGCGTCGGTGTTGATGGTGACCTTGGCACTTTGCCAGCTGATACTGCGGTCGCCTGACATCCGCCACAACACACGCTCCTGCCATACCAGCAAAACTGACTTTTTCAGTTACATTTTGAAATACGCGTGAATTTAAATGTGTATGTCACTGGCATTGCGCTCTACCAACTTCACATGCACACTATGTCAATGGCATCCTCTACACATGATTCACTTACTCATTTTTGGAAAAGCCTCTCCACTCCTCTTCCTCCTTCTAACTCCCATTAGGAAGAAAATGTGTATCAGGTATCAGAAAAATTTGATATTCAGGATACGAGAGAGTGATCTACTGTAGATAAAACAGTTGTAAGTTTTTGTTTCACGATGAAAAGTCTACCATGCTTTTTTCACATCTCATCTATGAGGTTAGCTCATCTATGAGGTTAGCCTATCTCAAGGCCTTTAAATGATCTGACATGAATGCCTATTCTAAAAGCCTCTCTATGATGTCAATTTTGCAAAGAGTTTTGCTAAAGTGACGTCATTTACTAAAAGCACATGGCTTCTATTTTAGAAACAGCAGTCCAGCTGTAGTTGGGTATTTTCCCCGTTTAAGCACGTGGTACTGTTTATTTGTAATATGGTTCTGGTTCATTAATTCACAAATAAGCCAGCCCCAGTTGGTAACGGAAGTTTTAGCATGTGGTACTGTTTATTTATATTGGGGAATGTTTGATGAAGTTCTGTTTTGTAATATTTTGTTAATTTGATACTCTATTGTTATCTGATCATGGATAATGAAGCAATTAGACATAACTTACAAAAAGATTGGATTGAACATTTTCAAATAGTTTTACTTTATCAAATGATTTTAAGTTTTCTTTTGCCACACAACAAGCACTTATAGTCCGTAGGAGGTTGAAGTCTGACATCCTTATTTGTTTTTTATTGGTGTACTGTAGTTAACTTTTTGGGGACTATTATTTGAGGTGTATCCATTTTGGTAAAAAAAAGAAACTAAGTCATACATGTACAAGTAACTGAGAAACACATCAGGATTACATACTTAATATCTTGGCTGACTCTTACCTGATCACCCATGCATACATGTTCTGCTGCTTCTGCAGCTGTTGCTAGTGATTACTCTGGTTTTAAAGGCTATAACAGGGCAGGATGTTTGAGGCTGCATATTTAATATCAGTGGAATTCTAGGGTTCTGTAAAAGACCTTATATCTATTAGAGCCAGAGGCCGTCATTAATTGTACTTGCTCGTTGACACGAGTGGTTTATGTAATAATAGAAATAAAAACTATTAGATATAAGGTCTTTGGAAAGACTACTATGAGGTAATAAAGCCTGCTAAGCGTTTTTGATAATCTGTGCCCCTTCCCCCCATACCTGTCCATCACTGCTCCTGACAAACACCTCCAGAACGCCCACATGGAACCCATTCATGTTGTACCAGAAATTGAGACAGCTGTCTCCAGCGGGCCACATCAGATCCCTCCAGCACCAGTCTACAGCAAAAGGACATTAATAATCTCCCTATACTAGAATACTTTCAACTGTCCACCTTCGTTGAATAGAAAGACAGTTATTGCACCTGGCCACATCCGCCTAGATTTCCCTGTGCCCTCTGTGTAGATGTAGTAGGAGCCCCAGAGCAAGAAGAGGCCCAGTCACCGCAAATTTGGTGCTGTTGATTTTTCGGGTCCTGAATGTCAGCTGATGGCGCCTCTCACGACCTTGTGTCCAGTCAAACATATCCACACCTGGAAACAGTGGAAATCATTATTTCCTTCAACCCCAAAATATTTTTTACCTATAGGATTTTCCCCCTCGGAACCTATAGGACAAACTCATTAAGGGGCTATAGGATGTTCCCACGAAGAAGCTATAGGATAAAGTCATTAGCCGCCGCCGCCCGCCGCCGCTCGCAGCCAGCCGCCGCTCAGCTGGCGCTCATCGAGTGAGTAGCCGCTATAGGATAAAGTCGTCTCGAACCTATCCGCCCATGGCGGTCATTGAACAAAGTCCCATTAATCAAACGCCCCACCATGGTGGAATATCGCTCAGGAGCGTCGTAGCATCGTTTTAGTAGCGTTAGTTTTTCAGGCGTATTAAACCCCAGTAGTCAAGAGGTTAAGGGGGTAACGATTAGTACTCTCAATATTTTTACTCGTAGTAAACTTACATAATTTAAAACACATAAGGAAACCTAGCATCGCGTATTAAGATTTTGTAGTAAACACGTAGATCGTGGGTTAGCGATAACTGCAATATTTATTCGTAGTAAAATTTTAAACGTCATCTAGCATCGATCCCCGTTTTTATTCAAATTAAGACTTCGAGTAGACACGAATAGTCTCTACATTATTCATGAGGAAGGTTAATCAACAGCCACCCTCTACATTATTCATGAGGAAGAAGTCATTAAT
>CM032669.1:45757307-45778500 GCA_019095985.1 Streblospio benedicti
AATTGTTGTAACTGAATAATGGTATATTTAATTTGATTAATATTCATTTGTCACAATATTTTCACCTCTAGACAATTATTTATGTCTGTTTATGTTTATATAAAAATCTTTTATCGTCCAACTATTGATGTCATAATGTACATTTACATTTATATGTGATAACAACTAATTATCCTTCACAGTAGAAGGTTGTCAAAGAATTATTGAATTAGAATTTCATTTCTGCCACCATTTGCTAGAAAAATTACAACAGACAACAGACAAACTTAAGAAGACAGATTTATCTACACATCAATAGTGACTGTCATAAATGTGGGAACATCATGAGAAAAATAGTGAAAAAATTAATATACATTTCACATCCATCAGCAGAGCTGAAGCATTGAAGTATATTGATGCATTAATTAAAATTATATCAAATACGTTATAAGTAGTTTCCAAGTTATATTGATAAATGCTGTTCTTACCAGTCAACTCACAGGGGCCCTGTGTAACAGAAAGGTCATCAAGACCAATGTCTACATTGAAAAAATCGTTACTGAAAAAAGTCTGTCATAATTTTATAAACGATTCAATCCCCACCTGAAAGAAATTAATTATTTTATTAAGTGTAAAGAAGAAAACATTCGATACAATCTTAGTAAACAGCAAGTTTCAGTGTGTTATTAATGCCAAAAGTAAGATGTTTTATGATATTCTTTTGTCAAAAATTAATGTTAAAGGAAAAATGATGTATATATATTCTGATTTTTTTTATTTTGATAATACTATAGAAATTTGGAAACAAATTTACAATGAAACATTGTAAACATAAAAATTCCAAAATTAAAAGAATTCAATTTCAAAATATTAAAAAACATCCTTCCAACTAGAAACTACCTTTCAAAGTTTAAAAATTTTCCCAAACAAAACACAAAAGTTACTTGTTTGTTTCCAGCGTCGGTGTTGATGGTGACCTTGGCACTTTGCCAGCTGATACTGCGGTCGCCTGACATCCGCCACAACACACGCTCCTGCCATACCAGCAAAACTGACTTTTTCAGTTACATTTTGAAATACGCGTGAATTTAAATGTGTATGTCACTGGCATTGCGCTCTACCAACTTCACATGCACACTATGTCAATGGCATCCTCTACACATGATTCACTTACTCATTTTTGGAAAAGCCTCTCCACTCCTCTTCCTCCTTCTAACTCCCATTAGGAAGAAAATGTGTATCAGGTATCAGAAAAATTTGATATTCAGGATACGAGAGAGTGATCTACTGTAGATAAAACAGTTGTAAGTTTTTGTTTCACGATGAAAAGTCTACCATGCTTTTTTCACATCTCATCTATGAGGTTAGCTCATCTATGAGGTTAGCCTATCTCAAGGCCTTTAAATGATCTGACATGAATGCCTATTCTAAAAGCCTCTCTATGATGTCAATTTTGCAAAGAGTTTTGCTAAAGTGACGTCATTTACTAAAAGCACATGGCTTCTATTTTAGAAACAGCAGTCCAGCTGTAGTTGGGTATTTTCCCGTTTAAGCACGTGGTACTGTTTATTTGTAATATGGTTCTGGTTCATTAATTCACAAATAAGCCAGCCCCAGTTGGTAACGGGAAGTTTTAGCATGTGGTACTGTTTATTTATATTGGGTAATGTTTGATGAAGTTCTGTTTTGTAATATTTTGTTAATTTGATACTCTATTGTTATCTGATCATGGATAATGAAGCAATTAGACATAACTTACAAAAGATTGGATATGAACATTTTCAAATAGTTTTACTTTATCAAATGATTTTAAGTTTTCTTTGCCACACAACAAGCACTTATAGTCCGTAGGAGGTTGAAGTCTGACATCCTTATTTGTTTTTATTGGCGTACTGTAGTTAACTTTTGGGGGACTATTATTTGGAGGTGTATCTATTTTGGTAAAAAGAAACTAAGTCATACATGTACAAGTAACTGAGAAACACATCAGGATTACATACTTAATATCTTGGCTGACTCTTACCTGATCACCCATGCATACATGTTCTGCTGCTTCTGCAGCTGTTGCTAGTGATTACTCTGGTTTTAAAGGCTATAACAGGGCAGGATGTTTGAGGCTGCATATTTAATATCAGTGGAATTCCTAGGGTTCTGTAAAAGACCTTATATCTATTAGAGCTAGAGGCCGTCACAATTGTACTTGCTCGTTGACACGAGTGGTTTATGTAATAATAGAAATAAAAACTATTAGATATAAGGTCTTTGGAAAGACTACTATGAGGTAATAAAGCCTGCTAAGCGTTTTTTTATAAACTGTGCCCTTCCCACATCCCCATACCTGTCCATCACTGCTCCTGACAAACACCTCCAGAACGCCCACATGGAACCCATTCATGTTGTACCAGAAATTGAGACAGTTGTCTCCAGCGCGGGCCACATCAGATCCCTCCAGCACCAGTCTACAGCAAAAGGACATTAATAATCTCCCTATACTAGAATACTTTCAACTGTCCACCTTCGTTGAATAGAAAGACAGTTATTGCACCTGGCCACATCCCGCCTAGATTTCCCTGTGCCCTCTGTGTAGATGTAGTAGGAGCCCTGGTGAGCAAGAAGAGGCCCAGTCACCGCAAATTTGGTGCTGTTGATTTTTCGGTCCTGAATGTCAGCTGATGGCGTCTTCTCACGACCTTGTGTCCAGTCAAACATATCCACACCTGGAAACAGTGGAAATCATTATTTCCTTCACCCTAAAATATTTTTACCTATAGTGCATTCTGCAAAACAAAGGCAAAAGTCAGTTTGATGCATAAGAATCAAAGTAAAATGCAAGGTGTGCGTACATGATTAGGTCCACGCAAATTCTATATTCAACAGGTGAGTAAAACATTTTTTTTTTTTTAATATACAGATTTATTTACAAGACAATGTATACGTATGAAGGGTTCAATGTCTTGTAACTTTCGTAATTAAATATTAATAATATATATACAAATATAAATACAAGTACAATATGAATATTAATAGCTTCCACAAAATGACAAAATATTTTTCCACAATATGACAGAGTCATTACTACTATACTTCATCAAAATGACATAATAATCTATTCATATAGATAAATAATAAATTTGTATTTAACTTTTCCAAGGTAATATAATAAATATATATCATTCTTTTAATGCTAAAAATTATATTTTCAATTTCTAATCTTTTTCCATTAAACTTGCATTTCCAATTTTATAGAATATGATATCACAGAAAAAATAAAATTACATGCAATTATTTTATCAGTTAATTTGTAGTGTATAAAGCCACATAAAATTAATTTCCAATAACTATTACAATCAATAATATTTGAAATATTTTGCCATATTTGCTTTTTATCAGTCTTTTGCATGTATTTTCAGTCGATATCGACCTCCAGAACTGCTGTGTAAAAATATGTTGTATCAGGACTAACCATATACGGATTCCGTATATGGTTAGTTGTCAATTGGACTACTTTTGCCTAATTTCAAATATGTTCATGAATCTAGCACACCTACTACTTCTAGGGAAACCTCTATTGATTTTATTAAACTACTAAGAAAAAGCTCCAAAATCAATGAACATCAAAGAGATGCACAGAACAGCGTTAGTAGTAGTCATACGTCCCACGTAACTGTAGTGCAGAAATCCGACCATAGGCGTCTATATGTCTAGCAGTGACTGCGCCGAAGACCTTAATCAATGTTAACCAATGAACCTGGTTTTGTATTTATCAGTCTTTTCTAAACAATTACAATATTGTTGAAAAATAAACTGGTATATATTCAACACATTTAACAAGGTAATTTATTAATAAATTACAAAATGCAATAATGTGTAGGAATACACTGCATAATCATAACAGAACACGGTGCAGTCACTCGCTAGACATATAGATAGACGCCTATGGTCATTAGAGTCATTACTACTATACTTCATCAAAACGCGACATAATAATCTATTCATATAGATAAATAATAAATTTGTATTTAACTTTTCCAAGGTAATATAATAAATATATATCATTCTTTTAATGCTAAAATTATATTTTCAATTTCTAATCTTTTTTTCATTAAATTTGCATTTCTATAAGACTTAGATATCCATCCATTATTCTTTACTTAAAAAACAGGATCAGCGTATCATAATTTCATCCAGCTAATCAAATTGTCACCAAAGTTAAAACGTTTTAGTACTGAAAAAAGGAAGCTATGCTCAGCAGTATCATATGCCTTTTCAAAATCTGTACATAGCAAGGCACCTGTTTTATTATTTGCCTCACAGTACTCAAAAATGTTGATTATGTTACGAACACTAGTATCAATAAACCTTGGTCTAATGCTGGCTGACTGATCAGAATTAATTATTTCATTAACAACCTTTTGAAATCTCCCAGCCAATGCAAAAGCCAGAATCTTATAATCGTAATTTGTGATACTTAGAGGTCTAAAGTTAGAAAGAAACATACGGGACTCTCCTTTATGAATCAAATTTAACACAGATGTTTTTACTGAATGCTCATCTGCACAAGATCACAGATGTTTTTGTTGAATTAGGTAGTACACCTCTTTCCTTAGCTTCAACTATCATATTGGGATAAAATGGATAAATAATCGACCAGAATTGTTTATAGAACTCTATGGGAATACCGTCAACGCCTGGTGTTTTCCGCTCTTTGAGACTATGTAGTGCGTGTATCAATTCTCTTTCAGATATGGGACCTTCCAAAGACTCTTTTTGTTTTTCTTATCAAAATATATTGTATCCAAGTAGTTGTCAATTGACTCTAGAGAATGGTTATTAGAAGAATAGCGCATTTCATAATAATATCCAATATTTTCTAGAATCTCGCTATTTTTAGTAACATGATTTCCATTATTATCTACTAAGCAATCAATAGTGTTATTGGATTGCCTCGATTTTTCAACAAATTTAACATTTTTAACTTCGTCTATCTTTGCCCTTATTAACCCTTCTGTATAAAGAGACTCCAGCCTATTTTCTATAACAGAAAGCCTCATAATATCATCATCACTCTTAGTTATCTTATTGATTAATTTTGCCTCGATTTCTAATGATTTAAATTCATTAAACCTGGCTTTAGCTTTTGCAATACTGTATTTTATAGAGCATTCTCTAATCTTCAATTTCAGTATTTCCCACTTACAGCTCGGCTTCAATTTTTTTACTTTAACATCATCATTTAAATGTGCAATTAAATCTTAAATTTCATCACAATATCTGTCATCACTAAGTAAACCTACATTTAATTTCCAATAACCTGGACCATGACATTGCCTATTGATTTCACATTTTAGGACCTCTGCCTTGTGGTCTGTAATAGCTCTGTGTTTTATTACGGTAATATTATCCATGTTATTTAAATTTAATGAACTATTCTGTTCTGTAAAAATCTAATCTAATCTACTGTATGTTACATTGTCATTCCATGTATAGTGATATGTATCATGATATGTAAAGAGATACATGATATCTACAACTGACCTTTCACATTGAGTATCCTGCAGTCCGTATCAGACGAACCGTCTCTCTCCATGTCACAGCTGTACACAGACACTGGTGGATAGACAGGACAGGTTGAAATACAGTTACACCTGACCTTATGTAAATGTGACAGACACTTGTAGGGCATGAGTTTAAATATTGAAAATCATGAAAATGTGTTGGACCAATGTTCTTGGCTGGCACTGCACCAATGAAACAGTAGCCTGCTCATTGTTGGTAAATCATCTGGTCGTGTATCAGGCAGCACAGTACTGGCAAATAGTAGTCATTTTGTACCTTGACTTCAGTACCAATGTGATTATATAGATATACACAAGCTACAGATGATACTTACCATTATTTCACTCTAATGTTAAGCCCAGTCTACACCGCTAAGACTTCCATCAAACAGCATCCGACGAGACGTCTTGTCGGACAAAGTCTTTGCGGTGTAGACGCGCTTCAAACCAATATTCCACGATTTTCCGTCTCGTCTCAAGCTGTCGTGAGTATTTGACATGTCAAGTCTTGGTCGTATGAAGTTTGATTCAGTTTGAAGTAGTTTGATGCAGTCCTGTTGGTGTAGACAGGTTTAGCGACAAGACGGATCGTCGGGACATAATTTAACCAATCATAGAGCAGTATTCCTTCCACGCGTGATACATTAACCATGCGTCTTGTTACTAGAATCAGAAAGTGCACGACTAATGGTCGTAAGGTTTTAGCGGTGTAGACAGGTTTCATGAAAGACAAAACATCTTTATATATTTCTATCAAACTGCTTAAGACATCTCGTCGGATACCGGCGTTTGAAGGAAGTCTTAGGAGTGTAGACAGGGCTTAACACAACTCTGAATGCTGTACGGTGATTGGTGGAGAGCCAAAAACCGACAGAGTATATTTTTCCATGTGCCACACCTAGTTCGGGTACTCTTTTTTCATGACAACATCTCGATTCAAATCATTAAGATGCTATATTTATGTTGTCAATAGATTAGAAACAAATTGAGAGCCAAAACCCTATAATTGTAATACAGAGTAATTTAGAATATCTAAAATTCGGATTAGTTTGTGCACTTTAATATTTAAAAAAATTGATCATACATAGCAACCCGGCACACAGTCTTAGACTAGTGATGGCATATTTGTTAATTCACTGCCCTAATTTATGCAATATTTCCCTCGCAAGCTCAAGGAATATTGTACAAATTCGTACACTGAATTAACAGATATACTACTACAAAACATGGTATATTTCTTCAATATACCCACCTGGTATTATGTCTGGTATGCATTTCCATAACTATAACTCACTTATCAAGTCTTTCAGGTATGCAGGTTGCAACTTTTAATGTTCTTTTGTGGTCAAAAAACGTTTTTTCTGAGTACCCAAATTAAGGCCGGCTTCAGACGCTTAGGAGTTTGGTTTAAAAATTTTGTAACTACAATAGTGAGATGCTAACTTCCATTAGTGACTCACTAATTGTGTCCATCCCGCCTCCGTTTGAGTCTGTTCGGTTGCCTGTCCCCCCACTACAGCCTCCTGATCTCACGAAGACGGTGTCCAGCGCGATGTCAGAGCTGTATTGGCCACCACGCCGAGCCTCAAACACAAGCTGTAAACAGAGAG
This sequence comes from Streblospio benedicti, assembly GCA_019095985.1. Classification (NCBI taxonomy): domain Eukaryota; kingdom Metazoa; phylum Annelida; class Polychaeta; order Spionida; family Spionidae; genus Streblospio; species Streblospio benedicti. The sequence goes on from CM032669.1 coordinate 45,764,452, forward strand.
CAACTCTAGACAGGGTCAGCTACCCATCACCAAAACAAGTAGCATTCTGATATATGCTGTTCTCCAAAATATGTACAAGTCTTTTGATTTGATTTATTTTGATTTGATTTATTTCGTTTATCACAGGCATATTAATACTTCAAAGTAAATAAAGGATTACAGATAGGTAAAAAATATAAATGCAAGTAAAATTGAAAAGAGATATACAAATATAATAAAAAAAAACATGTGACAAACAATGAGCACTAAAAAGATATCCATTTAAAATAGAGAGTCTTATTTCCATAGTGGACCTCGGTAAAACATGGAAAAACAACTGACTAGAATTGCTAATGCCATAGAACATAATAATTACATTAATACTGATTAACCTTTTAACAACTATATTCTTATTACTCTTTTATAAAATGGTCTATATAATATTTCTTACATTTTGATTTAAAAGACGCCAAACCGTTTGACTTTCGTATTGGTAGAGGTAGACTATTCCACTATTTAATACTACAATATTTAAACGTTTTCTGTCCATGGGACTTAACTCTTGGTACAATGTACAACAACTCTTTTTCCCAGTTAGTTTTCTCTCTTTAAACTCAAAATACATATTATTTCTATACAAAAATTTCAAATTAGCATTATTTTTATTTAACATTAAGCTATCATTAGACAAACCACTATACATCCTGATAAAATGTAACACCTAAATATTTTATACTATTTTTTTTACTCAATTTCTTTGTTATTGCACATTATATTCAATCTATTGCATTTACTTGGTTTCTTTTTTGTACCAAACAAAATACTTTAATTTTTACCCAAATGTAATGATAGTTTATTTTCTTCCAGCCAATAGCTAAGTGATTTCAAATTTTCTGCCAATGTTATTTCAATTTGCCTTGGGTCTGTCCCACTGACAACTAAAGCAGAGTCATCAGCATACAGAAAAGTCCTCCTTGCACAAACACTATTCCTGTATGCAAAAAGGACCAGAATTTTCCACTCATCAAGAGGACGAGTAGCTAAAATATTTCGCTTGTCCTCCACAAGGTTTTACTCCTTAATACCAGAGGACGAGTGACTAATCATGACTCTGCTTGACAGTATGGCTATGTAATAAATATTGTATAATGTTGTCACACACCTGTTGATTTGGAGTGATGGTTTCCAAAGTGACGTTTTGCTCCAGCCATTTGTAGCCCTGGTCACCAGATACACTCCACAGAATCTGTAGCAGTATGCGCAAGTTATGGCCCAGTCATGTAAAAACATTTTTCTGTGAAGTAAGAGTGTTGACCACGTTAATAATAGTAGATTCCCCAATCTATATCTTTATACTATCAAATAACAACTTAGTACAGTAGTAACACGTTAATTTTCTAGTTTGGGTAATAAAGCAATTACTATTGCTTCAATGCAGTCTGATATGGAATAATGGATAGCCTGTCATACTGTCAACTTACAACGGACTGGTAAAGACTTGAGTGCTCCATGTTGAGGTGGATTTGTGGAGATAGGCTTGCATGTATATACTTCAAGTTCATATGCACAACCACACAAGGACTGTAGTTACTGAAGCAAATGCAATACCCATGTCAGCAGTATATTGATCAACACCAAACCTATCTGCGTACCACTTCGGTGCTCCCCCGTCCAGGGTCCTTCTTTATCAGGCGCAGTTCTCCCATGTGGAAGCCAAACATGTGGTAGTGGAACGACACACACAGCGGACCCTCAGTGTTCAGCGCAGGAACCAGCAGTCTACAACAATGTCTGATAAATAAACCTTTTTTCTTTCAGTGTGTCACATGTCACACTTCTCATCCAACAGTCAATGATGATTTTTCCATGTACATGGGTGCAATGATCTGAATACGGTAAAATTGAATTATAGTTTTATAAATGTTGCCACCCAGTATAAGTATGATTGAGATGGTTCATATTCATTTTGAAAGCATTGGGATACAAAAACTCAATATTAGTTTTCACAAATTTCAAATTGATTCAGGAATAAATTCAAATAAGCTTTCTAAAGCAAGTGATAATGTTGTATACATTTGTAATAGGGGTGGGCCGAAGCTTCGAACCATCGTTTATATCATCTACATGATATGCTATACTCAAAGGGTACGTCTCAAATGGGGTGCTGTTTACGACGTCAATAACAAAAATTGCTCAATGGTGCCAAGGTGGCACCCATCAGATTCTTAAAGCAAATATATCATATTACTATAATCTGGAAAAAAATTACGTTCTTATTCTACTTGACAGTCATACCTTGATTTTAAAAGCAAAGTTCCTTGACTGTACTTGGCCAGCTTGTAATCCTCTTCGGGTTAGGCTCTACCACTTGGCGTCACCACTGATACGTGTCTATTTCTGTCTTATCTATTCTTTATCCCTAAACCTTTCCAAGCTGTCAAGCACATGCATTCTGGGCCATTTTCTTTACAATATTCATATTGATATAATAATTGATGAACCTGTTGTTAGTACTGCAGTCAAGTAATGTGGGATCATTCTACTACAAAAGAAAAGTACCAACCTTGTGAAATCACCCCGGACTCTGCCAGTGGCTTCCATGTAGATGAAGAATTCCCCATTGAAAGCCCCATCGGGTCCAGTGTATCTCGATGGTGTACCTTTTTTTTCACCAAACGACCAATCCAGTCTGCAACATAAAAAGTAGGGTATTAGAATGAACACTGAACACATTTGACACCATTGACTGCATAATTGCTTCAATGGTCATAAGTATCATAAAAGTATGTGGATTTCTAATGTCAAATGTTTTCTTTTTATTGCTTTGCAAAATATTAATTGTTTAAACATTGTCGTGTCATGAACCATGTTTTGCAGAGCTAAAAATTAAATCATTTTCAGTACGTCAACAAGATATCAGACAGGATATTCTTACTTGAAAGGGAGGCTTATTACCTCATCACTGCTAAAACAACAACTAAATGCTGCATTTGCATTTTTTTTCTGCATGTGCTATGTATGCCAACATTGTCACTACAACATGCATGCACCTCACTTTCAAAATATGCTTTGCTTAATACACAGAAACGTGCATGACAGGGGTCATCTCAGGTGACAAAACGTTAATAAATTCATGTAAAGGTTATCACTTGTCCTCTGTGTCCTGCTGTGCTCCACACAAGGTGTTGCTCTCAAAGTCACACTGCCACAGAACCCTTGGAGTGGGGGCCACGGTGGAGGTGGTGGGGGTTGTGGTGGTAACAACTGAAATGTTGTCATCTTCAAGTGAATGTGTCAAACAAAATTACAACATAATTGTGCATGTGAATTTTTGGTATCGAGCATAGTGGGAACCCTGACAGGCCAAATGAATTGTATCTTTTAATATTTAAAAAAAGTGAAATGAAACTGTTGCCAGTGTCGGAAATAGCTGTCCGCCCCTCCGCCCTGGGCAAGTAACTTTACTTTTATACAGGGCAAGTAACTTTTAGAGATGGTTGCCCTGATGTCAGGCAACTTTTTGCTATACATTTTCAACATGGAAATTAATATGGTGTTCAAAACCAACAACGCTTAGACTTATTGAGTTGGGCACATGTGTCTGTTTAATTTTGACATGTTTTGTTAGATTGTCAAAATTGCGAAGGTGATAATTTATAAGGCCAACCACGTTGGACGTGTCAAGTCATAGCACATACAGCGTATAAACCAGTGTGCCTGAATTAAAAACATCAGACTGACTCAAAATCTGTGACCAATTTTTATTCAATACAGAATTTTCAGAAGCCGAAATTCCTACTGATACTATTAATTGATAAGAAAATAGACAATTTTTCACCTTCTCCTCGAAAAAATTAAGAGGACATTATATTTATGAAAAATATCGCCACTGAGGCGACACAAAAATTTCATGTATTAAAATTGACTGCACATTTGACAATCCTTATTGTTTATCGGCTAAAATGAATCTGTCTGTAATTATGTACCATTCACTATTTTAATTACACCCTTTTTCGTTTAAAATTACAAATGTTCTAAAATAGATAGATAGTATAATTTGCGTAAGAAAGTTGTATGTACATCATATTGTACTTAAAACATACAAACATGCAGGATATGAGATTCCAGCAGGAAAAAATTCATTTCTTGTTATATTTTAATCTTTATCATAATGTCCTCATTATAGGGACACATGGTATCTATAGTTATATATTTTTATATATTTATATTTAAATAATCATATAGAAAAAATAACTTTATATCTATATATATTTTCTACTGTAGAAGAAATACTTATGCACAGCATGTTTTATGATTCAATGAAATTTGAAAAAAAAATAAGTTCCCTATGAGTCTATATCTATGTATCAATTTTTAATTACTAATTTAGAAAAAAGACATAAGAAAATAATGAACTTAGTGTAGCATTTAATGATAAGTTCTCAGATAAAAGCATAAAGGAAAAAAAGTTATAGAATGTTGGCTTGAAAGTTTTCAGTAGTTTAGAGATTTTCAAAGAGAAAGTTTACAACATCATTTGTTTCTTGTATAAAAAATCCTTGGAGCTGCTCGTACCATTTTATACAAAAACAGAACAGATTATTAAGTTAAAAAGTTACAAAAGTTTATTTAAATCACAAGCATCGATGATGTGAAAATTTGCGATTTAGATAAACTTTCGTACCTTTTTAACTTTATAATCTGTTCTGTTGTATACAAAGCATTTTATTTATTGGTCCATATGTGTTTATTCAAAAGTCATGCCTGTATAATAGAATGCCACCAGCATTGCCATGCCTATGACATCTCATTGAGTATTCTCTTACATCCATGAGTAAATCCGTTATGTAAAACACTTACAGAAATATCACATTTTGTTGCGAATTCACCTAGAACACTAATCAAGCAATTCGGCTTTACAAAATTTTGTTGTTTTTTAACATATGTGAAAAAAAAATAAAAGATTCTGCTAAGTTTGTAAGTCATTGCTTTACCTTGGTCTCATCACATTAAATTAACGTATCATTTCGAACATCAAATGTGCCTAATTAGCTAACGATTTTTAGGGTTGTGGTGACAAAAAATTTACAAAAAAATACCAAATTGTGTCTACAAACAAATTGCGCATTTACTTTTCTGGCTCGCTTGCATACAGGGTAATCCAACATGAAGACATGTAGAAATGAAACCCATCATGGGCCCCAGCATCATGGTAGGGCTGTATACTACTTTGTTTTACAAACCCTATATTATACACAGTACTACTGTAAATCATAGTGGTATACATTCCACACACCCATGATGCTAGGGCCCATGAAACCCATATTGTCCTTGAAGAAATAAGCATTTTAAAGGGTTTTGGTATGTTTTTTAATGTATTGATAACCCACGTACTCGGGACCACCCGATGAGATATGTCAATTGTCACTGGTCAGAATCTAAGGGTTGGCTATCTTTAAGGCAGTGCCTTTATCTGAATATATTATTTAATTTTAATCTACAATGTCACAAATTGCACCAAAGACCATAGCAAATTCAGTTTTTTTGCAAACAAGATGCCATCTCATCCTATTTTGCATATTGTGCAGGCAAGTAATTTTCATTCAGGGCAAGTAACATTTTATAGTTACTTGCCCTGATGTAAGGCAACGTTTTGCAACGAATTTCCAACACTGCTGTTGCAGCATTACATTTAGCCTATTTTCTATATCATAAGAGTTGTTATACAAAATATGCTGGTAGTGAACCACAATATCTTATATTAGATGATCTTGTACTGTGTATTATGTTTTATTTATGTCAAAACAGACTGTATTTGGGGGGAAAAGACTAAATGAACTCTCACTTGTGCTCCAAGTATCTGCACACTCCCAAACCCCACCCTTTCACCAGAAAAAAAGATTTATAATTGCCAGAGATCACAATGGTACATGTTCTTGTTTACCATCACAGGACTCTCCATCTGGGTTGAGCATGAATCCCGCTGGACAGTGGCAGATGTAGGAGCCCATAGCATTGGTGCAGGAGTGTTTACAGGGACTGGCGGTGCACTCATCTATATCTGAAGAATACATTGTAAAAATCAGTACACACATTTCAGTACCAGATTAGGGTATGAAACTCATCAAAATTTGTTGACGGAACACAGGGCTGGCAACTTCAAAACGTGGCCAGCCCAGACAAAAAGTGTACGGCCTTTAATTACGTTAATGTTGAGGACTCCCTAAAAATAGCCTACCCACTGGGCCGTGAACATTAGAAATGAGCCGGCCTGGGCCAAAATCAGTCGGCACCGGGCCACCAGGCCGCCGGGTAGGCTCTATTTCATACCCTGTGTCAGATACATTTTTCAGTAGCTCTTATGCATGTTTTGGTTAAAAGTAGTCATTTTTCCATGGGTAGATGGATGCATTGGCAAACCGACTGGCGTTTTCAAATAGACAATAAAGTAATATAATGTTGTGTTGCTTTGTGTATTTGTTTGCCAGTTAGCGCATCTACTAACTAGATGAGCAGCGGGTGGGGACTCGCAACTGGTGTGCGCTTGCCCTTTTTGTAGCAATATACATGTATTTCATTTTCGTTTAATTTTCGCAGGTTCGCCGACTAAGCCCCTAATATCTCCCATGTGAATGACTTGCTATGAGCAAAGAACTTGAGCATAACAAGTCTTATAATGTGCTTTATTTTATGTGAAAAATTACTTTATTGTAATATCAGTGAGTTAAGACCGTTTAGCACACGTATATTTGCCGAAATGTTTCGAATTATTATGTCATTTGCAGGTTATCTACTGTCCATCCACCATTTTGTGCACCTACTTGGTTCGCCTGTAACATGTTTTAGTATGTGGTGAACATATTTGTTTGTGGTGAACATATTTTTGCACCTCAACTTGACAGGTGAAGTCGAGGTGCATGTACATTAACTCTTTCGAGCAATGGCATGGTCAATGCCAGAGTGACAGCTTTACTTCCAATACATCAACTATTGTGGAGCCTATATAAAACGTCTGTTTCTTAACAGAAATTGACCTGTGTATTCAGAAATGCATCTTATTCCTTATTTTCACCATCAAGTGTAATAATTAATATTATCACAAAGACCACGATGAATCAGAGTTTGACCTAAACAAAGAGAAAAGGGGCAAGATATATGACCTTGGTGACATTGAGCTTTCCACCAACAAAAAGAAAATATTGGAGGATGTGAACAAAGACCATTCTGTCTCAGCACATAAGAGTAAAAAATAATTATTTCACATTGGGAAACGCTATATGAAATAAAAATCCAATATGAATAAAGTTAATATGACGAACTTACACCCAGTAAGAAATAATCTCAGTGTTCACTTCTCTGAATTTTAAGTAGACAAGTGAGATAGAAAGTATGCAAATTACATGTAATAAGCATAATCGTAGGTGGGTTTAATTCAGGGTTGCCAACCTGACACACACAGAAATCTTAATTAGCGTCTTCAAAATTCTTAAAAAATCTTAATATGATGCAAGACATTTTTATTAAAAATCTTCATGGTTCAGATGTTATTATTGTAGATTCAGTGGAACTTAACATGTAAGAATCAACATTTTTTCTAACCACTTTGCCATTCATTCTTGATTCTGATTGGTCAAGAGCCATGAGAGATAAGTGTTATCAGTACTTTGTAGAGATGATCTCACTACTTCGAAAGTGGAAAAAGGTGAACGTTATTATTTGCAGGGTTGATGTTTGAAAGCACAAGTTGAGTGCACCCCTGTTTTACGCTGGTCGCCTTTTATTCCCGAAAACAGTCCTCCATGAAAACAAACCTATACAAACTTATATTTTAGTGATGGTCTAAATTCTTCACATTATTTTGGATATCCATGCTTATCTTCATTGATTCATTGAGTGAAACCAATCAAACGTTTATCAAAACAACATTAGCATTAAAATAAAAATCGGACGTGTGCTTACTCAACAGTAATTTCTATATAAACATTTGAACCAGGCGTCTCTGCATCATAGTGGTGAAGTTTGTGAAATGTTTTCAAATTAAAATAACTCTGTTAAAGTGTGGTATACTTGTGGTATCTTTTCCTGCACGCGTTCGCTGACGTTCACTTGTGCAGGAAAAGACACCACTCCATAGGCCTATCTCAACACTAAAACATACCATTATCCTTATGTCAATATTTTGAAACTTTCAACTATATTGATAAGTTATGCAACCTCATAACATCATTTTAAACTACTTTGTACTATGAAAGGTCAGTCAAATGAAGAGATTTCTAAGAAAAAAATAAACAAATATTCATCCACTAGTCAAAAATCCAATTAAATGACCATATCCTACTTAAAAATTTGATACCTGAAAATCTTTAAAATTTGAAAATCCTTACAGATTCACACCTAAGTAAAGTGGTGTTATGGCCATACATTCAGATTTAGCACAAATAGGATTAAAACTAAAAAATACCTTAATATATCACAAGGTATTATGCTGCTAGGATAGGACTAAATAATGCAGGGCACAAGGTGAAATTCATTATTCAATCACATTGCCAAGAAAAAACTGACTACATGTACTTCCCCATTTGGACTATCCATACATTTAGACCTGATGATTTATACATAAAATTAGCCTCATCGACTTGCACTTTATTGCTGGGTGAATAGATCCTACTGGCAAGAGTTCGGCCATATCCAATGTAAATTCACATTCATTTCTAAAGGCCGTCCTTAAATTACATGTATCAATTGGCTTTTTAACCTGAAATCACTTGAGTTTTTTGATGATAGTACAGCTGATGTTTTACCGTGACATGTTCGTGCATCCGGATTAAGCACAAAGCCGACATAACAAGAGCATCGGTAGGAATCCATCACATTGAAGCAGCTCTGCTCACACAAGCCATTGTTCACAGCACATCGGTCGATGTCTGTGCGAAAAGAATGAACAATGCTTAGGTTTATCATCAGATATGCCATGCCGATCCACTCCTCTTTCTATCATCAGAACAACCATTTCACTCTATGCAGGGCTGAACATTAAGGATAGCCCAGTAGTCCTCAGCCACTGGCAGGTTACTCAGGCTTGGTTCAGGCTACTACCTTCTTTGAGCCAGCGGTACAAATTTTTTATGCTTTTCTCTAGATATTTTTTGTTACCTGGGGCTATAATCGCAATCTTATAAATTAGAGCCATCTGCTGTCAAATCTTGGTGTTCAACCCTGCATGGTCAGTAATCCTATTTATATTGCCCACCTACGGAAGTGAAATCCTACTATCGCAGCTTTTACAATCTACAATACCTTTTCATCAAGAGTAGGGCATGGAACTCTCTCCAGGGCTTCCTTTCACACATTGCTTTTGGCAAAGTTTATGCTAGTGCTTGTATTTAATAGATCAAATGATTTATAAGACCGAATGCAGGTACATGTATGTGAATATTTCAAATGACTTAATAGCTGGGAAGACTGACACTTACGTTGAGTGAAGAGATATGAATGCTTTTTTGATGAGTAGGAGGGTTGTGCATAAAATGTAAGGTAGCTCAGAGCCCCATCAAACATAAAAACATCTACAACATAATGTATAGTCATACACCTTTCAGTTAAACATGCCATTTTAAATTCTTATTTAATTCTATTTACATACAGTTGGGCTCTTTCAATGGGAGAATATCCATTTGACCATTCTTTTAAGCTATTAATGAATAACTAATGCTCGCATTTGTTTTTACTTTAAGAACCTATTACATGCTAAATTTGTAATATTGTCATTACTTTTTTCACACTCAAGTGTTCATTCCCTTCTCCAGAGTTTTCACCATAAGATATGATCGTCTCCCTATTCCAATTACATGACCTCAGTCGATGTGTCACTCCAATTGCATAGCCACAGAAAAATTATGCTGTGATAGAAAAATAAATAAAATATGAGTTAATCACGTACCATGGATTAACGTGGCAATACCTCCTTTACTTGGCGGAAGAGGATTAGGTTAATTCTTACATGGTTGGCGTGTATTATGTAGGATTGAGCTGGTGATGTCGACTCCGCCCAGTCTAGCAGGGTGTATTTGCCAATAGGCATTTGCTGTTCTTACCCATTGTCCACGGGTTTGGGATGCGTGTAAGTGCAGTTCTTGTCTGTAGGACACTGTGAACCTGCTGTCATGATGTCATCATCTTTAGCCTCAGCTAAAAGTTCGGAGCTGTCAGCGCCCTGTNGCGATGCGGCAATCACCTCTAATTGTAGTCCCAGCTGGACGATCTCCAGTCAGTTTTTCTAACAGCATCGCTGCATGTCTGGACCCACCAGACTTGCCCGATGAGGCAGACTTCTCAGCCCAGGACCCGGATAGGGAGGTCTGACGTGCAGATGATGCAATTTTGGAGTACTTTATAAATGCATTACGTAAAATACGTACTCTGTACATTACTGACACTTTGTGGACATCATACAAACATTTTTTATTTCATAAATACCGATGTCTATACTAAACTAGAGTCAGTTTCATAATCACAGTTGATCAACATGACTCCTTTATTAAGCGCCCACAAGCCACGTTGCATGTGCATTTGTTTGTTACACGCACATGCTGCGATTTTATTTGTGGGCAGAGCTAGGATCAGTCAACAAAAGTAAAGTTCAATGGTGTAAAGCAAGTCACATGGCACGAGCAGGCAAAGCAAACATTTTCTTCTTGCTACAGTGATTGGTCACAGCAATTTTCCAATCTTGTTTGGAAGATGGAACATAAGCTTTTGGTGAAGCTTGATGTCATACGTCTGGGATAATACTAATTACTAAATCAGGCGGAGAGGAATCACGGCCCATGCACGAAAAATTCCTGACACTGCATACTTGCAATCTGCGGCTTAAAAGTTTCATGGTGAAAACTCTGGAGTATGGAATCGACACCTGAATGTTCCAAAAAACCGGGTTAGATGAGGCCACAAAGTCACCGAAGCCTGACCCAGATTACTTGCGGAACACAAACAGTGTCAATCCCTCCAGAGTTCACCATGCCCGCCCACTTGCGCCATTGGGTGAACTCTGCTGGGATCGACGCACAGGAAGTGATTGTGAGGGACTGTCGTATTCCTCAAGGATCCATATCTTTGGGGTATGCATTGGGCTTTAAAACCTGAGGTCAGGTGTTTGGAATAGGATGACCATCATATTTCATGGTGAGAGGGATCGACACTCGTGTTCCTCAAGTAAACTGGGTCAGGCGTTGCCCTCTTTCTGGCCTCGCCCAACCCTGCTATTACTTTACAACCATCTAGGTTCAAATATATAGAACTTGTATATTAAATGAGATAGTTAGCAAACATTAATGAGCATTTTAAATTTACTTATTCCATGACTATCTTTACCTGAACCATAAACTTCCACATCACAGAATGGTAAGATATCACGCGGTAGAGAGCTGAGAAAATATAAGTATTGTCCAATCATTCCAGGCTGCTCACAAGACAAGGTCAAATGTGGTCCTAACCGGCCACCCCATGACCTGTAAATAATTTCAAACGTTTTACTCTGCTGACTTGGTGGTCTCTTTATGTAGATGTCACATTATGAGTGTTTGAGACAAAGTGAAATCGTCTTCCCATAGAGGTAATCTCTACTTTGCATATCACATATCTTATGGTATACAACAATACAATCGATTTTGCTTTTTATATCAAATATACATTATTCCAACTGTTTCCTCCTCAAACTATAAATTACGAAACAAAAGCTTCCTCACAGCCACATATAAACAGAAAAACATTTTTTAATCGGCGATATATGCAATCAATCTAATTGGCATCTTTTGTTTTGAGGCATGGCGTAGTGGCTAGGGCCACTACAGTCTAGAGAGCACGCAGGCTAGGATAGGCATGGCAGGTATAAAGACGTTTGTGAAAACTACGTTTTTCTAGCCTTTCTGAGGAGCATCAAAGATACTTGTTAAATCTTAATTAACAATGAGAACAAAATAAACTAATGTCTATACTTTATAGGTTTTTTGGCACAAGACCAAAACAAGTTATGTTCATCATCATCATCATCAATAAAAAAGAACCTGATTTAATTAATGTGATCGATCATCTTTCAAATATAGATAAAAATGCAATATTCAAGGGCATTCAAATGTTTCATATAAAAATCTATAAGGCAACAATTTAATGACAACATTAAACAATTTAATGACGTGCGAAAATATTATCGGCATTTGTTTAGTAAACTTTAAATTGAGAACTTGCATGAAGCTGAGAACAATATGAATGACAATAGTATAATAATTGAAATGTTGGGTTGAAAGTTGTTTACATTGTGCATTAAAAATATAGATTACAGATATTTAATCAAGATAATATGGTATAATTGAGATATTAGTAAACTTTTGTAGTATAACAAAAGACATGTGAATTGCTAATAAATAGAGGTGGTTTTACTCTTTTCATTTATTAAACTATTATAGGCATCTTGATATGGTAAAAATATATTTCATCATACGTCTTGCAGATCCCTTGGTTGATGTTCAGATTCCATAGATTTACACGATGAGGGCGTAGAAGAATCCGCACAGATAGACCATGATCATCTGAAAAATACAGCCATTTGCCATGAAGAAAATAATACACCTATAGCAATAATACCCAGAGTTTTAGTCTGTTTAATCGTCTTTCAATTATAGATGAAAATGCAATATTCAAGGGCATTCAAATGTTACATATAAAAATCTATAAGACACTTACATTAATGTAAATCATGATGCATAAAGATGATGGCAGAAGGAAATTATATAACATGATTAACTGAATAAGTTGACTAAATGTACAAAAATAAAGTGGGGGGTAACGCTTTCATTTTTAAGATATCAGTAAAGGACTTTGATGGAGGTCATTGGAAACATTTGAATTATTGGAACAAAATATCCACCTTAATATACATTTGCAGTCTGTTTTCCTGCACCTGCAAATGATGGCTTCATTCTTAAAATTGTTTTTTTTGCTCTTAAATAAATACAATAGTATTTTATGTCCAAAAAACAACTGCTAACATATACAGTAAAACCTGAACATTTGGGACAATAATAAAAACAGTAGCAAAAAGTGACCACATTAGAAAGACCCCATTTAGTAAAGACTGTTTACTGGAGAAACCAAAATATTTCTTGTACTTTCCTATCAAAGCACTAATCATTTCTAGGAAAATTTGCTTTAAACATTAAGTGTGTGGAATTTAAGGACATTATCATTGATAAAGGGTGCTAGACAAAATGGAATATTTCTGGAACACTTTAAACTTGATTGTAATGGAGTAGTTTACAGGTATGGTTTGAATATACATCATCTAGCTTGCATCAGGACGAGAACAGTAACTAGTCAGATGCATAAGAGTCTGCAAACAGTATGTGCCGTTGGTAATATCCTTGAAAAATATTAGTCTTTCCTAATTTAAAACTCACATGTGTTGCACTGATCCAACAGATACAGGTCTGTGGAAGCATAATAAAACGACCGTGGTTGATTAAAAATCACACCGCACCTAAAAAAGTGTTTTGCAGAGTGTTGCTTTATATAGTTATAAGTTTTATAGTTGCATTGTTATTTCACAAGGTTAGAAGAGAGTATTTATACATCCTTACACGTCTGTTACCCGAACTTATGTACATATTTGCATATTATATACACTTTTATTTAAATTTCTACATGCCAGTATGATAGGAATAGAATAAAGATTATTTCGAGATAAGGTACACATTCAAAACCCATATAGTTTTCCTACAAAGACAACATATTTTTAGTCATATTTCTACGGGAATGTACACGTAGTTGTAAAACTGACGTCAGAGGGTCTACGTCACGATTCTGATGTTTTTACAAGCTTTTTGAAGGTAAGACGATTTTGCTATTAAAATGCATTTTTTCTCATTTAATATTGGAATACCTTTCATAAACGTTATACCAAAATGTTCACAGAATCCAAGTTATAGAACTGGCGAAAACCACCCCTCACCCTGTTACTTGATCTTTAAGAAAAGCTGAAATTGCTCCCCCTACAACTGTTACTGTTGTGAATAGATA
>CM032669.1:45778600-45812767 GCA_019095985.1 Streblospio benedicti
ATATAACTGCTTTTCATACATGACTTACTACTACATACAGCTAATATTCAAAAGAGCAATCATAAAGAAATACTGTTGAGCATTGACTAGTCAGTGTCACTTCAAAAAAGTACAATACTGAGTGTATACATTGTACCTGTCAAACTGCTCTAGCAGCGTATTTCAGACATGTCATACATATAACAAACTTGAGTAAAGCATACAAATCTGTTACAAATATATGTTTATTTAGAAGCAATGTTTGTCAAAAAGTCTTTGGAATATCATTAATTTTGCGAATAGTTTGTGTTAGGACTAAGATGGATAGTGAGCAAGATGGGCACAATGTTAAGCATCATGTTGACAGTGACTCAGATGACAGTATGGATGGACCTTTGCTGCATTGGGAGGGCATTGTTCATAACTCCCGTCCGGACCCTGACACAAATCAGGTTGATCTCCCCACAGTGGCGTTTTTTATCGCATGGTACAAAATAAAGAATTCCAATGCCAGTATTGCAAAGATTTTTGACAAACGTTCACTTTCAAACCAAAACCACGCTGCTTTTCACCATATTAATCGTTTTACAAAATGATACGACCCTATGCGTCCGTTTATTAGTGGATGGAGCATGCCTGAGTAAATATTTAGGGTATAAGGTAGAAGTACCCTCACAGCTTATGCGCTTTTTAGCAAAGTCACATGCACAATGACATTAGGACATTGTCAAAGTGATTTCTCAAGAAACGCATGTGCTATTAAAACATGGCTTCTGATGTACAAATTTTGACAGGGTTGTTTCATTTTTTTGAACAAATTCCAGTCTTTTCCCCAGATTTGGCCACTTTTGAACGAATTCCCGGCTTTTCATGGCTCATGAAAAATATTATGAAATTCACAACATATTCACTTTTTTTTGCGGGACAGCTGGGAGCCCCGATATATATACATATGAGTATCTTGCTAAAATGTATGCTGATATCTACATCATATCTATGAGCAATATTGTTTCTATCAAAAATTCTATTAGCCCCGTCAATGATTTTATATAGGTGTCTGATAAGCCCTGTAGGGCTGGATTTAAAAAATTATATACATTATATAAATATTGAAATTGAATAATATGTAATGTTAATTGGATTTTTATACCATGTCACGATAATAAATCAATCAAATCAAATTAAATCAATTTCAAGAACTCAGCAATTACCTACATAATACATACTCACCGCGCCGACTCTCATAATCAAACCACTTGTCCATCTTATTATATATAGTGATATATTGCACATGAACTAGCTTTCCTAAGTTGATCATCCATCTAACTTCACCTTCACGGACGATTTCCGCATAATAGCAAGTTTCCTTAAATGATGTATACCAGTTGTACGTACTCCTACAAAAACCATCACAGTCTTATGGGAATCTCATTCATACCACACATATTATGCATAATTACACTATCTACAGTACGGACTCCGTCAGCAGGACAAGCGAAATATAAAGAAGTATGTTATGATTGTTTACGTTGCTTTATGATTTCTTCTTATTGTGACGAATGGATGAATGTTACAAACGAAAAACCTTCTGTTGCTTCTACAAGTTACGGGTTTTCTTCTTCCTTTGCCTCAGCTTTCGTAGTTTCTCTTTTCTTCTGCTACGCATTTTAGTAAAGTTTCAGTGAAAAAAAGAACTTTCCCAACTCGATCCACACGTCCGTCATTTAGTGTTTAATGTGTGTCTATTAAAATATCGTCCGCACTTTTCAGCCTCCCTTTCATTGCGGCTGTGCCGGTAATGTCATGAAAACACCCGAGCAAAGTCGATTTTTCATGTAAACAACATGGGCACTACTTGAGAGCAGTTGCAGAAATTATTCTATTCTTTATGTGTTTTTTTTTCTGCATTTCGTAAATCCTAAGTTTCATAGTATCAGCGATTGTGCAGTTCCAAGAAAACCATTATGAGCAGAGCTTTGTAACAAAATGTTTCCATTTATTATGGTATATTACGTTGATTCATCCAATTTTGTTATTTCGGTGTCCTTCAGTACTGTACATTAGGCCACCACATGCTTAGTATACCTACCAACATGGTCTAAACACTTCCACTTTTGCAAGTGACAGCCTGTTGGACGGAGCAGCCTCACTATAAAGTAGCTAATGAGACGTTTCATTCGAAAAGGCTCCTTTTTTGCAAATCATTATGTATACTAGTATAAAGTCTTGATCATCCAAGCTGCTATGGCGATTTTCGGTCTGGATGATCAAGACAAAGGATTGGCTTTGTTCAGTAAATGTAATACAACAAAACCAGCCTAGCAACTGCAGTCATTAAATAATCTATTACTCAAGGAATTTAAATCAAGAACCAAGTCTTATGGTGATAGAGCATTTAAGGTAGCAACATCTAAATTATGGAATAAACTTCACCTGTCCATAAAACAATCAAAGACTTCTTTAAAACCCAATTGAAGCTCCATTTGTTTAAGGAGGCCTACAAGAGCACACGAACATTTATTGGAATTTGCGCTATAAAAATTATTATTGTGTTATATTGTATTCTACCTGCTGGGTCCAAACACTTCAACCTCGGTGAGCGCTAGGCTGTTGGACTGCAGCAGCAACACGGCGAGGTAGCGGCCAACGAGGGGCTGGCAGTTGAGCAGGATGTGGGGTAACTGGGCCCAGAGGCGGAAGGCGCAGAGGGTCTGCTCCAGGGGGAGGTACTGCTGCCATTCGGGCAGGGGAAAGTCGGTAGCAGGGAGAACGTGGATGGACATGTCCTTCACCAGCCGGGTGGCGTACACTGGCAACAGACAACAGGCTTCCATGTTAGATACTGGTCCGATGGTAAGTTCATGTGTCTGGTGGACGGGTACTTTATTATATAGCCAAGCTAGCCCGACATGACCTGTACATTTGCTCGTAAATATCTAACTTATTAACATGAATACATTCAAATCAAATGCATAGTAATGGTATGTTATAGTCGTGAGGTTACTCTATCTATGCACGAGTGGTGACATGAGTGAGCGCTAGCAAACAAGTGCATGCAAAGCCAACCAAACTATTTTTGTTGCAAGTTTATGTTCAGGCTATCTAGAAGCCTAAGGCCGATCAACATAATATGTTTGTTTTCAATAACCATGGATTTCAAAGGAAGGTAGGAAGGTAGGGATTATTTTTTACTTACTGCAAAGTTTTACTGGTCTAAAAATTCAGGTAGGGTGGCTTTTACTCTTTTTTTACTCAAAATATTTATCAATGAATTATCTAAGTTAGGAGAGAATATTTTACTGAAAGTGTATAATGTCCACATCAGGCCACTTTTCGGTGTTTCAATGCTTTTTTTTTACTTTGATATTTTATCCAGGTGGTGTTTTTGGCATTATCTTTAACTAAAAGTCAGAGAAACATTTTAGGTTGGCCATTAAAATGAGGTTTAGGCGGAAACCAGAAATAAACATACTATTTTGGGTGGCCTTATACAAGTTAATGAATATGCGGCAGCTTACACACTCTGGTGAGATGACCGGTGTAGATCTTGACAATCTGCACTGGCTGCTCTTCGCCTAGGTCCACGGCCCACCATGGGTGATGTACGGTGTTGGTCAAAAGCGTCTCGAACCAGAACTTGTCCTCGTGTCTGCATCATGCAATAACAACACCAAGATAGGAAAGAAAATCTTTCCGCTGGCCCTGGGCTGGTAGATTCTAGCCAGGGCTAGTTTGAAGTGTGGATTGACACAATTTCAAAATGAATACTTACAATATAGATAAAGTCTACTTAACAGACTTAGGCGTAAGTATTTGATATAGACTATATAGGATTCTTTCTCCAAGTTTATAAGGCCTGACGGGACTCACTTTAGACTAGTACCACTGCCTTCAGTAATTCATGAATAGGTGCAACAATGGTAGAGGTTCAGGATTCGAATTGTGGCAGTGGCTGTGACATAGATCTATAGACTTGGAGAAAGAATTCTCTATGTCAATACTATTACATACAATACTTTTGCGAAGAAAACATCCGACTTGGTGTCGATAATCACAGATATGAGTTATCACATTTCTGCTGTTCATATAAATATTTGTTAAGCGGCAGTTTTAGCCTCTACCTATCTCCGTCCACTGCCATGCCTGGTGTACCATCTTGGTTTACAGTTCGTGACATGTAAGCCTTCTTCTTGTACGCCAAGTTCGCAGCTGTAAGCAACAAATACTCAATCATGCACAGGTTTTTTTTCTAACTTTTTTTTAAACTTTTATTATGAGTATTCCCATATTCCAGTATTTTTCCATATCTCATTATTTCTTAGCATATTGAATGTACTTATTTCCCCCATATTCCTGTTATTCTGTGAGCATATTAAAAACTTCATGTCTCAAAAATACAAATCTAGCCAGTAACTCCCAATTCCAAAATCCACCACCTAGCCCATATGAATGAATACTCAAGCAAACAACACAGCAATGAAACAACCCCTCCCGCATTTCTGATAAAAAAAAAACGACATACATGTACAGCCCAGCAAGCACCTCCACAATTATTCACCACTACATAAATGTGAAACCAAAGATAAATACAATTACATATATACCAAAGATCAAACTGATGCAAAAATCAAAACTAAAATCCTACATCTAACCTCGCGCTCCCACTCCACCCCACCCCTTGACAAAATTATGCAAAATCATAAAAATCACTACAGCAGAACAGGATCAGGATTAGGTGCAAAAGTGTTACGAGTCCGCAGCACATTTTTAAACTTATTTTCATGGAAAATTTACCCGTTGTGATCAAAAATTGACAAATTTCTACGTAATACTGAACCCCTGCAACAGAAGACATACACTTGTAGACCTCCACCTCCTCCAGCTGCAGCCTCTGGTTCTGGCCTGGTTTGAGCACCATCACGTACTGACCCTCCCGGTGGTCGCAGTAATCAATGTGCACCGCATCGAAGTGCACCTGCAAATCGCACTTGGCATTTGGGCCCCGATCGACTTGCTGCCTGGATTGCACATAGACGTGTACAGCACTAGTGAGAAAATCTTGGAGGTTGTGGTCTGAAAAAATAACAGCAACAAAGACATTTAAATAGAATAAGACACAGTGCTGTGACCATATCAATAATTTATTTAACTTGAAAAAGGAGGGGTATACCAGATAGGACCCTCCAAAGACCAATGGTATTTCAGGTTGAAACAATGTCACTTTGGGGGAGGCTTTTACAATGATTTATTTCTAGGAAATCTAGGGATTTTCTCAAAATGAATAACGTATAAATGTTAAAAAGATAAATACTTTATTAATATATAATTGTTAATCCCAAAGTGTATTATCAAAACAAAACTAACCCTTTTTCTTCACTTCACATAGAAATGGCTCTGAGCCGCACAGATTATTCCACTGATAGTGAGTTTCCAATGAATCCCCTTTGTACCAGTAAAACATAAGACACTTATACTCTATAATGAAAAAAAGGCATGCATCATAAAAATTGTCATGAGCAATTTAGGCTTATGGCATAGAGAGAACTCCAGAGAACATTTGTATTGTGTAGTATATTACTGTACATGTATCACTCCCAATGACAGTGTGCTACAGCTCAAGTAGGCATTATCCATGCTTCGTATACTATTACAGCCACTCTGGGTACAAGTCAGTTACATTTCCAAATAAAATGTAGCGACATAGCATGGGAGGCAAAATGTGTTAGGCAATTGACCTTTTTCAGTGTTTGTAAACACAAGAACCTGTCGGAAAATGCGCGTGCATATTGGACCCACAATATTTTCCTATGCGTAGTAAATAGCGAGAAATTGACGACTTTTGTCACAGTATTTCTGCTCTAAAAATGTACTAATTTTCTTACTTATAATTGGGAATGCATGGCATAACCTCTGTTCTACAACATATCACGACTATTTGCATCAATTATTGAAATAAAAGATTTACAAGGACATTTACTTTTCCTTCTTTTTTGCCATAGTACTACTCAAGAGCTCCGACTTGGAAAGCTTGACGTTTTATTGTAAATAATGATACTGTATAGTACGTGGTTGTTTTTTTATTCTAATTTTTCAGTAATTTTTACTTTAAAGAAATATGAAACATGATGATACTACTACAGCATGCAAAAGTACATACCTTACCAGAAAACAATGACATATACAATTATCAACACACGGATTAAGAAATATTTAGAAATGTTTGGTTCATCAATAGATCTAGACTAACATGGTCTCATTCGCTACATACGACCTTGCGGCAAGAGAGATGTCATGAAAAGTCTATGGTACGTCAAATTAACATTTATAATTAACGTCTAAAGTAAGTACATCTTGGATATTTTGGCAAATCATGAGTTTTCTGAGTCCAAACTGCATGCGCATATTACGTCATACATAACTTGAAATTAGTCTGCAGTGCAGGCAAGTGTATAGTGCACAGCTATGCTTGGAGGTTTCGGGGGCATGCTCCCCCACAAAAAATTTTGGAATTTAGACCCTATTCATAGCGTCTGAGGCTATTTCAAACAGAAAAGCAACCTTAAAACATATATGTTAAAGCTCAGATTCATTCAGGGTTTACCCTAAAAACAATTCCCCACAAAAACATAGGAGGTAGTTGTCTTCCTTGCCTCATATGTAACTACGGTTCTGAAATGAGGCCACTAAAGATGACCGTTGCTTTTTTTCTGGATCACTAACATTTGCATTGGTGTTCACATGGGGGCAACAAAGTGACTTCACCTCAACGTGCAGGAGACATTTTTACTAAGTTCGTGGAAAAATTGCCCATCACTTGTGCCAATTTTAAAAAGCCATTCAGGTCCTCCTTTTCTCTCTCTATCACAAGGAAAGTTGCTAGCAAAATCGTATCAATATCTCTTTTAATGTAAACATCATGCATGCTTCCCAAATACATAGCAACTTTTGTACTATTAAGACTATTAAGAGTGATGATCAGCTTACGTGGATATCTCCTACTGATGAAGTAATGACCTCTAGCCCAGAAGCGTCGCGGGCCAACGTAGCCAGGTAACTTAGTGAGAGCATCCAGCGCATTACTGCAATAACATAGCCGCTAGATATAAGAGTGCCCCATGTATTAAAAGTACTAGTAGTCTGAGACTAGTATTTAAGCAAGAGGACGAGTAAGAATTATTATTTACATGTCTTCTAGACTGCCATCTTTGTTCAAAGCCTTAGCGTTAAATGCGAAGAACATTTAGGACGAGAGAAATTTTTGGAAAAGTACTCGTCTGCTAGTCAGAGACTGATTTTTAACCAAAAGGACAAGTAAGAATTATGACTTACTTATCCTGTAGCCTACCATCTTTTCTCAAAACCTTTAAGTAGGTTAAGTTTAAAACATGGACGGGTAAAATTTTTAGAAGATTAGTCACCTTTTCGTCATACTAGTCCTGTAGAATAGTAAACTATATCCGTTATCTGGGTCACTGAGATACACTGTATTTTCATGGACTTAGGTTTAAGCATTGAAATTAGAGGATTCTTCAAAATTATAGACTAATCTCACGCATTTGCCATCTTGAAACAATAATTGAGAAAGAACATTTCTGTATTTGTACAAATTATCTAAAAAAATGCATGAATTTAATGATAAGCATGAAGTAGATAAGGATGCCATGGTAGACAAACAGTAAAAATAAAAATTTCAAATCTCAGAATCTCACGTCAGTGTTGTCCACTCTGCATATGAGTCAATGTACAGCAGCCTTGAACCCCCGTAATGACGTCTACAGAACTGATCTGCTCCCTGCCAATACAAAGTCAACAAAGGATAGTGAGTCCATCCCAATCCTATACATACTCTTATGTGTGTACGATGTGATATTTCAAATAAGACTTGTCATTTCCCAGTGGTAGATTCAGGCTTTTTAGAATAGAGGCGACATCAGGGCAAGACTGATTATTGAATTTATATTCAATCTTTGTTAGTATGCGCGAACTCAAAGGCTGAAAACCCAGCTAAAATGTCTAGGTGTTTGGAGGGAAAGGGTAAAACAGATTGCTCTTCATTTCATAAAGTACAGTAAATATGAATAATATTTGTCTTATACAATTAAATTCGCAAGCAAACTTGGGAAAACACATTCGAAGTAAATATGAAAAGTACAAGAAATAAGTATGCTTGTAAAAGTTAGTACCTGTATGGTACTCCGCTGGTTGAAATGGTAATAGTACATTGTGTCTGGAGTGTCCACTTCTAGAGCATCCTTAACATACAACGCATTGCCTACGAAAAACAAATAAAGGAGACATAAAAACTTTTCAAATTTGCAATAACAAAATCTATATACCGTATTATCTTGCATACAGGCGCACGGGCTTAACATTTTGAGAGTGCGCCTTGTAATCATATAAAGGCCCATGGGCTAATAAGAGTGACAAAAGAAGTTTTTAAGGCCAGACTGTATAGATAAATTGGATGACAAAAAAATTAACGGCTTTTTTCCATAGGCTGGGAAAAAAATAAAAATAAAAATCAAATATGTTGTCAAACTGGAGGTGGGGAAAAAAAGAAAAAAAAAAACTTGATGGGAAATCTGGAGAAAAAAAATAAGTCTGAAATATCAGAAAATGCAAGTTCTCATTTAATATTAAACTTGGTTTATTTTCTTTATGTATTGTATGTTTTGATGTACATTTGTATATATGTGATGCATGTTGTGCACTGAATTTATGTGCCCCTTAACACCGGATAGTGTGCAGTATGCCTTCTCCCTTGTAATATAACTGTACATGTTCTGCCTTTCTATTCTAGTTTCTGCTTTACATTTTTAGCTTTAAACTCTACTAGATACTAAATGTTGTATGTGGTGATGGTTGCTTTACATCTTTGTTTGTCAAATTTATTTTTTAGACTAGAATAGATAGCTTTTCAGCCATGTTTTGGCATGGGTGTTTAAGCCGGTGAAAACTGGGGGCTGGGAAAGGAGTCAGTGCCTGTCCATTTTGTTACATCATACAAAAGTTAAAAGTCAATTTTCAAATTCAAGATTTTACTAGCAATTCAACATTTTTTGCAAAATGATTCACAATTATTTAAAGGTATGAATCTGGCAATGGATTGATGAGGATTTACAATATAACATACCATATGCTGTTCCTAATATGTTGAGACCCACAAATTGTGGTCTAACAGTAAATGATAACTCTCAAGTGATAACTGCAACAATCTACCTAAGATAAACAAGTGTTACATTTGCAGGACAATGGCCTCGCCCTCTCTGTTACTACTGCAATAAGTTTTGCAGCAAGGATGAGATGCTAAACCATAATGCTATATACATGTACCATGCAAACAGAAAACTGAGTATAAGGCACAGGTGGTTAGGTGAAACAAGTGGAATCTTGTATAAATCACTGCATTTCGTTACAATCTGTGGTGTTGTGAGCACAGTAGACTTCTTAAACAGCTGTGTAATTAGTCTTAAATGTGGACCTGTACAAGAAATGAGTGATATGCAAAAATTTGAGAAAATCTTGCCAGATGTTGTTCACACTCTAAATGGTATGGGACAAGCAGATGATTTTGGATCAGTGTTACAAGCTATTGCAAAAGGCAAGATACATAATAAGCAGAAGAATACAGCCTTACACCTCTCAATAGATGTGGAGCAGTTTCTTAGGCAAGACACGCCACACAGCATGCGTTACAATCAAACAAGTTTAGATTTCTGGACATCTGCTGATGAAAGTTGTACATGGAAAACGTATGCGACTTCTTGAAGGAAAAAACTGAGTGAACTCTAGTATTGTACAATTCATTAATTTTCATTTGATGCTACACCATTATGCCTTTGGTACACAATATGTATTCGATCATTAGTATAATTCAAGTAGCAGTTATGGACGTTTATAATAGGACTTTGTATTTCATAGAATATCAATCACTTTTGTCGTTAAGCATTTAAACCAACACTGTTTTGCTTTTGACTTTGATATTGAAATACAATATGCATTGTGCATTGTGGGGTATTCTTGCATGGGTGATATCTACAACCTTGCAAAACAGATTTACTTCAAGAAATCTACCTGTCTGTTTAGTAATGACATTTCCTCATAATTATTCTGAATGACTTTCATGTTTTATTGAGAAAGGTGTAGTTAAAATAACATGGGAAATAGGTGGATGCGTAGTTGTTCATATTTCCTGTTTTAGGGCTCGAATAGTTGTACAGCAAGAATGCTAGGCAATGACTATGTAGATTAAGTGCTTTCTGTACTGTACATCAACTCGACCCAAGGTATGTCATTTTATTGGCAATATTGTGCTATTTGAAACATCACTGATAGTTATAATTGCTTTCATTTTTTGTCCTTGTAGAACAATTATGTGCATAGCAACTAAATTCCCAATGTTGATGGAAACCAGAAGTAGTTACCGTACTCTAACAAACCAAAGTAATAGTTACGTATCCATATTTAAGCGGAAGTTACCGTTCTCTAGCCTCTCAGTAACCGTTCTCATTGCATTTTAGTTACCTCGATTATCCTCGATTCAGCTTTTAAATGACGAATTACTTAAATATCTGCCTTGTGACTGCTGATTTTTGGTGTTAATAATTGTCCTCATATGTTACATACGCTTTGTCAATGATATTATTGTTAAAGGCTTTCTAGAATGTTCTCTAGCCTCTCATTTTAGTTACCTCGATTATCCTTGATTCAGCTTTTAAATGACGAATTACTTAAATATCTGCCTTGTGACTGCTGATTTTTGGTGTTAATAATTGTCTTCATAAGTTACATACGCTTTGTCAATGACATTATTGTTAAAGTCTTTCTAGAATGTTTTATATTTGAGCTAAAAATATCACTTATCTTACCTGATTCCGGCAACATCCGCCATTGTGAGAACGGTTGGTATAGGAACCGTACTGAGTTATCCAGGTGTGATACATAGTTAATTTTAGCAGATCCCTTGGAAGAGATCTGCCTACATGAAATTCTATTGTTGTTGTTGTTGTTAGACATCAATACATGTACATAGTTGTAATAAAAAAATATACCAGTAAAAATTTAAAATAAATACAACATTAACTTCAAAATTACCTATTCTCTATACAAATTATATATGTTAAGATTGTACATAGAAGCAAAGCATGATTAAAAGGGTAATTAAATGCAACAAAACAATTGATTTTGAAATAAAGCTTCATTTCAAGATATTTCTAAGTCAATATTCTTCCATACTTTTTCATATTGAAATTAGTCATAATGCAAACTGAACAGTTTTCATCCTTTTTATCACTCCTATCTGTCCTCTGTTATTCCTGGCCCTGCTCACGTGGACAGGTTAATTACAGTTCTTATAAGCCAGTTGTCAGTGCAAGTAAATTTGTTCAAACACGAGTTTGAGGGCCTTCCTTTAAGGCAACCTAAGCTGGTGAAATATCACATTGTGGAGTCTATCTCAAATGGATGTTGATATTGTGACTAAAATGTGGCATTTGATGATTCAATAGACTGCTATTTGATCCACTTAGCCACGACCCGGTCCGGCAAAAAATAAATAGACTTTTTAGTAATTAATTAATTAATTTCAAAAGTACATGAACCGGTTCATCAAAATGTCTTAAAATAAACATTCAACCACGTAAGATATCCAACTTGCATACAAGTGCTATCAAATGTCGATTAAATTGATAGAAAATAACCAAACCTCCTGTCACCCTAACAGTTTAGTTTGGTTGTCACGGTACAGTCGCTGTTTGTTGTAATAAAACAATATACTGGCTATTCAATAATTTCATTCTCTTCAATTATAAAAACCTCTGGTAGTCTTGGGAATACTTTATAAAAATACTAGATCTATATAAAAGAACGTAAGAACGTCATGAACGTGCCACTTCATGAAGTTTCCGATGAACCGGAACGTGGCTAAGTGGATCATATGTAATATGAAAATAAATATGAGTTGAAGTTGATGGGCATTTTAATGGCATTTAGTTTAATATCTATAGCAGTGACCATTTAAAGACAGACGCTCTAGGCTGCATTCCTTTTGAACCGGTGTGCACGAATGACGAGTGTACATGAGTGGGACACTTTTTCCCACCTGTCGATATTCGTGTTTTTAACCCGTGTAGCTACACGTGTTGGTACACTTCACAAAACGCAGAGTTGATGTTACAATGGTCTGGTGTGAGTGAAAAAATATTCTGTGGGTTAGGGAAAATAATATGATATGGCTCAACAAAACAATACATTACTTTTCATGGTTCGGATTGGTGATCATGGGAAGGGTAACAGATAATAAACAAGTAGTATATAAAAAAAACAACAGCATAATCGGAAAGCCATAAATCTCTCCCTCCTAGATCAGGCCCTTTTAGGTTAATCAATTTTAAAATTAGTAATTCAAATACATTGTACATACATGTATAAAGAATATCATAGAAAGGCAACACATCTAATCAGAATGAAAATAAAAACACATTGTATCTAAACTTCATCAAAAATGGGCTAAAATACACCAAAATCTAAATTACAGTAGTACAAGAAAGCTGAATGTGAAATTTGGTGACAATAGGTCAAATACTCCTTCCTGTAGAGTGGTAACAAGGTATGAACACGTATCGCTCATAAGTTCGTCAAAAGTAGGCCAAAGTACACTAACATCAATTCAGCTGAGGAGACTTGTATAGTGAACAAAGTTGTGAAGTTTAATGACCATAGGTGAAACACTTTTTCCAGTACAGTGGTAATAATTGTTTTATTCGAATATTCCGTAAATTTTTCAAAAGCCGGCCAAAGTACTCAAACATTAAATCACGTGAGGAGAGTGATATAGTCATACAAAATGTCAAGTTTGGTGATGATAAGTCATAAACTCTTCCCAGGAGACAGATAAACAAAAATTCGTAATAATGTGTTTTTAAAACACATGGTAACTTCATCAATAGTAGGCCAAAGTACACCAAAATCTAATCAGCTCTGGAGAGTAGTACAATGAAGCTAGATATGAAGTTTGGTGACCATAGGTCAAATACTTCTTCCTGTAGAATGGTAACAAAGTTTGTTACGTAACACTCATAAATTCGTCTAAAGTAGACCAAAGTACACCATCAATTCAACTGGAAAAAATTTGAAATCAAATTTTAAAATTCTCTATCCTCTATACAAATTATATATGTTCAAACTACACATACAAGCAAAGCATGAATAACAGGGCAAATAGATACAGCACGATAATTGATTTTAAAATGAAGCTTCATTTCAAGATACATGTATTTCTAAGTTGACATTCTTCCACATTTTTACATATTGAAATTAGTCATAATGCAAACTTAACAATTTCCCCCCTTTTATCACTTCTATTTGTCCGCTGATATTCCAGGCCCGCTCAAAAACATGTTATAAGTAGCAGTTCTTACAAGGCAGTAATCAGTGTAAGTAAATTTGACATAACCACGGCGCGCCATGTTTATTTATTTCATTTAAAATATAAACGAAGTTATTTCTATTTTAGTGCTAGAATGTTTATTGATTTAATAGTAAAACATAATGAATACAAGCCATTGTATCATATTCGAGGATTACAATTGATGACAACAAAGTAAAAGCCAATATAGATGCGCAAAGCAATAAAAATGTTCACGTCTGGGCGATAGTAGAGGATGATGAGGTTACGTGAGTATTTTATTTTGTTGTTGTACCACATGCTATGGCATAAAAGCCCAAATCCTTACTCTTAGTCAATATATGATGGTTCTTGGTGGGATGCGCTACAAGTTCAGATAAAGGGGCATGGGCTTATATCCAAGATCAAGCATAACCCCCGGGAGACCCCCAAAATAGCGATTTTTCGGTTTAAGGCGCATGTGCCTGTGTGGAAGAGAATACGGTACCTATATGGTCTAACATTCAGATTGAAAATTTCTCATAAAAGGGCATGTGTGCTTACTCAGAAGTGTTTGAATTGACACAAAACAGATTTCATAGTTTAACTCTCTTGGTGCTGAGGAGCTTGTCATCGCCTGAGATTTTACCCCCTTTAGTGCCGAGGCAACTGTAGTAGCCACATTTCATACAAAAAACAGTTGGAGTTTGTTCCTGAAATTCGTATGCAAATGCTCGTACTTTTTGTTTCACCTTCTCGTGTATCGACAGTGAACACTCAAACTATACATTTTTATGTTTTTTTATGGGGCAAATATACTGCAGAATGATAGTATTTTAGTTTTATTTGTATGAAAGAATATCTACGCATCAAACACTCATTCTCTGCTTCAAATTTGAGGCCTCAAATACTCTTATTTGCCTGTGGAAAAACCATCCCTTATCATACATCGTTGGAACCAGCTTGCCGCCATATTTGTAATGAGACTTAAATAAAAATAAGAATCAGGTTCACCAGGTTGTTTATAAGGGTAAAGGTCATCAGCTTCGCGCTATTCTTTCTATTTGTTCGCCAAGAGAGGTGCCTTACCATATGCATAAAATAAACAAGACAAGCAAGTGCCCATCAATTGATATTTTCAAAATCATGTGTGCAGCCTTTATTGTGCACCAGCATTGTGACAGATTCATAACCGCGCTTTCCACACTGAGGTTCACTGCATGGTAGCATCTATCAGATGCGGTTTACGGCGATGTAAGCCAAGACTACCATGTAAATGTAAATGTGCTTGTTTATAGTCGCAATGAACAGCTTTTACCGTTTTCTAGCAACTTTATATTTACACCAGGTCATAGGCATCCTTGTCACACTATATCTGACCAGTACCTATTTAACTTGTAGGTACCATGTCGACAAGCTAAAATGTTATTGACTTTTGCACCTTGTGGAATCAGGTGCTAACATATTTTTATCTAATGGTTTATTGCAAGTAAATAAGAGTTTTCAGGCTTCACATTTACAGTGGATAGTGCGTAGTATGTGGGTAAATAAACATCTTTGTGTGAAATAATCGAGTAGGCCTTGTAAAGTTATTTGGAAGATCATGGATTCGAACTCACAGTCTTGTGTCCATGATTCAGACCAGTCATATGTCATGGGAGGACTTGCTAACCATTACACCAATCTCCCTTGACGAAGTCCACACACTTCAGCTTTGAACCAGTATCAATCTTATGCAATGGCACTTTCCCGCCTTGATACTATTATTAGCCTACTAGCCTTGCAGCCTTAATCACAATCACTGCCTACTACTATCATTTACTAACCGTTAGACGCGTGCATGATACTTAATAGAACTGTTCCCTGGGCCACTTCTTTTACACTAGCAAATAAAATAAATATTATCTAATCCTCTATATTTCTCGGTAAATTTGCATCGAAATGTTGAGTATGGGCGTTTGTTGTTGACACACGTGAGGATGAAGTAACTTACGAGTATTTATATGCGAACTTTGCGGTCAAATTGGGTTTATTTGTTTTTCACATTGTCTGTTGACTTTAATCGACTGTAGGCGTAGAGAAGTCATTTACATATGTCGAGGTTTGTCGAAGAGTGGCAAAAAAAAGAGTTAAAAAGTGGTGAAACAGCCTGCAATGATAAAGCGCAAACCTACTTCCATTGTAGAGGTACACTGCGTCCACTTTATAGGCCTGTCCCAGATCTACCAGCCACCACGGGTCTGTTTCTAACTGGGTGCTTGAAGACGAAGCACTATGGAAGAGGCTGAAACAACAATTTGGAAAATTAAAGCCAGCTTTACTAGCAGATCCAGGGTTTTGGAAAAGGGGTTCAACAGGTCAATTTCATTTTGCTTGGTACTTATAGACATGCCAAACCTGGAAATTATATTTTTTGGTGGGGGAGGGGGGAGGGGGGGAGTGGAGATGCCGCTGCACACTCACTGGATTTGTGTAAAAACTTTCATGAACGTCCTCAAAAAGCAAACCTAATTAGACTTACGGCTTTGTATAAATTTGCTAAAATGATACAAATTGTTTCTTCATAATTGCTCCAAGGTAAAAAATGCAAGCACACTTACAATCTTGCCCCGTCCACGGCCCTCTTAGCCTCACTAAACTCGTAGGTTGAAATCTGCAACGTCGTACTCTGCATGGCATTCTTCCTAAAGGCTAGGTTCACTTCTGTAATTATATAGAATTTTGCTACGCAGGATCTGCTTACCGGGTACATGGTGTACGAGGAAAGGTTTCACTTTGTATTCACTTATAGCATCTCCAACATATAAGCCAATCATTAGAAAGAACAATAGAAACTTGTTTCTCAAGTTTGTAGGGATAAGATCAAAGAGCTTGAGCTATCCAGTAATTGAGAAAACCAACTAACATATGTTCTTGGTTGAAAAGAAAAGATACTAACCTCAATACAACAGGAAATTCGAGATATTAAAGCAACAAGAAACAAAGATCTACTGTAAACTAACAGGAAATTTAAGATAAGCAATAATATGAATAGGCATTGCCTGGAACCAGCTGCAGTATTCTTTTTTTTTTAACTTAAATTTTGGAAATGTAACAACCACTTGTTGCTAAACATTTTTCAGTTTAAACATATGCTACTCTTGCATCTAGACTATAGTCCAGCCTTATGAAATGGGGGTGTACTAGGTTTGTAACGGCGTCTGAAAACGCCTTGCTACACCTATGTTTTTTTTATCAATAGATTAATAGGGTATAAGAAAATATCTCACGGAAGTGGAGTTGTCACAGGTCTCATTCGCTCCGTTCACTCGAGCTGTGACAACTCCACTTCGGCGAAATATTTTCTTATCTCACATTCAAACATAATGCAATACCCTATTTTTCCCACTTCTTTTACCACTTTGACAGAATTATTTAACTTGAATATGTTTACCGTTCGTGCCTCATGATGAGCAGACTGCTGATTCGAATCTTATCGACATGAATGCATATCTAGGTGGTTTGAATAATCCCAAAATGCTGTGATTTTTACAATCTAGTGTGTTGCCACAATATACACATACTCATAATGCATGTATATACCAAAATGCTCAGAATTCAGGCAATCAATCAATTATCTTGTTTGTTTGCAAATATTTTAATGGTGACACTTTTCCTTGAATGGAAAGCAGCTAGCATAAAACACGGTGTGCTCGACATATGCTTTAAAACGCCAAACCTTCAAATAAAAACATCCACCATATTTCTTTCTCTGAACTTCCCAAGCTTTGTACGTTGTAATAAAAGCAATGGAAGTGGGAGAAAAAACAGTAAGTAACGGTAAATTGCGTACCGGTATGTCATAATTTTGATTTTTTTCTTCTTGTCCCTCAGAATAAATCAAATCAATGCTTTAACACAATAAGTTAGAGAAACAGATGGCTGCTGGTTATCAAGTGATTAGTAGGCAGTAATCTTGACACATTTGGTCCTGTCTTATGCTGGGGCTGGTATCAAGATGACAATTTATTATAACAGTAAATAGTATGCTTTTGACTTTACCCTGCAAATCACCCCTCACTGTGTAGACCTCTACGTGCTGCAAGGCAAGGACGTTGGACCAATGACGCGTGGAGATGGCAACAAATCGGCCGACACGCGGGAACCGGCACAGCACAGTGAAGCTAGTTGATGTGAGGAAGGATGTGAAATCTCTCTGGGGAGTATTCAATGTTAACTGAAATATTTACCGTACACTTGGAAACGTCTACAAAACAACACAAGACAAACTGCAGTATCTTGAGTTGTCTCAATGGAGATGGTCGCTTTATTATGGGACGGTTGATTTCTTTATCAATGTTTAGGACATAAAAATCGGGGGAAAGAGGTCTCCTTTTAAAGAGGTATGTTTATGGAGGTGGTGTTAACTGAAGGTGTCATTGAATGAAATTATAAAATAAAATAGGAGCAATAAGTTATAACTCCCCACCAGCCACTACAGTTTATTTTTGTTCTTGGTGTGAACTTGGAGCCACTGTCATACCCTTATTATATCATTCACCTCAGCCCATCTTCAGGCTGGTTCCTGCCACAGTACCACTCCTCGAAGGTCACCGTCAGGTTGAATCCAGGCTCATAGCTTGGGTGGAAATCCTTCATCACATAGATATTGTGAGGATGCGCTGAAACATGCACAGCAATCCACTATCAAAAATCATTATTGTATTGTACAGACTCTAAAGTAAGATTATTTAGGGGACTAGCCTCTAGGGGCCTCAAGGTGGTCTCTATAGAGGTTCGCAAGTGGTCTGTTTATTAAGGCATGGCAAAACAAGAAATGGTCTTAGATTTAGAGGTGGTCAATTCAGAGAAGTGATCTGAATTGGAGGTTCCTCTGAAGTTAATTTCTGTAATAGATTTTGTATTTTATGAGAGAACTGTGGTCTGTTTGGATCTAATTTTAGGCTTCTATGAATCAAAATCACAGCAACCGCAGCTCTCCCATCAATCCAACAACTTTTTAAATGCTAACAACAGATCTACACATCTGATGCATTCTGAACAACTGTTTTCATTCATCTATCCGTCTATCATTATTCATAACTTACGAGTGTTTCCGGGGAGGTTCTTGAGCGTGACTGCGACCATTCTGACTGTGACCGTGCGGCCGTGAAGGTCGACCACCCACCACATGTGGGACTCCTGTTGCGTCTCGCTCCAACGACTGCAAATATGAGTAACACCCAATGGTCTCAATAGCGAGGGATGATATTGACATTAGACGTAATTATTATATTACTTGCTGCCATCTGGTGACATAAAAAGCAAGTCTCAGAAGATTGACATTGAAAATGTCCAAAAATATTCAGATAGTAAGTTTTAATGAATTTATCACAATCAAGAAATATATATACAAAAGAAGAAATCCAACAAATCTATTTTCAGTACTAACAAACTGCTTACACGCACTACTCCGTAGTACCTACACATTATGTAGGTACAGGTCAGGACTGTTAGTGATAACTAACATTTGGACTACCGTTGCAATGTGTATGCTCCCCGGGAAGTTGTGATAGATATGATATGACAAGAATGCCAATGGCCTGGTGTATTTGTAAAGTGGACTGAGCTTATGGAGAGTAAACTACATTACTCATATATACCTTTACCTTGTGCCATCCACAGCGAATATCGGCGTGCGGATCCTGGCTGTGGAGCTCTGGTACGTGTGCCATGCCTCGAAGGCAACGTTGATGGGAACTGGAAAAAATACGGGCACAATGGAAATCCCCCTTATGGACTAACGTCACTCATCAGCTATCTTGAAACCAAAGAGTCTCTTTACCACATGATAAAAAAGTTGAAAAAAACACCCTGCATTGGTGCAGGTGAACACTGTTTTCCCACTGTTAAGTACTATTGTAACTATGGGTAATTGACACATTGTTTCGTTACAGATGTGGTTTTAATCAAAATGAAGAGTAATATTTCCTCCATGTGTGATTTTCATTTCCCACCACACAGTGAATATTTGATTCTACTCTCACTGTTCTGGCAAGCAAACTCTCACCACTGTTTTGATATAGCTGAAGACACAGCTTCCATTTGACTATATCAAGTGGCGTGGGACTCGAACTCATGACTCCAAGGTTGTGAGACCAGAATGATCCCATCATCCCAAGGAGCGGGCTGTTAAAAGTTTACACGGACGAACCGGTGTTCATAGAACCACAGACCTTAAACACGGCTGAAAAATTAGACCTTCCAAAAATTTCCATCCTAAGGTGGGATTCGAACCCACTACCGCTGGGGTGAGATGATAACTGACCAAGTATGTAGGCTGGGGGTTACAGACACACCAGTTTGTCTGTGTAACCTTTTAACAGCTCGCTGCTTGGGATGATGATATCAATCTGGTCTCACAACCTTGGGGTCGTGAGTTCGAGTCCCGTCAGGGCCACTTGATATACATTTACATTTACATTTATAGTCAAATGGAAGATGTGTCTTCAGCTATATCAATACAGTGCTAGGAGCTTGCTTGCCAGAACAGTGAGAGTAGAATTGAATTCACGAGCAAACTTATGAAAAATATATGTACACTTGTTCATAGTAAATGTTCGGTTTATGTGTATTGACAAGTAAATATTTGTCAATTTTTGAACATGACAAGAAGATTTTTTTAATGAAAATAAGTGCCATATCACTAATCACTCGTCTTGCTGACTAGTAGCACTTTCCCATCTAATCCTGACCTAGCTTTATCTCGTAGCAGGCATAGTAGCTACTAGCACTTACGTTTTCCGTAGACCTTGACTTCCTTAAGCATGATTCTGGCCTTGTCATGGTCTGAATGCATCAGCACGTAGCGGCCTAGCAAGCCATTACGGCCACACGTCAGGTGGAAACTGCCACAAAGTACAATGTATATCTGATATTGGTGATATTAAGTATTATGTAATCAACCACGTCCAATTATGACATCTTTT
The DNA here is from genome assembly GCA_019095985.1 of Streblospio benedicti. Lineage (NCBI taxonomy): Eukaryota > Metazoa > Annelida > Polychaeta > Spionida > Spionidae > Streblospio > Streblospio benedicti. The sequence continues at coordinate 45,798,932 of CM032669.1, forward strand.
AGGACCTGAACACATCAATGGACAAGTGCACTTCCAATCAGCCATTAAGATACATACACAACCATCCAAGGGCCCAACATACAATTTAGATTGTATTTAAAATGTACCATTGAAATTCTGCTTGTTCATACACTATCCAAGTAAAAGCCCATACCCTAAATTGACAAAATTCCAACCTCAAAAGCCAATGGGGGCTTGGATGGTTGTATACGGTAGTTCACCTCCTTCTCACAAAGTGCCCCTGGTAGGTGCCGCAGTAGCGCGGGTCACTGGCACCCCCGAGGTTGGATGGAGTCGGCGCTCGGAACTGGTCGTACCGGTGCGAAGTGTAGGTGCGCAGGACGTACATGCTGTGACTACCAGCTGGGAACATGAGTGGTGAGTGGTGAGATAGAATCATCAATATCTATTAAACAATGGTACATCTAATATCAATCTATCAATAAATAAATAGATCAATGAAACCTTTAATACATTTGAACAGGTTTTAATTATTCCTGTTTATTAGGGTGTCGTTGGGGCCTCACGGCCAAGTCTACTTTGCAACCGTCCCTTCTGAAGCGTTCAGTCATTTGGATCTGTATGACCCTCACCTTGATTTGCTGATATTAAGGAATTGACAAATATAAATTGGTCATTGTGAAGTCAGAGACCTAAGTGTGGAGCATGGTTCATAACAGTCTACAGGTAAAGCTGAATCTAATCCACTCAGCTGCATAGTATTTTGTGTTTTCGTATATTTTGTATTGATTTTAGATTATAGTATACTATTATATTAAAGGCAAATACCTTTTAACATCATTATAAACAGGGTTCTCATGAATACTTTGGGTAACCAAGTAATTGACAGAATTGAGTAATTGACAGAATAGCAGAGATGTGAACTTGTCACTGTGAAAAATCTTTACCAGATACATGAAAAATCTTAATTTTTAGACAAAAATCTTGATAAAAGCGAGAAAAATCTTAATAAAGTCTTAATGTAATTTCTCCATATAATAAGTAACAACAATGGCAATAAATAGTATAAGTATTGTTAATTTAGTTCAATAATAGTATAAGTAAGTAATTCACATCACACATCTGCCACTGTAGAAAGAATAGACTTCATTTTTGAACATCTTGAGAAGAGCAAAAGTGATCAGAAGATATTGAATGGATGGAACTGTCATCAAGTATCATAAATCACACGTCCGTACACGTACCGTGGTACACATGCATGTCATGACTACTGATAATGGCTGTTTATGATGAAAAATGAAATAATTTAAGTAAAAACGTGTTAAACTTTTTAAAGCAGTGTTATTTTAAACCGTATTTGCAAGTGAAGTGATCGGCATCCAAACTATACATGTATTTATCGCAATGCATAAACAACAGCGTGGAAACGTGTTTTTATGAGCTAACATGTTTTATGAGCTATGGCGGGAACCAGCTAAGGAAAGGTGCAATATTTACCAGGCAGGGGGACAGGTGCATATCGAAAAACTTGTCTGAAAAAAGGTGTTGTCCCATGCTGATGTGATGAAAAAAAACTGAGGTCCCATGACCTTTATTCATAAAAAAAGTCCGCGTCCCCTCCCATGAATATTCGCGTGAAAAATTTGCAGCGATTCGCTCACGTCAAAGTGGGATTTCAGCAGCTGAAAAAAAGTAGACGTCCCATGTCCAACGAGAATGAAAAATCATCAGGTCCCCCTACTTTGCACCTTGAAAAAAGTACCTGTCCCCCTACCAAATGCACCGGTCCCCCTGCCTGGTAAATATTGCACCGTCCCTAAAAACATTTTGCTTCACAGGAGGTTTTGTTATGGATGTCATAACTGGGTCACGGTCAAAGAAATATCCATGTTTTCTGTTTAAATTAAAATCACGTAATAAAACACTATCTCAAACGTAATGATTTTACAGACCTCAAAAATCTTTTTTCTCAATAAATTCCCATCTCTGGAACAGTAATGCTGCGTTCCATTGCCGAGGTGAAGACGGTGTACACCGTCGGGAACTCACAGTGATTACCACAGCGGTAGTGTTCTTTTCAAGAGACTATGTATGCATGCGCATATTATCTGCACTTCCTATTAATCATGGACATTATTGATAAATGTTGCGTTTTATTTGAAATGGGCTTTGTTTACATTGTTTTGATGTAACATATCATGCAGTATATATATATATGTCTATTTAATCAAATAGTATTACGTTTCATTGCCGGTTTTTCCATACTGGTAGCCATCTTGTGACGTCACTATCTCACCGCTGCACTTGCAGTGCAGCTTTTGATTAACACTGTTTTTAGACGGTGAACACCGCCGGTGAAGAGCAAAAGAACGGAAAGTACCGCCGGTGTCCACGGTGACTACTGACTTCACCAAGTCAATGGAACGCAGCATATTATAATCATCATACGTCATAAGGTATGTATGTCCAGGTACACTGGTTCAAAATTTTGTACTCGTGAGGACCCTAATTATTAAGTTGAATTTCCACAAAACTCAGAATCTGAGGGCCCGTACATGGTGATATGGGGAATATGACAGCAAAGTAGATGGTGGTTGTCCAGCCTAGGTCCACTAGCCACCAGGCTTCCTTACCCTCCAACATGAAGTTCCAGGTTTGCGTGCTGCAAATGCATGCAATCAAACATCATTTTAAAAAACAAAGGCACCAGAAGCATGAGTGTTTGCTGTAAAAAGACCTCACATTATTTATTGGTCACTATATATATATAATATATTACTGAACAGACTGAACAGATTTGACACGATCTAAAAGCATTCATTCAAATATTCAATGTCTTTTCAAAAGACATCTTTAGAAGGTGTTGATGCATTGGATTTAAGATATTTTTTAAGTAGTGCCACTTACTCTCCATCCACGACTGCACTGGCATATTTGTATCCTCCGTTGACAGCACCCGGTGAAAATTGGGCCATTTTCCCAATTGCAACGTTGTTGTCTGAAAAGTGATGGAAGTTTACAATTACCATTAAAATCATGGTTTTAATTTTTTTTTGCCAATTGCAACTGATGAAAATCAATGAATTATCGTTTATACTAGTTGCCATCAGTACTTCTACTCATTACAAATGATTCATGACTTTGTTCAATGCAGATATACTGTAAAACTTCCACACACCACCTCACTATTGAGACCACTTTTATAAAAAGACGACTTCTACAATAAGACCATTTTTCACTGTCTCACACCATCATAAAGAGGCCAACATCAAACTCTATGAAGACACCATTGAGACCATGATTTGGGGCCAACCAATGAGCGGTTTTGATAGAGGTTGACTGATCACTTGAAGTGTGCACATACCAGGCATACCACTGTATCCCACAGTGAGTCTTCCAGCCAAGCCAGAAAAGTGCTGCCAACTGCGAGAAGATTTCACACGTAAATCGTCATTCACCTACATAAAGATGGTACATTGATATATTTTCTAGTTTCTTTACACTTGTTGAACTTTTAAAAATGTACTGATATGTAAGACTTGTTATATATGGTCAAAATATGCCTACATTTCAAATTATTGTTTGAAGTTTGGACATATAAAACCTGACATAATTGCTTTCCGTCATTCAAATACAATAGATATGGATTTGGTTGTACAAGGCAAGGCTTGTATCCGTTAAAATAAAGTACCGTATACGACCAGCTAAGTGCCCACCCTCGTGTAATAACCCTTCCCCCTCCTTTTCTTAAATGTCTTTAAGAATCATGTAGTAACTGCACTCTTACGTAACAGCCCATCCCCCAGTTTGAGAAAATTTTAATTTAACGGCCCTGGGCGCTTAGATGTTTATATACGGTAAGTAAAAAAGCATAAAATATTGTCCATAGCCAGTTTCCTTGGTGTTGAGTATAGTTATTATCAGTTATAAAAACAGATTCTTATACAAACCAAAATCTTAAGCTCTCCACCATATTTGTCAAAAGAGACCATGACTTTGTTGATGGTCTTTGCCATGAATTCGTTCGGAAAACTTTCCTCATGTGCCACCGTTACGCTGCCATCATCTAGATGAACCCGCAACATCTTTGCTGCAGAAATGTACAAACCTGGAAAACGAACCTGTCTGGATTAAAAGACACAGCGACATTGCCGTTTTGCAGTCACTTCCAATTGTAAATATGACATACTGAAAATCATTATCTATTTACACAAGCTGTAAGCACATTTTTTTCTATATGGATATCATATCAAAAAGTGACATAGGAAGTTTTTAGAATGTCTTAAAAATAGACACTGAACTCTGCACTTATTTTGGGGCACCATGTGGGGTCCTTGATAATTGAAAGTGAATATTAAATGCTTTATTGGCATTATTCCATTTACACAAGTTATTATTGGAAATAACCATAATAATAATGTAATGTTATTTTACATTACAATCTATACATGATTACGCAAAGGGGGGCGTGGCACATGGTTGTTGTTTTTTACTTTTGGAAATTCACCTGCAGTCACTTTCCTGGGCCGCTTTCACGCTTCTAGACCAATATCTTTTTTTGCTTTTTTTTATATTAAAAATTCAAAAGGAAACTAAAAAAAGATTCATTTACATTTTATGGTGAAAAGTGTCTGAAAATTTACAAAATACATTTAAATCCATATCTCATGCAAAATACTACCAATAAATCTGATATTTAAAATCTCACAATCTGATTTGTCTATAATACATTTATAATATATTAGATTTTCATTAACAATTTGTTCAATATTCTTATGTGCATAATTTTCATTATTAAATTTATAGATGGAGTTAGTTCTAAAAATTGAATATGAAATAATAGGTATTATATAGTTTAAACGTTTCAATTTCTGGCTTGAATCATAATTAATAAGCCCACATATAATTTTTTCAAGTTGACATTACACTTTATGACACGAGAAACCATTTCCCATATACGCCATATTCGTACACAATTATATAACATGTGCTCCATACTTTCTATCTGTCTACATGCATCACAAAATTTGCTAATATTCCTAAACTTTGACAAGTAATTTCCAGTTGGAAGTATGTTATGTAAAATCTTAAAGTTAAATTCTTTCAACTTTGGATTCTTAATGTCTATAATTTTTTCTCTCTATATTTTTTTCCATATTTCTATTGTGTTTTCGAAACCAAAACGTTTTGAATATACCTCCTCCATATTTCCTCTAGCATTATTTTTAGACATTAGAATACCATAGAATATTTTACTTTTTGCATTATTAATATCCAAAATTTTGTTCTTTATTAAAATAGTATCTATTGGTGTATTCTTTTTTTTTTAATGTGACGTTGTAAACAACAAGCAAAAATGAGTTGTTGAATTTTGTTGTCCATTATTTAGTAATTTACTAGAAATATTGGATCTCATTAAATGAACAAAAACATATCATTATATCACAGATGCATTTGTCTACGCTCACGAAATATCATGCAATGATTAGGTAAAGATGTTCAATTCACCAGTGTTTTTTTTCCACTTGGCTTTTGGCTCAGGATGCAGACTAAGATTGGAGTTAGCTAAATAAATGCTATTATTTGTTCGAACTGCCATATCCATTATAACTATCAGAAGTGGGTTTTACCGAGGATTACAGTGATGTATTCCATTTATTTCTAGTTTTAAGAGTAATCGTGACATTAGCAAAAAGGTATCATAGTCAACTTTTTTGGCAGTATTTGGCCCGTTTCCTTTACTGCGTGCATAAGCGCATTTGAGTGTTTACATTTTTAATGAGCTACAGAGATCATAGTTCAAACGTGACGTCATGGTATACGATCTGCATATCTGAACGGATTATCAATTAATCTAATATATAAAAACTGGAATACTGAAAAAAAAGCAAATCACACTGATTGATTGATTTATTAGTTTACCAGACGTGGGCCAAAGCCTAAAGGAAACAAAATCTTAACCTACTAAGAAATCGACCTTTAAAACCCGGTCAAAATTAAGCTGGGTTTTTCAGGGGGGCGAGTAAATAGTTGCAAACAGTATAGCACATGTATAGATTCAATTCACTGTTAATTACATATTTTCTGCCATTTCAATTCAAAGTTGTTATACTGATCCAAACATTTGCCACCAGGGGAACATCACAATTAGGTGTAAGTGATTATTCCCTCAGTGCCAATTGCCTACACCAGAAACACAAGGACTTATCTTTGTTTTCCATAACTATGGAAAAACTGTCTGCATCGTTAGTTGCTTGTGTAGATACATGTGCAACTTTTACTCAAATCCCTACTTACTAGAGAAAATTAAACTTCATCAAAATGGGCTAAAGTACACCAAAATCTAAAATTGTAATAATTTATTCTAAAAACACATCGCATTTTCATAAAAAGTAGGACAAAGTACACCAAAATCTAATTAGGTCTGGAAAGTCAGTAGTACAAGGAAGCTAAATGTGAAATTTGGTGATAATAGCTCAAATACTTCTCCCTGTAGAGTGGTAAGAAGGTATTGACACGTATCCCTCGTAAGTTTGTCAACAGTAGGCCAAAGTACAAACAAAATTTTTTTGAGACAAATTTTTTTTCCCAAACAAAACATATTTAATTTGCAAAAATCGCTCAAATAGTCTTCACGTTATGAGCCTGTTTATTTCGGGCAGACATACATACATACATACATACATACATACGCAAACAGAAGCAAAGCTAGAAATCTCCCTCTGGACTTTGTCTGGGGAGATTTAATTATTCTTTTTACTCTTTCTATTCGTATATAGACATGAAGACATTCATTTATAATAAAAAATTACATTTTACAAAAAAGTTAGAGAAGTTCTAAAAGACTATAGCACATGTTCTCCTGAGAAATAATGTGACGCTGTAAACAACAAGCAAAGATGAGCTGCTGAATTTTGTTGTCCATTATTTAGTAATTTACTAGGAATATTGGATCTTGTTTCATAAATAAAAACATATCATTATATCACAGATACATTTGTCTACGCTTGTGGAATATCATGCAATGATTAGGTAAAGATGTTCAATTCGCCAGTGTTTTTTCCACTTGGCTTTTGGCTCAGGATGCAGACTAAGATTGGAGTTAGCTAAATAAATGCTATTATTTGGCCGAACTGCCATATTCATTATAACTATTAGAAGCGGGTTTTACCGAGGATTACAGTGGTATATTCCATTTATTTCCAGTTTTAAGAGTAATCGTGTTAATAGCAAAAACGTATCATAGTCAACTTTTCTGGCAGTATTAGGCCGGTTTGCTTTACTGCGTGCATAAGCGCATTTGAGTGTTTACATTTTTAATGAGCTACAGAGATCATAGTTCAAACGTGACATCATGGTGTATGATCTGCATATCTGAACGGATTATCAATTAATCTAATATATAAAAACTGGATTACTGAAAAATAAAACAAATCACTCTAATTGATTGATTTATTAGTTTACCAGACGTGGGCCTAAGCCTAAAGGAAACAAAATAATCTTAACCTACTAAGAAATCGATCTTTAAAACCCGGTCAAAATTAAGCTGGTTTGTCCAAGGCGAGTGAATAGTTGCAAACAGTATAGCACATGTGTAGATTAAATTCACTGTTAATTACATATTTTCTGCCATTTCAATTCAAAGTTGTTATACTGATCCAAACGGTTGCCACCAGGGGAACATCACAATTAGGTGTAAGTGATTATTCCCTCAGTGCCAATTGCCTACACCAGAACCACAAAGACTTTTCTTTTTTTTCCATAACTATGGAAAAACTTTCTGCATTGTTAGTTGCTTGTGTAGATACATGTGCAACTTTTACTCAAATCCCTACTTACTAAAGAAAATTAAACTTTATCAAAAGTGCGCTAAAGTACACAAAGATCTAAATTTGTAATAATTTGTTTCTAAAATCACATCTTATTTTTATAAAAGTAGGACAAAGTACACCAAATTCTAATTAGGTCTGAAAAGTCAGTCGTACAAGGAAGCTAAATGTGAAATTTGGTGATAATACGTCAAATACTTCTCCCTGTATAGTGGTAACAATGTATTGACACGTATCCCTCGTAAGTTTGTCAAAAGTAGGCCAAAGTACAAACAAAAATTTTTGAGACGAATTTTGAGATTTAATTGTTCTTTTCACTCTTTTTATTTGTATATAAACATGAAGACATTCATTTATAATAAAAAATTACATTTTACAAAAAAAAGACTATTGCACATGTTCTTCTGAGAAATAATGTGACGTTGTATACAACAAGCAAAGATGAGCTGTTGAATTTTGTTGTCCATTATTTAGTAATTTTCAAGGATTATTGGATCTCATTTCATAAACAAAAACATGTCATAATATCACAGATGCATTTGTCTACGCTATTATTTGTTCGAACTGCCACATCCTTTATAACTATCAGGAGAGGGTTTTACCGAGGATTACAGTGATGTATTCCATTTATTTCTAGTTTTAAGAGTAATCATGACATTAGCAAAAAGTATAATAGTCAAATTTTCTGGCAGTATTTGGCCGGTTTGCTTTACTGCGTGCATAAGCACATTTGCTTGTGCATTTCATTTTTAATGAGCTACAGACATCATAGTTCAAATGTGACGTCATGGTGTACGATCTGCATATCTGAACGGATTATCAATTAATCTAACATATAAAAACTGGAATACTGATAAAATAAAGCAAATCACACTGATCGATTGATTTATGTTTTCCAGACTGATTGATTGAAAAGATGTGGGCCAAAGCCTAAAGGAGACAAAACAATCTTAACCTACTAAGAAATCGACCTTTAAAACCCGGTTAAATTAAGCTGTTTTTTTCCGAGGCGAGTGAATAGTTGCAAACAGTATAGCATATGTGTAGATTCAATTCACTGTTAATTAAATATTTTCTGCCATTTCAATTCAAAGTTGTTATACTGATCCAAACATTTGCCACCATGGGAACATCACAATTAGGTGTAAGTGATTATTTCCTCAGTTACAATTGCCTATACCAGAACCACAAGGACTTTTCTTTGTTCTCCATAACTATAGAAAAACTGTCTGCATTGTTAGTTGCTTGTGTAGATACATGTGCAACTTTTACTTAAATCCCTACTTACTAAAGAAAATAAAACTTCATCAAAAGTTGGTTAAAGTACACCAAATTCTAAATTCATAATAATTTGTTTATAAAAACACATCTTATTTTCATAAAACGTAGGACAAGGTACACCAATATATAAAAACTGATATACTGAAAATTAAAGCAAATCACACTGATTGAATGATTTATTAGTTTTCCAGACGTGGGCCAACCAAAGCCTAAATGAAACAAAATAATCTTAACCTACTAAGAAATGGACCTGGTCAAAATAAAGCTGTTTTTTTCCGAGGCGAGTGAATAGTTGCAAACAGTATAGCATATGTGGAGGTTCAATTCACTGTTGATTAAATATTTTCTGCCACTTCAATTCAAAGTTGTTATACTGATCCAAACATTTGCCACCAGGGGAACATCACAATTGGGTGTAAGTGATTATTCCCTCAGTGCCAATTGCCTACACCAGAACCACAAGGACTTTTCTTTGTTCTCCATAACTGTGGAAAAACTGTCTGCATTGTTAGTTGCTTGTGTAGATACATGTGCAACTTTTACTCAAATCCCTACTTACTAAGGAAAATTAAACTTCATCAAAAGTGGGCTACAATACACCAAAATCTAAATTCGCAATAATGTTTTCATAAAAAGTAGGATAAAGTACACCAAATTCTAAAAACTGGAATACTGAAAAATAAAGCAAATCACACTGATTGATTGATTTATTATTTTTCCAGATGTGGGCCAAAGCCTAAAGGAAAAAAAATAATCATAACCTATTAAGAAATCTACATTTAAACCCCGGTCAAAATTGAACTGGTTTTTTCCAAGGCAAGTGAATAGTTGCAAACAGTATAGCACATGTGTAGATTCAATTCACTGTTAATTAAATATTTTCTGCCATTTCAATTCAAAGTTGTTATACTGATCCAAACATTTGCCACCAGGGGAACATCACAATTAGGTGTAAGTGATTATTCCTTCAGTGCCAATTGCCTACACCAGAACCACAAAGACTTTTCTTTGTTCTCCATAAGGAAAAACTGCTTAAATTGTTAGTTGCTTGTGTAGTAGAGAGATATTGAACTTTTACTCAAATCCCTACTTATTAAAGAAAATCAAACTTCATCAAAAGTGGGCTAAAGTACACCAAAATCTAAAAACTGGAATACTGAAAAATAAAGCAAATCACACTGATTGATTGATTTATTATTTTTCCAGATGTGGGCCAAAGCCTAAAGGAAAACATAATCTTAACCTGCTAAGAAATCTACATTTAAACCCCGGTCAAAATTAAGCTGTGTTTTTTCTGAGGCAAGTGAATAGTTGCAAACAGTATAGCACATGTGTAGATTCAATTCACTGTTAATTAAATATTTTCTGCCATTTCAATTCAAAGTTGTTATACTGATCCAAACATTTGCCACTAAGGGAACATCACAATTAGGTGTAAGTGATTATTCCTTCAGTGCCAATTGCCTACACCAGAACCACAAAGACTTTTACTATGGAAAAACTGCCTACATTGTTAGTTGCTTGTGTAGTACAGATAGATATTCAACTTTTACTCAAATCCCTACTTACTAAAGAAAATCAAACTTCATCAAAAGTGGGCTAAAGTACACCAAAATCTAAAAACTGGAATACTGAAAAATAAAGCAAATCACACTGATTGATTGATTTATTAGTTTTCCAGATGTGGGCCAAAGCCTAAAGGAAAAAAATAATCTTAACCTACTAAGAAATCTACATTTAAACCCTGGTCAAAATTAAGCTGTTTTTTGCAAGGTGAGTGAATAGTTGCAAACAGTATAGCACATGTGTAGATTCAATTCACTGTTAATTAAATATTTTCTGCCATTTCAATTCAAAGTTGTTATACTGATCCAAACATTTGCCACCATGGGAACATCACAATTAGGTGTAAGTGATTATTCCCTCAGTGCCAATTGCCTACACCAGAACCACAGGGACCTTTCTTTGTTTTCCATAACTATGGAAAAACTGTCTGCATTGTTAGTTGCTTGTGTAGATACATGTGCAACTTTTACTCAAATCCCTACTTACTAAAGAAAATTAAACTTCATCAAAAGTGGGCTAAAGGACACCAAAATCTAAATTCATAATAATATTTTCATAAAAAGTAGGACAAAGTACACCAAATTCTAAAAACTGGATTACTGAAAAATAAAGCAAATCACACTGATTGATTGATTTATTAGTTTTCCAGATATGGGCCAAAGCATAAAGGAAAAAAATATCTGAACCTACTCAAAAAATTGACATTTAAACCCTGGTCAAAATTAAGCTGGTTTTTTCCCAGGTGATTGAATAGTTGCAAACAAAATAACACATGTGTAGATTCAATTCACTGTTAATTAAATATTTTCTGCCATTTCAATTCAAAGTTGTTATACTGATCCAAACATTTGCCACTAGGGGAACATCACAATTAGGTGTAAGTGATTATTCCTTCAGTGCCAATTGCCTACACCAGAACCACAGGAACCTTTCTTTGTTTTCAATAACTATGGAAAAACTGCCTACATTGTTAGTTGCTTGTGTAGTACAGATAGATATTCAACTTTTATTCAACTAACTTTTTGGGCTAAAAGTACACCAAAACTAAAAACTGGAATACTGAAAAAAAAGCAAACACTCATTGATTGATTTATTAGTTTTCCATATGTGGGCCAAAGCCTAAAGATAAAAAAATAATCTTAACCTGCTAAGAAATCTACATTTAAACCCTGGTCAAAATTAAGCTGTATTTTTCGAGGCGAGTGAATAGTTGCAAAAGTATAGCACAAATTCAATTCACTGTTAATTAAATATTTTCTGCCATTTCAATTCAAAGTTGTTATACTGATCAAACATTTGCCACTAAGGGGAACATCACAATTAGGTGTAAGTGATTTTTCCCTCAGTGCCAATTGCCTACACCAGAACCACAGGGACTTTTTTCTTTGTTTTCCATAACTATGGAAAAACTGCCTGCATTGTTAGTTTGCAAACAGTACTCAAATAGAAAAACTCATCAAAACTGGACTAAATACACCAAAATCTAAATATTTTCATAAAAAGTAGGACAAAGTACACCAAATTCTAAAAACTGGAATACTGAAAAATGAAGCAAATCACACTGATTGATTGATTTATTAGTTTTCCAGATGTGGGCCAAAGCCTAAAGGAAAAAAAATCTTAACCTACTAAGAAATCTACATTTAAACCCTGGTCAAAATTAAGCTGGTTTTTTCCGAGGCGAGTGAATAGTTGCAAACAGTATAGCACATGTGTAGATTACAATTCACTGTTAATTAAATATTTTCTGCCATTTCAATTCAAAGTTGTTATACTGATCCAAACATTTGCCACTAGGGGAACATCACAATTAGGTGTAAGTGATTATTCCTTCAGTGCCAATTGCCTACACCAGAACCACAAAGACCTTTCTTTGTTTTCCATAACTATGGAAAAACTGCCTACATTGTTAGTTGCTTGTGTAGTACAGATAGATATTCAACTTTTACTCAAATCCCTACTTACTAAAGAAAATCAAACTTCATCAAAAGTGGGCTAAAGTACACCAAAATCTAAAAACTGGAATACTGAAAAATAAAGCAAATCACACTGATTGATTGATTTATTAGTTTTCCAGATGTGGGCCAAAGCCTAAAGGAAAAAAATAATCTTAACCTACTAAGAAATCTACATTTAAACCCCGGTCAAAATTAAGCTGTTTTTTTCCAAGGTGAGTGAATAGTTGCAAACAGTATAGCACATGTGTAGATTCAATTCACTGTTAATTAAATATTTTCTGCCATTTCAATTCAAAGTTGTTATACTGATCCAAACATTTGCCACTAAGGGAACATCACAATTAGGTGTAAGTGATTATTCCTTCAGTGCCAATTGCCTACATCAGAACCAAAAAGACTTTTACTATGGAAAATCTGCCTACATTGTTAGTTGCTTGTGTAGTACAGATAGATCTTCAACTTTTACTCAAATCCCTACTTACTAAAGAAAATCAAACTTCATCAAAAGTGGGCTAGAGTACACCAAAATCTAAAAACTGGAATACTGAAAAATAAAGCAAATCACACTGATTGATTGATTTATTAGTTTTCCAGATGTGGGCCAAAGCCTAAAGGAAAAAAATAATCATAACCTACTAAGAAATCTACATTTAAACCCTGGTCAAAATTAAGCTGTTTTTTTCAAAGGCGAGTGAATAGTTGCAAACAGTATAGCACATGTGTAGATTCAATTCACTGTTAATTAAATATTTTCTGCCATTTCAATTCAAAGTTGTTATACTGATCCAAACATTTGCCACTAAGGGAACATCACAATTAGGTGTAAGTGATTATTCCTTCAGTGCCAATTGCCTACATCAGAACCAAAAAGACTTTTACTATGGAAAAACTGCCTACATTGTTAGTTGCTTGTGTAGTACAGATAGATCTTCAACTTTTACTCAAATCCCTACTTACTAAAGAAAATCAAACTTCATCAAAAGTGGGCTAAAGTACACCAAAATCTAAAAACTGGAATACTGAAAAATAAAGCAAATCACACTGATTGATTGATTTATTAGTTTTCAGTGATGGGCCAAAGCTTGAAGGAAACAAAATAACCTTAACCTACTAAGAAATCTACCATAAAAACCTGTTCAAAATTAGGCTGTTTTTTTCCAAGGCGAGTGAATAGTTGCAAACAGTATAGCACATGTGTAGATTCAATTCACTGTTAATTAAATATTTTCTGCCATTTCAAT
>CM032669.1:45812867-45838304 GCA_019095985.1 Streblospio benedicti
ACATCACAATTAGGTGTAAGTGATTATTCCTTCGGTGCCAATTGCCTACACCAGAACCATAGGGACTTTTCTTTGTTTTCCATAACTATGGAAAAACTGTCTGCATTGTTAGTTGCTTGTGTAGATACATGTGCAACTTTTACTCAAATCCCTACTTACTAAAGAAAATTAAACTTCATCAAAAGTGGGCTAAAGTACACCAAAATCTAAATTTGTAATAATATTTTCATAAAAAGTAGGACAAAGTACACCAAATTCTAAAAACTGGAATACTAAAAAATAAAGCAAATCACACTGATTGATTGATTTATTAATTTTCCAGATGTGGGTCAAAGGCGAAAGGAAAAAAATAATCCGAACCTATTTAGAAATCTACATTTAAACCCCGGTCAAAATTAAGCTGTTTTTTTCCAAGGCGAGTGAATAGTTGCACACACTATGGCACATGTGTAGATTCAATTCACTGTTAATTAAATATTTTCTGCCATTTCAATTCAAAGTTGTTATACTGATCCAAACATTTGTCACCAGGGGAATATCACAATTAGGTGTAATTGATTATTCCCTCAATGCCAATTGCCTACACCAGAATCACAGGGACTTTTCTTTGTTTTCCATAACTATGGAAGAACTGTCTGCATTGTTAGTTGCTTGTGTAGATAGATGTGCAACTATTACTCAAATCCCTACTTACTAAAGAAAATTAAACTTCATCAAAAGTGGGCTAAAGTACACCAAAATCTAAATTCGTAATAATATTTTCATAAAAAGTAGGACAAAGGACACCAAATTCTAAAAACTGAATACTGAAAAATAAAGCACATCACACTGATTGATTGATTTATTAGTTTTCCAGATGTGGGCCAAAGTCTAAAGGAAAAAAATAATCTTAACCTACTAAGAAATCTACATTTAAACCCTGGTCAAAATTAAGCTGTTTTTTTCCAAGGCGAGTGAATAGTTGCAAACAGTATAGCACATGTGTAGATTCAATTCACTGTTAATTAGATATTTTCTGCCATTTCAATTCAAAGTTGTTATACTGATCCAAACATTTGCCACCAGGGGAACATCACTATTAGGTGCAAGTGATTATTCCCTCAATGCCAATTGCCTACACCAGAACCACAGGGACTTTTGTTTGTTTTCCATAACTATGGAAAAACTGTCTGCATTGTTAGTTGCTTGTGTAGATACATGTGCAACTTTTACTCAAATCCCTACTTACTAAAGAAAATTAAATTTCATCAAAAGTGGGCTAAAGTACACCAAAATCTAAATTCGTAATAATTTGTTTCTAAAAACACATCTTATTTTCATAAAAAGTAGGACAAAGTACTCCAAATTGTAGTAAGTAGTACATGGAAGCTAAATGTGAAATTTGGTGATAATACGTCGAAGACTTCTCCCGTAGAGTGGTAACAAGGTATTAACATGTATTGGTTATAAGTTCGTCAAAAATAGGCCAAGGTACACCAAAATGAATTCAGCTGTGGAGACTAGTATAGGGAACAAAATTGTAAAGTTTAATGACCATAGGTAAAACACTTTTCCCAGTCAAGTGGTAATAATTGTTTTATTCGAATATTCCGTAAATTTTTCAAAGTAGGCAAAATGTCAAGATTGGTGATGATAGGTCATAAAGTCTTCCCAGGAGACAGATAAACACATATTAGTAATAATTTGTTTTTAAAACACATGGTAACTTCATCAAAAGTAAGCCAAAGTACACCAAAATCTAATCAACGCTGGAGAGTAGTACAATGAAACTAAATATGAAGTTTGGTGACCATAGGTCAAATACTTCTCCCTGTAGAGTGGTAACAAGGTTTATTATGTAACGCTCATAAGTTTGTAAAAAGTAAACCAAAGTACACCAACGTCTGTTCAACTGTGAAGAATAGTATAGTTAACTTATCTGTAAAGTTTAATGACCATAGGTGAAATACTTTTCCCAGTGCAGTGGTGACAATAGTATTATTAGAATATTCCATAAATTTTTCAAAAGTAAAACAAAGTACGCCAATATCACATCACATGAGGAGAGTGATATAGACATACCAAATGTCAAGTTTGGTGACGATAAGTCATAAACGGTTCCCCGGAGACAGATAAACAAAAATTTGTAATAATTTGTTTTTAAAAACACAAGGTAACTTCATCAAAAGTAGACCAAAGTACACCAAAATCTTATCAGCTATGGAAAATAGCACATCAAAGCTAGATATGAAGTTTGGTGAACGTAGATTAGATACTTCTCTCTGTAGAGTGGTAAAAAGGTTTATTATGTAACGCTTGTAAATTCGTCAGAATTGGCCCGCTAGTTCATTATAATGACTCAAAGCTTCACTCCTATCAAGTGGGAGTTATAATATTGCAAAAGATGGCTATACAGAATATTCGAGGTTGCAAATTTAAAAGGTTGTAAATTTAAAAGGTTTCACAATAATAATAATAATATAAGTTTATTTCACATGATAATACATGCATATACATATAAAACAAATATATAGTCTTGCATTTGAAAATATGCATAAAAGATTAAAAATTAAATAAA
Source organism: Streblospio benedicti (assembly GCA_019095985.1). NCBI lineage: Eukaryota > Metazoa > Annelida > Polychaeta > Spionida > Spionidae > Streblospio > Streblospio benedicti. The sequence continues at coordinate 45,815,425 of CM032669.1, forward strand.
TATCCATTCCATAATCTTGTAAAACTTGAGTCGTAATAAAAGAAAACAGAATTCACTAGTGTAGAAATAAATGAGTTACAAGAATCAAAAAGTCTAGCTCGAAATTGATAGTAAGTTTTCCTAAGGATCACACTGAAGCTATCAATATTGTTGTGCACACAAATTTCACTAATGCTTTGACCACATTTGATGTTAAACAATTTCCTAAAGACATTATTAAAAGCAACCTTTAACTTTTGAAGAGTAGATTTTGAAAAATTACACCAAAGTTGACTACCATACATGTTGAATAAAAATGTTTTGAACAGATGAAGCTTAACATTGTTTGTGCAAGACGAAAACCGATTGATTATGAAATTACCTTTGGAATAGATATAGCTACGACGGCGTAGCATGTCATCATGGTCTTTACTGAGTGTGAAATATATACACCTAGGTATTTGAAAGTTTCCACATATTCAAGGCTTTTATCATTGAGCCATATCCTAGGTAGATTCAGACTCTTCCTCTTAGTGGGTTTGAAACACATACACTTTGTCTTTTTTACATTATAAATTATAGTATTACCTATTGAATAATCAACACATATATTAACAAGACTTTGGAGCCCTGCAGGAGAGGGGGCTAAAAGACAGCTATCATCAGCATAGAATAAGTGATTCATGGAATAACCATTAAAGCAACAACCTGCATCAGAATTCTTAAGTTTATCACTTAGATCGTTCATGTAAACATTAAAGAATATGGGAGAAATGATTCCTCCCTGCCGGACTCCATTCACAGTTGTGAACTTCTCCAACTGAGAGCAACCCCATTTCACGCATAACTGTTGATGGAAATACCAGTAGCAAAAAAATCTTATAAAATATTTGGTATACCTCTGTCTAACAGTTTCCTAAAAAGAATCCAATAATTCAAACGATCAAATGCCTTAGAAGCGTCTAGGAAACAAACATATACTGGCGAAGATCTTAGGTTGTAGTATTCAATAACTTGTTTTAGAGAAAATATAGCCATATCGGATCCGTGCTTCTTCTTAAAACCAAACTTGTAGTCACTTGATTGAAGCTTTTGTACAAATTTATCTAGTATCACCGATTCAATGATTTTTGAAAAAACAATAATCAGGGTTCCCACTCTTTCTGCCTGATAAAAATCAAGCCTTTTTCCAGGATTTTTCCAGGTTTTCCCTGATGATCTTTTTTATTCATTTTTGTTTATTATCGATGCTTTAAATATTGATGCATGTCTTTTCATATGATATACCAGTGATTTTTGTGAACAGAAATAGCCCAAAATGAAAAATCATATAAAATCTTTAAAAACGTCCAGCTTTCAATCATCTTGTTGAAATTTAAGGGTTGAGTCATAATTTAAGGCGTGAGTGGGTGGGGGTGGGGGAGTGCAGAGATAGACTTAAGTATGACAAAGATACCGGTAATCAGGACTGGCTGGTTTGAAAATCTACCAGTCCTGCCGATTATCAGCAGGTCCTGACCAAGCGCGATACAGTTTCTCAAAATGAGTTTATTAAAATGTCTTCCATCATTCTGGCTGTATGGAGGCCATGTCAGTACCATCCAACCATTCAGAGCTGTCCACGTCAACGCATGTGTTCAGAATCTAACTAGAATCTAGTAAAAATCATGCCACGTCAATCCCACTTCCCATCAATTCAGCCTTGTCCACGCCAACGCACCTGTTACCCAGTGTTCAATCTAGCTTTGCATTGGAGCGGGAGCCCTACGGGCCCATTCACCTTCAAAGCGCATTTTTCTACTTATAATAAGCAATAGTAAGGGCAAATATAGTATATAACCCCCCCACCTCCCATGTATTGTAAAATACTCTGTGGTGAAAAAAATCATTGGAAAAAAATCTAGATATCACGGGACTCAATTTTAAAAAATATCACCCATATCAGACAAGAATGGATAAAGTTTAGTGACATGTATTACTATATTTCTTGGTCTTTTTTTCATAATTTGATTAGACAAGCATATGTGATTTTAACCCATGACATGTAAGGTCATTTTTTCATTCCATAAATCCTTCATATGGCATTTGGAAGCAGTGTCATCGGGATATATTATATTGACATCAGTTTCCTTACCAGTCGCCATTGTGGCAAGTGGGTACATACTAGTGCCCGACGCATCATGCATTTATCACAACGCAAACAAGCAGCGCGCAGACACTTTTTCCCGCGCTACCGGCGTGAACCAGCCGGTGGTGGCACTCTGAATGTAAACAAATATGGCCGCGTCCATGCGAGCGATACTACTAGTAATTTCGTCCGACAAATATTTAGAAATTAAATTTTTAATAATTTTCATGCCTTCTCCTGTACGATGGCCATATTCCCGCCGAATTCAAGCCCTTCCCGGACATTTTTCAAATTCATGCTTATTCCCGGAATTCCCGGGAGCATGGGAACCCTGAATATAGAAATGCAAAAAGTAACTCTGTATCATGTGCTTTGTTCGGTAAATTAAACTGCTTGCTCCTATATATATATAATACAGAACTGCCAACCTCCTCTCATAAATTTCTGTACTCCCGATGTCCCAAATCAGTATTTTAGGGGTCCAAATTAGTATTCCAAGAGCAAAATGTGTTATTTAGTCCGGAGTGGGGTGTGGGACGGAACCGGGAGTATAAAGCTCCGACAAAATCTGCCACAATATGCCTGTGTGAGATACCTATATTATTTCTGGCTCAAATAGCTATTGCCTTTACTGATTTATCTTCCCAATGGGTATAAGCTAGTAAAATTATCTTCATATGCAATTTGTTTTATTTTGGACAAATTACTTTGCAACGGGTATAAGCTACTTTATTATAACTGATATTAAAATCTAAAAACCTTACCCGGTCACCCCACCCAGGCGGGATCCCCAATGTAGCGTACATGTAGTTCTTGTTGCATGTTTCATAATTTGTCATATCACGCACTTTGATGGGCAAAATACGCATTACCTAGAAAAATCTTCCATGCACAATAATACCAATAGGGCATTCCCACGTATAGCTTTTAACCTACTCAACAGTATAACTATTTGACCATTTAAACACAGATAACAGGTGATTTTAAGCTTTATTCTGAAGAAATCCATTTCAATTTGGCAATCAGCCGCCAAATACTTAGGTGTGACCATTAGCAACAACCTCGAATGGAGCAAGCACATCGCCATTGTGACGAAGAAGGCTAGTAACACCCTCAGCTTTCTCCGGTGTAACCTCCGCTACTGTCCCAGAAAGGCCAAGGAGACCGCGTACCTGGCTTTAGTGCGTTCCACCATTGAATATAGCAGTGCGATATGGGACCCACATCTCCAGAAGACAAAGACCAACTGGAGAAGGTTAACAGAAGAGCAGCTCGCTTCGTGACAAACACATATGATCGCCAACGCAGTGCCTCTGATCTGCTTCAGAAGCTAGAATGGCCGACCCTGGAGCACCGACGATCTAACCAGAGGCTTACAATGATGTACAAGGTTGTGCAGGGACTTGTGGCAGTGCCGGCATCATCGTTAGAACCAGCAGACACGAGGACCAGAGCGAACCATGCATTTAAGTTCCGGAGTATAACAACAGCCACCACGCAATACAAACACTCCTTCTTTCCCCGAACAATACCGGAATGGAATAATCTGAAGAAGGAGGTGGCTGAGAGTGCATCTTTGAACATATTCAAGGACCGGCTGCCCTAGCCATGTGGCACACACACTATCATCGGCGGGATATCCCACCAGGGAATTGGCCGATTATTGAATAGAATAGAATAGAATGACATGCATATGCGTTTTTTCAATAATAAGTGTGTGACATTGGTTTGTGGCTGTGTGTATGCACACATGCGACGTCAGAAAAAGCCCATTACCATATGCATTGGTTGCCGTCAGCTGTGATAACGTTTTTTTTGGTAACAGGTGTACCGTTCCAACATCTCGTTTTGCAAGCTAATGCGCCTTTTACAAATCTGCATGAGCGATAACGTAAGTTCGTTCAAGAAAAGAAATTTCTACTATGTATTTATCCTCATAACCACTGAAATCCGTACTGGAAAGGGTACAGACCCATACTCCCGTATTTAGACCCTCAAATTCGTATGAATACGGCCACATCCTTACTACTTGGTAGCCCTGTATACATTAGATTTTTTTTTTAATTCAAAGCTGTTCTGACAATAATGTTACATAGTTACAGTAATGGTTGAAATGGTACAGAATATTTAACAATTAGCACAAAACATATAAGCCCTAGTTTACTACAACAAATTCTATTTGGCAGGCAATACTAACATGACTGATTGAAGGTGAACAAGCGCTGGTTGATGAGCTCGGCATAGCGGTTGAAGCAGAATATTGGGCCTGTTGAATTCTCCTGTAGAGGGGTCACATACACTGTGGCTGTGAAACCGTTCTTCAGGGTGACAAACTCATGGTTTCCTAAAACCACAAGAGTATTATGATGATGAGTTATTCAGTATCTTACGTGAAGCTAGGGTCAAACAGTCCCAATAATTGAAGCAAAATCAGTATTTGTTTTATTTTCAATGGACTTCAAAATATGGGGTGCAATAATAAATAAAATGGATTTAGATGATATAAGAATGAATTAATGTTTACTACACTTCTTTCCTTAATCTTGTCACAGGAAGAGTATCTCTGGTTTGTTTTGTTGAAAACCCAAGAAACGTACTGGCACAGCATATCAAATCAGCACAAATACTATGAACTGCACTTATACCTGATATTGTGCCTTGCCTAGCATATGCATTTTCCCCAGGACGAAAAGGAATTGCTTCGTCAGAACGGGCGGTAGTGGTAGTCAAGGAGCGGGCAGGATGCTTGGCTTCTCCATACTGGTGATTCACCAGAGCATAACTCGTATCAGGCTCTGAAATCACCAACTATTTTCATCATCGGCTAAATCAAGTTTGTCTCATCAAAGGTGACTAATTCAAATACATGCAAAACACAAAACATTTTCATAACTAGCATTACTAGTTGTCTCTTTTTTGTGGAGAATCAAAATACAGCTAGGAATCATTTAGATGTTTTGAGATAAGATTAAATACTGAACAGCAAAAGACAATTCATAAATGATATCCATGAGTGAAAGGACGTTTTTACAGTCAAGCTTATCACAGTTTGACCCAATACACAGCTCAAATATAAGTTTTTAATTTCCACCAATAGAATTAATTCAGGGCTAAGAACAAACAATGAAAAATCGTGCTTGTCCATAGGACGAGTATCCTGAAAAACATAGCAATCCTAACTTATTTACACATCCAAATGAATCGATTCCATATACATGTAATTTGCATTTGTTGCTTACATTGGAAATGATTAAAGATACCTGTCCATGGACAATTAACTAAAACTATTTACCTGTCCGTGCGACACATGTGATATTTGTCTCAGACCACAGGACGGATACTTATCCAGGGCCCTGTCGATTTGGAATCCCCGGATGAAAATAAATAAAGCCTCATTTACCGCGTGTGATGCCGTAGAGTTCGATCTCCCTCACAGAGAGCGCGCTGTACTGAGCATGGCGCATGTTAGGTCGACAGCAGTCGAGTATCACATGCACTTTATCAGCTTGTGGGTCATCATCTCCATCGCACGTCACAACCAAAACGTCCTCGTATCCAGCATTTCCAGTAAACGAGTGGCAGTCAGTAATCATGTTTAGATTTCTTTTCTAATGAAATACAGAAGAATCTCAAAGTAAGACAACGTTTATAAATATACAAATTTTCACTGTTGTCCCACACTTCAATGAAGAGACCACCAAAACCTCCATTAAGAGACCACGGAATGCAAAGCCCACATGTATGTAACACTTGTGCTGCCAGACTAATGCAGATAAGTAAATCCATGTATTATTATTACAATGGAACCTGTCTACGTTGACATTTTCTATTCAAAGACATCTGTCTTATGTGATCACTGTCCACTTTACCATTGCCTATACATGTGTATCATTTGTTGAGTGAACCTCTTGTTGATGTGGACTCTTCATTACTCTCAAAGATGTCCACATAAGTTCCACTGAATTCTGATACTCTACCATTTGATAAATTTATATATGGGTAAAACAGAGTGGATACTACCCCATTGGAAGAAGCACCATAGTTTTGCGCAGTGATTGTGAAGTCTCCCAGAAAGTCACCTAAAATAAACATGTGAAAATAAGTATATGATTAGACTCTTTTATTTATTATCATCTATTTTTCAATAAAAAGATACATATATACAGTACTGAAATATTCACATCAACTTATTTGCTTTTTAAATCTATCAAAAAACAACTACTATGTAAACAAATAGAGAAACATCCAATGACAATATTGGGGCAAGTTATACAGAAGTTTAATACATGGAATGTGGGAAAAAGTAAAAGAGAGGGATGTGGGATATCCAGTTTACAGTTTAAGGGATATGGGGAAAAGTCCATAAAAAGGAGAAGATCGGATCTTGGTCCTTATTATAATCCCCAACCCCTACAGGGTTACCCCATACGCATCCAAGGTAACCCACTATTGGAGCCCCCACCCCATCCCCACATTTGTTCCATTATCTGTACTGCTGATACTGATACAAATGTCAAAAATAAATTCAATGAATGTTAGGTGTAATAATCAAAATGAATTAAACTTTGTATCATGAAAGAAACATTTTCATATCACTGCAGTGTATTATCCTTTGTATGATGGAAATTTTCAATAACACATACAAAGAAAATGTAACCCCAGAAATTACAGCATGCATTAAACAACATGCAACAATATTGCTGACCTAAAATAACAAAAACCACAAACATAAGCCATCTACAATAAAATCCTGACCACTGTTGAAGACATCACACCATGATCTTGTAATGAATAGGCGGAATTGAAAAAGGGATTGATAGTAACCAGTATACAGCTGGCATGCATAGAATCTGTTTCCAGCATGTTAACGATCCATTCCTAACACTGTATACAGTAGTGCTCGGATGATTAATCGCATATCAATTTATCATCGTTCAGCAGATTATCGGCGATTATCGATGGCTTTCCATAAATATATATTTTTTTATTTTGCCTTCATTGAGAAGATATATATGATATACATTACACAAACATAAAATACAAATACAATTTGAAATACATAATTACAACATTAAATTGAGAGTCTTGGATGGCACATAAACAGAACAAATCACTATAGAATCATTTCTCCCATCTCCCTTCTTGCTACATATATAGAATAGCAATAATTCAAAATTGATGTATATTCATCATCCTACTCAGGTACCTACGTTCTCATACCAGAGAGGAAAAAGATAGTTCTTTCATTAGTGTTCATGTTAATAATTTCAGTACGTAAGGTCACTGCACAGCACTTTAAAATTTTCGCCCATAAAGGTTTTCTAATGTATTCAAAATATGTACACTGAAATAGTAAATGCTCCACAGACTCTATGTGCCTATCAGTACAATTAATACACAATGGTGATACTTTATCAAAACATGACACACTACTTCTCAAACAATTCTGCCCTATTAATAACCGAAACATACATTTAATCTTATGAACTTCCTTGCAATGCTTATGTGCATATTTCCACCAGACCCACATAGATAAATCTTGAATACAATTTTTAAATAGTGTTAGATTCTTATATATCATACATGATGAAGTAAACCTAGAGTATTCATAGGTGGAAATTGCTTGATTGGTTATTCCCTTGAAACTGGAGAGCCTCATGAAATCTCCACCTTTTAAAGATCTGTCTAGCAATAACAACAGATTATATCTGTTAAATATATTTACAATATCATAAATAGGACTAATATTACAAGCATCAGTATTTTTATACACATAGTGAAACAATCTCATAATGACAATAATCTTGTAAATGCAGTCGACCGAAGAAGTAAAATTGTCCACAAAAACATAAGTTTAATATAATTAATATGAGATTCCATAAGTTTCCATCCTAATGGTGCAAGGACTGCTGGATTTGCAGTCTGACTTGGAAAGTGGGCCTGTTCAAGACAAGCTATGGAGGATGTTTTCAATGGCAAAACCTCAAGGCCATAAGACATTGTTGGAACACATACAGTCCAATACAGCTTACTCATTACAACTGGAGAAAGTGGAACAGTGCGATGGTTTTGTCATTTGAAATGTTTAAAATCAGAACCAGTTTCCTCCAGATGCAATAATAGTTTAGCCTCATGCTACTGGCATTCTTACTTCTCTTTGAAACACATTTGATAAATACTCCAACGCAACAAGCCGCGTTTAGGAAGCCCCATTGTGAATCAGTCACAATGCGGCGCGTGAGGTAACTTGAACTAGATTTGAAAATGTGCAGGCGCTATGGTTTGATTGCAATACTTATACACTGACGGAGAATTGTGATATTTTGATGGAAAATGTTATACTATTCATCTCCCAAGATCTGATTATATCTTGCATGCCGGAACATAAGGTAAGAAATTGGCAATATTCACAGTAAAGTTGGACACTGTAGTATATAGCAATTTGCATATGGAGTATTTCTATGAAAACGAATAGTTCCATGTCAACTATGCAGATTTTTTTCCCATCACCAGGAAGCAGCAACTCATGTTTGAATAGTTCTTACATCAGATCACGTATGTTTTTACTTCACAAGTAACCATAGGTGAATACTTTTACAGTATATGGCTAATTGAAATGACAGTATCGAGTTATCGATAATCCTCGAGTCAAAATTAGCGATAATCGATGGTCATTTGAAAGTCTGCATCCGAGCACTAGTATATACAGTGATGGAAATAGCTGACAAAAAAGTTTGTGTAGATATCCAAAGCGTTTACCGGATTGTAACAAGGTTTGTGAACAGGCATCCCCTGTTTAAATGGTTGTAAACAGATGATGCGTCAATGTTTCTAGTGATATCAATGAGTGTCATAACAAACGCCCCACTCACCTCTGCCACCTATGAGATTGGTGAAAAGTAGAACTTTCTGCAGAAAGATTGTCTGTGCTATGTCTATGGCGATCCAGGGTTGAGAGGAAGACTGGCTGGTCCAGAAAATGGTGAAAGCATCAGCATAGGGTAGATTGTGCCCATCAACCACACGCGATAGGTGCTCTCGCTCTTCAGAATGGGATGTGCTTATGTACTGACGGTATGCATGGTTTCCTGAAAAAAGCAAATGAGGGCATACCAAAATTTATCTTCATGCTATCTATTTCTATATGATTATCTCTTTACCAATGACATGCATGTAAGTATAACAATCAAAATTCTAATTCTTTATGTTGCCTATCTAATAATGATTTCTCACTTATAAGTGTTAACATCAAGATTGTGTTATTTTTATGCTACTCTCACTGTTCTGCCAAGCAAGCTCCTGCCACTGTATTGACATAGCTGAAGAGACATCTTCCATTTTACTATATCAAGTGGCCCTGACGGGCCCCAAGGTTGTGAGACCAGAATGATACCATCATCCCAAGTAACTGGCTGTTAAAAGGTTACACCGACGAACCAATGTCTCTGTAGCCCCCAGCCTACATACTTGGTCAGTTATCATCTCAACCCAGAGGTCGTGGGTTTGAATCCCACCTGAGGACCGAAATTTTTGGGAGGTCTAATGTTCCAGCCGTGTTAAGGTCTGTGATTCTATGAATAACTGTATATATTTTTTTCCCAATTTTGCTAGTGAATTCAATTCTACTCTCACTGTTCTGCCAAGCAAGCTCCTGCCACTGTATTGACATAGCTGAAGAGACATCTTCCATTTCACTATATCAAGTGGCACTGGCGGGACTCGAACTCACGACCCCAAGGTTGTGAGACCAGAATGATACCATCATCCCAAGCAGCGAGCTGAAAAGGTTACACAGCTAAACCAATGTCTCTGTAATGTCTCTGTAACCCTCAGCCTACATACTTGGTTTGAGTCCCGTCAGGGCTACTTAATATAAACAAGAGGTTCACTTAAATAACGTCGCGATGTCATAATGGTGTAATTTCATAATTCAGGTATGCTATGTATTACGCACTTTTTTCAACCATTGAGACAACCTTTTATGCCAAATTACTGTATAGTGTTTAGAGCACATTTAGTATGCATAAATCGTATATACAAGTGAGATAATGAAGAGAAATCGTACATTAAAATTACAAATCGACAGAACGGTAAACTCCATTGCAAGGATCATGGTAACTCCTGAAATTAAGAAAATGGTAGTTACTAATTTATGGAGAACGATAACTCCATTATTCTATTATCTTTTGTAAAATTGCATTCTGTACAGAGTAACTGTGTCTATGTTTTAACAAGTCAATCAATGGTAATATTACAAGTGTAAAGTCTTCTTTTTAAATTTTTTTATGTCTGCTATTACTGCAGTAAAGGGGCCATACTAAAGGCGATTGCAGATGGTACTTTGAAAGACAATCTAGCCCTACCCTTACTTTTAGACATCGGCAACTACTTGAACAGTGGCTCAAGATCTCAGATCAGATACAAAAAAGACACACATGATTTCTGGACAATGTGAATGATTGCAAATGTTGGGAAAGAAAAGTGTGGATGACCCTCTGCGCATGTACTTCCACCATCAAAGGGTGAGCGTGGTACTCTACACATCGGCGTTGCACCACAAAGCTGTTCCGCGAGTTCCTTATGACGAGGAGCTGGGCCATATTGTGCGCAAAAGTACAGTACTGGTTCGTATGGAGGACTTGGATGGGCACCTAATTGGGAGGTCGCTTGTCAATTCAAGGATTCCTGAAACCAACTCTATCGAGCGTAGTAGGATGATTAGGAGATGGGAAGCCATGGCATGGATCCCCGGATCCCTGGGCCATTGGAAACATCTTCCGCAGTTGCTTTTGTCTGTGACTCATCGAGCATGAGTGCACTGACCACCGGAGGTGACCTACTGGGGGTTACGCCTGTGGAACATGGACACTCATGTGAATTGGTCACTGGAACCGAGAATGCTGCCAAGTGCACACCCCGTGTTACTACGGCTAGTACAGCACCCTATGCGGCCTTACAGGCTGCTGTGGTAGCTGAGTTCCGGAATGCATGGGACTGTGGGTCTGAGGAAAGCATCAGTGCGAAGTCCTCCCCATGTGGAGCCAGTCTATCTGGTGCCTGGGAGAGGCCCTTTTGTGACCATAGTGTGGGCCTCAAGTCCCACCAGTGACAAACACAAGGAACAGGCATTGCGAGTGCCTCAACGAGTACCTAAAGCCCTTGTACAAAGTCAAAAGCTTACATAAGTATAATAGAGGAGTCACCGTTTCTGGGATTTGGCATTAGAATGGTAGAGCTACCGTTTTGCATGTCAAAGAGTTACTGTTTGCACTCATAGTAGTTACCGTTTTCTCGATTGAAAAAGTTTTTCGTACTTTATTCATATATTACCCCATTAAATGTTACATGTATGTTTTATATAGATAAAACATCTGTGTCCATTACCAAATGCATAGGGAATGTAAGCTATACTGAACATTATCAGACCTTTTCAAAATTTGATAAAGAATCTGCTTGGAAAAAGTAAACAAATCCGCTATTATGACCCAAACCCATAAAAAGTGGATGCCATAGCAGAATTGCCTACTCCGGAAAATAAAAATGCGGTGATGAGATTTTGTGGTATGGCGAATTTCTGCCCCAATCTGTCCATCGTGAAAAAACAAATTTCAGCACCAAGCACCCCAAGTATCATGCATACTTCTTTACAACTAAATAAACTCTAATATATGAACTAATGCTCTTGAGACTGTACTTACTAGGTGTGCAGTATCCAAGACCGCATGTTGTTGGACACAAGGTCCTCACGTCTTTACTCTGATCACATTGCAGATTCCCACCAGCAACAAAGCAGTAATCACTATCAGATTCTATGCAGCGTTCTGATTCTAAAAAAGGTAGATAATTATTAATTATAAACTAAATCACCAAACTAATTGAACAAAATGTCTGTTGTGATTTTTAAACAGTTGCAAACTGAATCTTTGAACTTCTATCCCTGAATTTGGAAGTACACACATTTATGCAGACGTCAAGCCATAATGATAATGATAATGGGCCATCACGTTCAAGAATATTACCCCACTTCTTTGAGTCATACTACATTTACATCTACATGTATTAGTATTACATTAAGTAGAAACAAATTATAATTCCATCTATTTCTTCAACAGACTCTCCTGATACTTGTATGTTTATATTTGTTACAACTTATTGTTTGTAATTGTTTTAAACACCTGCGACACCTCCGCACCTTACCTGCTGTGCTGATAGCCTCAGAAGATGACCAATATAGCAGATCTGCAATAATAATTTTCCAATTTATTGAAATGCTCTGAGGACAGTTCACGGCCAACCAAATGAGATGAGATTCCTACATGCAAAACTTTGTTGCACACAATCATCAGGAATGATGACAAGGAAAGCAAGGCAATTCAATTACAATATATCATCAATAATAATAATGTTATGGTGTTAACCGTAATCAGTGCTACACCATAACATTGATGCTGTCATTGATATGATGTAATTGAACTGTACTGCTTTCCTTGTCATGTCATCATTCCTGATGATTGTAAGCAACAAAGTTGCATGCATGACACAATTTGTAGAGAGATAGTGCAGAAAAGAATAAACATGAGGGAGATACTAGCACAGCTAATGAAAAAGATAGATGCGGCTGTCAACACCTTGACATACGTCAATATCTTGTCGCACGTATCTAGCTGTATACAGCCTCGTTCAACCAACTAGTCTATCTATTGCATAGTTATGTATGCAATATGGACTTGGCCTGGTTGATTGAAGCTTACCTCTATAGTGACGTGACAATCTGCTGACGTATGTCGATGTAATGGCACACACATCGTGATCTAGCATGAATTTACTTTTATTTAAGCTAGGGTGGCAATTTTATCTCTAACATTTGTTTGGTTGTTCATGTGAATACTATGCAGTTGTCAAAATTAATGGAGAGGCCATGTGATGTTGGTACAAGGACCTCCAGAGGCAGGTTGTGAACCAACTGAGCCTCAGGGGTGGGGGATCAAACTAGATCTATATATATTGTTTTCAAACTAGATGAGTTCCTTTACAAAATTAGGAACCATTCAGTATTTATGACAAGGTTGGGTAGGAGAATTTTAGGGCAGACCATGAACTTTTGTCACAATATTTAGAATGTCATGAAATTGAGGGGGGTCACCATTTTTTTCCACAGAGATTTGAGGGGGGCTATTAATTTTTTCACAGCATTTTTAGAAAAATCCTCCTACCCCACCCTGTCATAAATACTGATGGATCCCTTACATGGTCACCAATTTTTTCATAGAGATATGAGGGGGGCTGTCAATTTTTTCACAGCATTTTTGGAATATCCTCCTACACCACCGTCATAAATAGTGATAGGTCCCTTACATGCAGAGGGATAACTGTCCTCTACGCGCCTTTTGATAATAGACATAATTTGGCGTTGGGCCAGCCAGAATTTTGGTATCAAATCGGTGAACAGATGATATTATGATTTTCATAATCCTTGACACATAACTCTCATGATAACATATGATGGCCATGTCAGATGAGTATCTTTTAGGGCTGTGACGGTTACGGTTCGGTTCGGTTACGGTTTTTACACAGTATAACAGATCCGACCTCGGTTAACTGACATGGTGTTGACTCGGCACCTTACCTTACAAATACATTATACATTGAACAATTTGTTGAGTACTCCAATCAAGTATCTAGTACACAAAGAATTAATAATATGCCCCATAAAACTGATAAACCCCCACAAATAATTACAACAAATAACTAGATCAAAAATGCTCCGAGAGCACAGCGTCACTAGAGCAACATTGACACATGGGCAATAAAGATGTTCGCTTTGCAATAAAAGTAGAAAAAAAGTCTTACTTGATGTGTGACTCATCCTACGTCTGGATGTATATTCTTGGCATTGGGTTGCAGGCGCTTTGCAAACGTGGCTAAAGTAAATATCTATTGCCCATGAGTCAACATTAATATGGTAATGCTGTGCTCTCTGAGCACTTTTATTCCAATATAACCACTATGCCAATTCGATGGTCATGTTTCGAACAGTATTGAAAATATAGTGGAAAAAATAGAAAGAAAAATAATTAAAATGGCCCTCTGAAAGGTAAACTCTAATTGACAAAGTGCCAAAATTGAATACAGTTAATGTTCAGTAGGCATGTAAGCATTGTACAAAATTTGAATGCTTTCTCACAAACATCAACAAAACTATTGCAGAAAATGTTGAAAATGAACCTAAATAGCACTATGGAAGGCACACTTTAATTAGGAAAGTGCCCAAAATCGAATCACTTTGGTGTCGCATCATACCAAATAGTTGTGTAAAGTTTGAACGAAATAGGGCGAAGCGTAAAAGCTCTAGCTTGTCCGGAGACAAACATACATACATAGATACATACATACATACATAGTTACAAACGAACGAAACACAAGGCTTTTGCTTCAGCTGCTGAAGCGACGCAATGAAACTTCTAGTTGAAACACATTGAATTTGTATCTGCTTGTGTGGATCATTCGGAAGTCATTTGCTATTTAAATGTGTGAAATGTGATGCAACCTATTCAGTTACAAATCTTGATTATTGGTGAAAGACAATAAAATGTATTGGTTTAAATATATTTTGTTGAACAATATGTACAATTTGGATTAGGCAATAGCTAAATTGCGATACAAGCCTTCTCCAGAAATAAAATGTATTGGTAACTTGTGATTTAGGAAAAAAAATGTTGGTGATGGATTTTCATCAAGGCTATAGCTATACCCCACTCACTAAACGTCTGACGTTATAGGAATTTGTCAAATCCGACACTTCCATACAACCTTCTAGATTGTGTATCTAGCTAGTGTCATGGTGGATTGCTGACATTAGCCCAGCTTATTAATTGTGTTCCTGATTGAAATAATTCACAAACATTAGATATTTGATTTTTTATTATCATAAGTCATGACCAATGGAAATAAAACGTAATGATTGAAGGCATATGACAATACGATTAATCGACGTTCCATTTTGTAACCGGCACTTGTGCAAAACCTACCCGACTCCGGTTATTTGTCTAACCGTCACAGCCCTAGTAGCTTTGTTACTGAAAATCGACTTTGAACATAATGCACCCTCAAGTTCAGAAAAAATATCTGTTCAATCATAATTTGGCTGCTATATAACTTTTTAATTCATTAAATATGCAAATGATTGTTCACATACATTCCCAATAGGTACCTTAGAATGCCCACTGAGTTAAAGTTGCCTAGAAATATCACATAAATGAAATATTCTTGCTAATTTTGAAATCTTGGGCCAAAATTGCATCGGATTTGAAAAATACCATTATTTGCTTGGAGCATATTTTCAAAACTAATAGCTGGATTCCATTGTTAATACTGCATGTCTACTTTATTTGTCTCTTTATCCTTAACATATAACCCCCGGCTAAGTTTTTATAAACATGCATCATCAATATGAGCAGATTATTGTCAGGAAAAATATTTTTGATGTTTTATCAAACTTTTACACACTATGTAGAGGAAATTTTTGAAACTGTCTATACTCAGGAGCTTTCCTTAGAACTAGACTATATTATTAGCAAAGTATGTCATCTGATTTCTACATGTATTGCATTGAATAGATGATGCAAATAAGCAGTTCTTTCTTCAACTGGCCTTTTGTTAATTTATTTCATAAACCACTTCTTAAAACATGAATGATACGGACAGTGAAGATGAACCACAGGCACATGCATCGTAGAGGGTAGAAGCCAACTAAGACTAGTCTAATGAGTGGCCCTTCTGTTCCCCTTCCTTGTTTACTTATATTAAGGGTAATCAAGCCAATTTTAGCATATGAAAATTACATAGATGAACCACCATTGGCTATATTGTATGAAGTTCAAGTAGGTGCTATTTTACCCACAAAAAACACTGAAAAGATTTCACTTGACAGAAGTAGCGAGTGAAATTGAACAACATCCTATTAGACTTCAAAGGACTGGAGAGTCCCAAGTCAAATGCATATTTTTTGACTCCACAAGTAAGTAATACACAGGAAAGCGCACACGTGAAAAATTGACCCAAAGTGTAGATTTGACTGCTAATAAAACTATTCATGAGGCAGTTAAGTTTAAAATTTTGCAAGAACGCTTGCCACAGGAACAACTTGTAGGCCAAAGAATATTAACTGTGACCAAAAATGAGCTCATGGCATATTGAAGCACGCTACCATTTGTCATGCTACAAGAAATACAAAAAGTAATACCCCAAAAGAGAAACCTGTAATGGCATATGTACGTTGAGGATGAAGACACAAAGGCAGAAATGAATGCATATACAAAGCTTTTGCTTTTCTGGACTTGAATTTGATGAAAATGCACAGGATAATTCCAATGACTGAAATATCTAATATGCTTGAATCTTTTATGAAAGAGGAAAATGCTTCAGCGATAAGATTATCAGGAAAGAAACATATTAGACGTACAATACGGTACACAAGAGAATCAATATGGTAACAGGATATGCATGATTACATCTTCAAATGGCAGATTTTTAGTTATGTCTGAGTCAGTATCAAGGAAAGCGTTAGTTGAAGAAATTATACAATTTAGAGAGCACGTAAAAGAACTTCAGGATATGACCAGTGTAAACAAAATGCTAACAAATACAGCATTACAATTGAGGGAAGCTATTTTAAACACAAGTTAACAAGCTCCATGTTCTCCCTTTCCTGAAGAGCTTAATGAAAAGTATGTAAATATTCCAGAAACATTAACAAGGTTTCTTTCAGTATTGCTGTCAGGTAAAATATAGTACACATCCAATGCAAACATTGACTTGCTTTCCTGGTCATTCTCACAAGATCTCATGTATGCAGCAACAAGAGGAAGAATTCTAACAGTTAAGCAAATACATCTACCATGGGCAATCAAAACCTTACCTGGAAATGTTGAGATCATAAGAATGATTAATCGCTTAGGACACGGAGTATCATATTCAAAATTATCAGAAATTCGACACTGCTCTTTGCTTACAAAAAAGCAATCACAAGCAGTTCTTCTACCCTCAAATATTGCATTTGATGTACCTACAGTGCTGGCATTTGACAACATTGACAGGCTTTTGGAAACATTAAGTGGCACAGGCATTACTCATAGAGTGAATGGGATTGTAGTGTAGTTACAATCTCAATGAAGATTGACAATCTCAATGAAAAGAGTGCAAATCAGCCTGATATGGGGGAAAAACGGATGAAAAGGGACGAGGCTGATGTTACAGCAGTTGTTGATATGGTTGCAAATAATTGGACTAACCCTTTCCAAACAAATACAAGAATGATTAGTATTTCTATAGGAAGAGAAGCCACAAATGAAATGATGAATGACTTGTTAGATGCAGACACCCCCCTCGTAAGGTAAAGCTCAAAAAGCTATAAAACACACATGCAAAAATCAGCAATAAGAATGTTGCGCCTAAAGCAGATGACACTGTTTTCACGAATGCTTCTTATTGCTGTCAATCGAAAGCTAGACATGAAAGAAGTGTTCAAATATCCTCTTGGCCCATTACCTAGGGCCTTAGCAAAATGTGATGGTTCATGGAAAAAGATCATTTAATCAGCTTTAGCACACACATTGATATGTAAAAACACATCAAATGAAAACTCCTGCAAGCCCTCTGCAGTGATAATTGATGGCATGGCTCTGATCTAAAGGGTAAAAAGCGATAACCAGACATTTGGTGACATATAAAAAAATGTGCTTTGTACAGCTTTACTTAGTCATTCAACGAGCATCCGTGTGGATATTGTGTTTGATATGTATAAAACACCTTCTATCAAGCAGTCAGAGAGAAATGGTCGAAACGCTACCAAAGATATCATAGAACAAGATGCCAAACTCAGCAGTTGCAATGATGATCATTTTAATAGTGCTTAATGAAGTTGGTATTTTCCAAAGTTTTATACAGTTTATATGGTATTAGCATGTGTTATCATCTTTATTCTCACTCTTTGGCTTACATATATCTAAAGTCTGTTTAATGTCAATGTATCAGAGCACTACATGTAAATTGAGCAATGGTGAATTAGCTGCATTGCAGATATTTAGCTAAAATTTTAATGGTCTTCTAATTCTAAAAAAAAAGGATGCAAAAAGCTAATAAAACACAAGTAGTTTTATGTTCGCAGTGATTTTATTGTCTATACACCTTCATGATATTGCAATCTTTATAAGATTCATAAAGGTTTAGTCCATTCATAAAGGTTTAGTCCATATAAGTTTCCTGACTAAGAACGACTAGTACGTTCAAAATGATCTAGACATAATCGTGCATTCCTGTGCAATCATTCTACAGGTTTCTTCAACAAGTCTTCTTTTCTGCACTTTATAACCCATCTTTTACATCTGTATGAGAAAAAAATATGTATCATATTATCAAGATAGCGGATTAATTTATGCATATAAAAAAATAGAGTTGCAAATGATTGGTTATTTCACTGCCAGATATTGAAATTTATTCAATTTAGATGGTTTGATGAATGGAAGTGCTTTTGACATATTCTTATTCAATATAGAACCTTCTCATATTAGAGAATTACTCAAAAGATGACAAGCATTCAAGGGTCTGAAGGGACATAAGTTAGCAACTACATTATAACAAAGATAACATAGGCTAAACTGCCATTAGATGGCCTATATTATCTTTAACATTATCTTATATTATCTTAGACTTAAAAGATGGCGATATCTAGTAAATTGTATTTCCTGCACTTCAGTGTGACTGTCTAGCAGATCTAGTTAGCAACCTTTACAAGCTATTATAGAGCTAATAATATTGATATGAACCTAGACCTAGATTCTCTATTCCTTTTACTTCATTCCGCATAAATGTGCACCATCTAAACTATACATTTAACTTATATTCCTTATAGATCTACATGTAGGACCTATCAATATCCCAGTTTTATACAAAGTTTGTCGTACTAATTAATAGACAACAGTTGTAATTTGTATATCTAGGCTTCATATTATAGTAAACACTCATAAATCTTCTCTTTCCCATTCATCAAACCATCTAAATTGAATAAATTTTAATATCTGGCAGTGAAATAACCAATCGTGTGCAGCTCTATATTTTTTATATGTATAAATTAATCTGCTAGTTTAATAGGATGCATAAGACTTTTTGAATAAACCATTGCTCAATTTACATGTAGTGGCTGTAGTGCTCTGATACATTGACATTAAACAGACTTTAAATATATCAAAGACAAAGAGTGAGAATAAAGATGTAAACACATGCTAATACCATATAAACTGAATAAACTTTCGGAAAATAGCAACTTCATTAAGCACTATTAAAATGATTTTCTTCAGTAAAATTAATGAATATACCATTGCAAGTCTATGCTTGGAACTGTATTGAAAACTCTGGCCACTAGGGTTGCTGCTGTGCTGCAGCACACGTTTTCCATAATGCTTGCTGGAGTTTGGCATCTTGTTCTATAATATCTTTGACGCTACTAAAGGCATTTTGTTCTCTTCAATATTGGCAAGACATAGCATAAAATTTGCTGAGGTCTATTGAATTGTTCTGCTAGCAAGGAAAAACTGACAGTCATTAAAACAGTCATGCCCATGTTTATCAAACAGGCTCGAATGCACTGCTGAATGTAGTTTTCAAATATGGTTGAAGACGGTGAATTGAATTCACAGGATAGTGAAAATGAAGAGAGTGATAATGAATATGTTTAAACGTCACTCAAATCATTTACGTATGGTTGATATCAATAACCATGTAATTTGAAAATATTGTCATTGTTATTTTTTTATCACCAAGTGATACTTTCATATTTGTGCTTTTGTTTTGGTAACAGAATTTGTATGCGTCGTGTTCAACATTGAACTCAATCTAGTTCAGACGCTTTTCTTGTTCAATTGTTATTTGTTTTGTGCTTAAGATGATTTATTTTATGATGCATTTTTTTTTTCAAATGAATAAAAAGTTGCAGTGTGGAAACACAATTCAATTTTCAATTTTCTTTAGTAAAGCCACTCATTTGACATGGTTATCATTGATATTAAGGACAGCTAAAAATCATACATCTTAACACCACAAACATGATTCTATGGGTAGATTAAAAAATTTAGCTAACTTTATGGCCGCCATCTTGGATTTTTCAAAGGCATGATATCTGACATATGGTAAGAATATTACAAAATAATACAGATAAGCTATTCTGACCAATGCAACTGGAAAAAAGCAATAAACTTCATGCTAATGGGTCATGGTGTCAGATTTGTAAATTTTTCAGTCTAACGTCATTTAGGGGTAGGGGAAACGCATTTTTGCTAAATAGAGCAGTGCACACCCATCCTGTAGGACTGGCCCGTAGGTCACATCCATCCTGTATGTTTTTAAAAAA
Source organism: Streblospio benedicti (assembly GCA_019095985.1). NCBI lineage: Eukaryota > Metazoa > Annelida > Polychaeta > Spionida > Spionidae > Streblospio > Streblospio benedicti. The sequence goes on from CM032669.1 coordinate 45,835,935, forward strand.
AAATTTTAGCATCCAAACAAGTACCAAATAATATTACTACTTTGAACACGATAGTTTTCCCGGTGCCAAAGTGTAAAAAGAAAACTTGTAGTAAGATCTAATGTAAATAAACATGTTCAAATCGCATATTATCGCCACCTACGGGATGTGTGTGCACAAGTTATTTCATAACAAATGCAACATAAATCATGTAATTTTAATGAACCATAAAAATTGAATTTATCTTATGAAAATGCAAGTCAGTAGCTTCCTTTTGACACCTTAAACGCTATTGTTGGTTCATTAAGAGCTGTGCTACGACGGTTTAAACAAAAAAATATACGGGATGGGTGTGAGGTGCTCTAGCCCACTACAGGAACAATAATAATGGTAATTATAGTTGGCTTTCAGATATATAAAATAGAGTGTATGTAGACATTTTCTGCTAATTAACAACAGAATCTAGCTATTAGTTTTGAAAATATACTCCAAGCAAATAATGATATTTTTCAAATCCGATGCAATTTTGGCCCAAGATCTCAAAATCAACAAGAATTTTTCACTTATGTGATATTTCTTGGCAACTTTACCTTATTAGGCGTTCTGAGGTACCTATTGGGAATGTACATGGAGTAGAGAGGGTTGGGGAGAGAAGAGGGGGTTGGGGGAAGGTGGAATATTTTATCTGTTCCTCACAGGTGGAGGAAGGTGATGGAGGTGTATTTAATCTGCCACAGACCTGTATACTGACGGGAGCTGGTGTGAGGGATGATGGGACAAAGGGAAGGGGGGGTTTCATCCGTTTTAACCCGAGCAGCAGCAGTAAGGGCGTGGTGGAGAGGCATTTAGTATTTCGTGCATCTGTTTAGATGAGGATGGGTAAAGGGGGATGGGGAGAGAAGAGTGAGGTGGCGGTGGAATCAAGGGGAGTGGAGGTTGGACATTTAATCGGCTTTACACATGTTTACAAGGGATAGCAGTAGCTGGGAGGAAATATATTAGAGGGATCAATCATTGCCATATACTAAGTACGTGTAGTGTGTATATAGCTGTGACATATGACGATTAGAGGAAGGTCATGCGGGTGTATTTAATCTGTCCCAGACCTGTATACTGACGCAAGCATTTAATGAGTCCCGGATCTCATCTCTTTCACACCCGAGCACCGTTGGGTAGACAGCTAGTAATAGATTTTTTTTTAGCTCGGGGGTACATTATGTTCAAAGTCAATTTTAAGTAATAAAGCTACCACTTACGGATGGCCATCATATACCATTGTAAAGCACAAAGAACAAAGTTTCAGATAATCATACCATCTGTTCACCTAATTTGGTACTAATTTGCAAAAATGGGGTCCTGGCCCACCGCCTAAATAGGCTTTCGAAGGCTTTCAAGCGTCTGGCTCTGCAGTCTATCATCAAACAAAATAAACAGATTTAAAATAAAAGTAGACTACTTGCTAATTGAGCCGTGACGCGACATTTTGTGAATTAATCCCATTATTGAGCTACACCATTGGCGTTAAACAAAATGCTAAAAGTCTGTATCAATCTCAGATTAAGTAGGTATCTCCTTTTGGTAGATCTAGATCTAGGTTAGTTTGATGGTGTTATTATGCAAGGATACTACCTATAAATGTAGTATTCTTGCTACGCCGATGTCGATTTATCTAGTCTCGCCCAACCAGGACCACGTACAGCGAGCTCATCCCGCCACGTAGATCTATGTAAATCAGTGTTCTTTTCATGGATTACAGTCGATTTTTAGGAGCAACTATCCACCAGACATAATTATAATTTATTACCGCTTTGATCTTAAAATATATAGGCCTACCGGTACTCACACTACTTACTGAAAAAGCAGTATCATCATGGTCCTAGATGTAACTTATATGGATTTTGATTTTTCCACGAATCCTCGTGTAGATCTAAGTATTGATGTATTATCGATTACGTGCTGCGGTGCCCCTGGGTTTGATGCTAACCCGGGTCATCGCGTCACGGCTCAATTGCAGGGTCTAACTTAACCACAAATACGTGACTCCGTTAAATGTATAAATATCCGGCTCGGATTAATTTATGCCATATGTATTTAGTTAGGTCTAACTTACATACTAGTAGAACACGCATTTTGGCCTGAGAAGAACTCGAGATTGGTCTTATTTTATTCATTTATTTAAATATTGGATCTTTGTCACAAGCAAGGAGACCAATCTTTAATATAAAATAGAAAATTCGTTTTATGCTAAATATCCATGTAGGGTTCAGACCACTAAATGGATACTCAATAGTAAGATCTATAAACAATGTAATAACTAGGCCCCCTCTGCTTTGTTTAGCTTTGAGTGTTGGCAAAAAACTTATTTTTCTTCGGCAGAGTATTCAATTTCCT
>CM032669.1:45838404-45849258 GCA_019095985.1 Streblospio benedicti
GAACCCACCTTGAAGGTCCTGATGTAATTGCACAGCTCCTAAATTGTTGTGATGAAGCACTCCGGAAGGATCTAACAAATGCAGCAGGTAAAAGCCTGCTAAATGAAACTGAGGCCGATATACTCATGAGGACCCTAGCCGTCAGGGGCTAAAATACCATGGTAGCAAGAGTAACACTGCTGAACATGCCCCAGGGTCGAGATGAGACCGTGAGATCATTCCATGCTCGCATCAAAGCACAAGCAAGCATATGCAAGTGCATGAAAAAGTGTTCATGTGGCACCAACATGAAATTTACTAAAGTGGTACAAATTTAAACTACTCATTCGTTCAAAAAGTTATCCCTGATTGAGTTTTGCAGGTGCAGCGACCACGTTTAGCAACATACGTGTGACGTAGTTATTTGAACGTGCTGTGCGTCACTCAAAACCTCACCCAAAACTGGGTCTCCGGTTTGGGCTGAATTCTGAGTTGAGTTCATAGCCTACAGGCCTTGTGTGTATAGTCTTAATCTGGGCTTGGGTATAATCATTATACATACAATAAAACCTTGAAATGTTGGTGCAGCATAAATTTTATCTATTTCTACACAGTGTGCTAGAAACCAATATTATATGAAATATAGGTAAGGATGTTAAATAGAACATTCATTGAATCATTGTAAAAATGAATTAAAATGGTTTCCTCAGATTTTTGCCTTAATTGCTACCTCACAAAACACAGTATTAAAAATTAAACTGTTTTCTTTAAAGATATTGCTCAACCCACGGGCACATGCATCGTAGAGGGTAGAAGCCAACTGAGACTAGTAATGAGTGGCCATTCTTTTCCGCTTCAATGTTTACTTATACTATTGTAGTAGGTAAACAATAAAGGGAAAAAGAAAGAATATGGCCACTGAGATAGTCTCAGTTGCCTTCTACCCTCTGCGATGCATGCACCCGTGGCTCAACCAAAAACATATTGGTCCCGTAAAATCCAGTATCAATAGACGATGTCTTATCCATTGCAAGTGCAATGGGAATATAATTTATATTCTCCACGTTTAATACTTAGGGAGCGTTCATTATTCATGGGTAGGGGGCCTATGAGGATTTTGTATTTTAACCCAGGACAAAATAGATGACCCACTCCCTTTTTTCTCCAGGGACAAAATAAGTGGACCCCCCTGTAATTTCAAAGACAAAATAGGTGAACCCCCGCCCCCCACCCCCCTATCAGACAATGCATATATTGCTGCTTCTGACATGTTAAGCCTTAATTATACTGCAAAAAAAGAAAAATTGAAAATCCAAATACAGGAGACCGATAATTTGATATGAAAAAGCATATTTATACACAAAATCGATTAGATGATTTACATGAACATAAAACTGTTCTTCAAGAATACATTGATAAGATTCAGCCGCTGATACATCCTGAAACATCATACAATAAGCAACGAGTACATGAAACAGTTAAACTAAAAGCAAACATGCTCCTTCAAGATAGTCGTCTCAAACTACGAAAGCTTGGTACTGGAGCACCAACAACGTGTGACCTTAGTGACGAAGAGGATATAGCAAAGTGCATTGAAGCCAAATCAACTGCTCATGGAAGAACGCACGATACCACGCTATATCTCGGACACACAGTTCGTGATAGTGACTTCTTGGATTGGCCAATTATATACGGCCAAGCAAGGGAAAGCCTTGTATCAAATCTGCAACAATATATAACAGGGGCAAGGCTAAAAATGTTCGTTCTCGACAAGCAAAGAACCATATTGGTGCAGGCTTGTATTGTTCAAAAAAGCCACCTAAAACCCATGCATATGATAATATATTAACCCATCATCAAAGAGCTGTCAAAAAGATCTGTTTATTAGATATGTTTAGCACCAATTAAAATGAATATAACATATAAGAAAAGAACTACAGTGGAACCTGTCTTATGTGGACACCTTCGGGAGAAGTGAAAAGTGTCCACATAAGACAGGTTGTCCACATAAGACAGGTGGACAGTTTGTCTGGGGATAATGTTTATTTTACAGCCTATTAAGGAAATTTACCTTTTTGTATATAATGATAACAGGTGTGGGAATAATAACAAATTAAATCAATGTTTTATATTGTAATTTTACTTGTGGACATAATACAAATTATTCATAGTTACTCCCCATCATGCGACCAATTATATGTGAAAGTTTTAATGTCCAGAATCAACTGACTACCTTACAATTTAGCATGGTTGTTTATATACAGATGGGTTGGTGAAAAGAATGTCTGCATTTAGCACTGAAACAAAGCAATGCTATTCAGGGACAGAAGTTGTAATTTCTTAATTAAGGTTTTGCACAAATTTCTGCTCATGTCACATTTTAATTACTGTCACCCCAAGGTTAATGACCATGAACTTGGCATGCAGTAACTAGCTAGTAAGAACATGCATGTATTAATTACTGCTCTGCAAACATTAGCACATTGATTGACCACTTGCCTTAACTGGTAAGCAAACATAACAATGCCTCCTGCTGCTTAAGGTCACACGTTTTTAATTTATGTTTGCACAGGAGTCTTCCCCAGTTAATATTTCTTTGTTCTAGCTATTTAGGAGCAGAAATAGTGTCCACATAAGACAGATGTCCACTATACAGAGGTTCACTTTATATATGCTATATAGGAAAACTGAAACGGGAGAAGTGAAAAGTGTCCACATAAGGCAGGTGTCCACCATACGGAGGTGTCCACATGGACAGGTTCCACTGTATATAAAAAATCTACATAACAATTTTGAAAATTCTGATAATGAAGACATCAATGAATTTAGTGGTGATTCTGATCAAGACGAAGTCGTACTGGCTGACATCAATGAAACTGAAGATGATAATGATGTATCACTAACTGATGATGCTGTTACTCCTGCTCTTGATGTTACTCCAGAAATCATTACGCGTCATGGAAGGCGAATAAGAAATACAAGAACAACTATTTTTGCTGATTATACAACATGAAGAATGAATTTTTGCTAGGATTGACAGGAGTGTAGAAATGATTTTTCATCCGGACTATATGTTATCTATTGTCCTCTGACAAACCCTAGCATCTTTGTACTTATCAATGATTGCCATAGTAGTTCTAAGGTAATACTATGTATATATGTATATGGTATTGAAGAAATATATTTTACAAGCTGGAAAATTTCTATTTCATTGTATTAAAGTCAAATATGCTTAGGATATCATATTCCAATATAATGGAAAAAGTGACGCAATATGCTAAAAAATCAACTACTGAAAAATCGCTATCAAATTTTCAAGAACAAAATAGATGACACCCCCCCCCCTTTTTTTCTCCAGGGACAAAATAAGTGACCCCCTCCTCTAATTTCAGGAACAAAATAGGTGCCCCCTGAATTTCCTCATAGCCCCTCGCTCATAAATTATGAACGCTCTCTTATTTCACCTTTTAAAATACCATGCGGTCTAGGTATCTAAAACACACGGTCACGTGACGTTGAAAAATGATTTTCGCCAGACGTACCGTGCATGCGTGGATTTCTAACAAAAAGGTCTATAGTGTGACAATGATGCCACTGACTTGGTGTAGATGTAAATTTAAGTCGCTAGCAAACGGCAAAAGCTGTTCATTGAGACTATAAACAAGCACATTTACATTTTACATTTAAATGAAAGAAAATTTCAGAATCTACAGAACACATCATGATGCTTCTCTGCGGGCATGCGTGTTTGGCCACTGAGCATAACCTTTAAACCTGTTATTCTTCACTCATTTTAAATATTAAAGGGACATGCAGAGCAAATGCCTACTAATATAGATTGAATTAATAATTTTGTTTTTTGATACAGTTGACATGTTGTTCCTAATAACGTCTGATTTTACAATTATTTGTATGCGTTTTGATAAAATATCAATACCCATAAACAAGTGCACTGCCTTATAGATTGTCACATTCATATCTCCCCTGCAAAAAAGAGCACAGCATGAACTTGTAGCCTCTATCACCCGTGCGCCGAGAGCCAAAATTAGCTGCTCAGAAATATTTATTAAGGCAGTTAAGGTATCAATGTTTAGTACTGTTTACAAACATAGATGGCTGGGTACATTTCAGGAGAGCAAATTAGGGAATCAATTGATTATGAAGAAATGGAACACTGCACATAGATAAAAATGAATGTATTCAAATGGCTCAGCAAGTACTATTTATTTGGCATAAAAGGTTGAAATGACATGGAATTCACCTGTGCATGTCTCTTTAATTGTCTCAGATCATTATCGTTTATCACTAAGTTTCTATCAATTATTATTTTGGTGTTACCCTCTTCATGAAAAGGTAGAGCATACACGTTATGCGCATCACTTATGGGGAGTTACTCGCATCGGGCTGAAAAACAGGAGTGCTCGCACAGCTAAATTAAACTGTATATCATCCACACAATTACGTTGAAATATAGTCTGTACACTTAAATTGATCACCAGTCTTTACCAAGTCGTAACCTATGGCGACTGTGGAATCGCAATTTTTTTTTCCCGCCAAAAATGTGCATTTTGTCGTGACCTAGACGTCAATACACACGACTTTTTCATCTTACGACTAGGTAAGGACCTGGAACGGGGGTGTTATCACAATGACAGGAAGCACTAAAAATTACTATTGAAGAAATTAAATGCACAAGATTACTATGTTTATATCTTTATTACAATTATAATGAAACTATGTTATTTATACATTGTATTTACAGTGGAACCTGTCCATGTGGACACCTCCGTATAGTGGACACCTGCCTTATGTGGACACTTTTCACTTCTCTATTTGGAATGCAAAATATTGTTATTTGAATTTTGAAAGTGTGTATATTTTCCAAGAATGATGACAGGCCAAGTTACATGTTAAATCATATCACAATTTGCGTTTTCGGCAATCTTTTAGTCTTGTAGTCTCTTTGTTTTGGATGAATAGTGCCTTTTGAGGCACATCTTGCAGGCCAGATTTTGATAGGTACATCCTTCTTGATTTTCTTTGCTTCCTTGTGGTTTTGCGTAGAAGGCACCGATGTAGTAGTATTCTTGTTCAGATATTTGAATGGGTTCAGTCCTTGAGGTTTTCTCAACACATGACACGCCATCAGTATAATAACGATTGGTACGAATGGTGGAATCATCAATAGACAAAATAATAATAGTGATGCTAAGATTATGCTATCTTTTACTTCAATGCTTACCTCCCATAATATTATTTCAACACCAAAAACTGAAATGTAATAACCTACATGCTGATAGGTATACACCCGGTTGAGGCTGAAATTGAAACAAGAGTTTTGAACAAGTTTGGCTCAATAGTCAATGACCCTCGATCTGCGGAGTATGAAATTGTTAAAAGACAACTTGCAGTCAAGAATCTCTCTAGTAGGTCATAGACCACAAATGTAATTCTTCTGACCCACAAATATGGACTACCCAGCGCCCATGCCTACATAGCATTAGTCCGTTCTATTCTTGAATATGGATCAGTCGTTTGGGACCCTTACACTGGAGGGAACATTGATCGCCTTGAACACGTCCAACGGTGTGCAGCCAGATTCATGGTGAATGACTACACCACCAAAACCCCGGGATGTGTTACAGACATGCTAAACCATCTTGGACTCAAACCTCTAGAGAATAGGAGGAAGAATCTAAGACTCACGTTTATGTACAAGGTGGTGGAAGTGTTGGTGCCGGCTATCCCAGCACCTGATTTCCTGGTTCCAGCTAAGTCAGGACGTCGACGTATAAAGGCTAAATCATTTAATGAATACAGCTGTTCAAACATTGTTGAGCGTTCCGTACGCCTCAATAGCAAACCGTTCATGCCCCCAAGTGCTTGGACGCCTCAGTATAAGAACTCATTCTTTATACGAACAGTTATTGACTGGAACTCTCTCCCAGAGGAGATAATCCAGTCTGAGAACGTCGAGCAGTTCAAAGCTGCCATTGACTGTCCACGCATCCAGCAGTAGAGAGCACTTCCCCGCTGCCATCGCGCCTGTTCAGGACCTCAAGCAGCGTTACAGATACAGATACAGATACAGAGGTTTTACTTAGCCCACCCTCAAGAAATTCTTGGAAGTCCCTTGTGAAAAAGTTTTGGTCTTAGATTACCACCTCGAAATTTTAAACGTGATTGTGAGGGCCTAAGTTCCACTAGATATGTAAACCTAGGTGCTTGTTCTCTGAGAAAACCCCCATCCCGGCTGGGTCCTTGAGGGTTCCAGTAGAAGAGAGCTGTCTAGGGCAATAGTCAAAATGAGGCTTCTTACGGGTATCTACCTCCTAGAGGGTACCTACCTCCTAGAGGATAGGAAGTCAAGAATGCACAAGTCTGAGAAGGCAGGAAGATGCCCCCTCTGTGACTCAGAAACGGAAACCAGGGAGCATTTTCTACTGAAGTGTGCAAAGCTTGAGCAGGTACGTGAGCCGTATATGCTATGCATTGGGAGGTACATCAACATTAAGTGACGATGATAGGATTAGGCTACTCCTAGATCCGTCTCATTTCCTCCAAAACCAGGACTTGCATATAGTGGAAGAAGCCACAAGGAGGCTATGTTACGCTCTACACCACCATCGTCTACTAATGCTAGGCCTACAACACGACATGACGCGTCAACGCAGCTGACATCTTCTGAAGGCTTCTATAGGTCTATATATATGGATATTATGGAGCTGTTTATCATCAAATTTTGATACAAAGGTTCCATTTATTTTTCTATTCAAATTTGCAAAATATTTAACGAAATTGATTGATTTTATGAGATTATATGAACTACTTCTTCCTCTGAAAACTGATGAATGGTAACCACAAATACATGACTCAGATATAAATATCCGACTCGGATTAATTTATGCCATATGTATTTGGTGAGATGAATGGAGGAATTGATGCAATTGACTTATTTTTGGTCTCTCTTCACTATCAGGGCACTCTCGGGCCACCGCAGGATGAACTGGAGGTGCCCGGCCATGCACATCCGGAACATCTGTACATCGTATGCTTCATGGAGGAGGTGCCCTGTCTGGACCAGTTAAGACGAGTCGTGGGATGACCGCTTATCCTTTCAGTGTGATTTGATGTATGGCCCCCGGAAATTGACACTGATGACCAGTAGCTATAAAACCATTGTAGGAAGCAGCAGGTCTCACAGGGACAAGTTACTGGCATGAACCTGTCGCAACAGTACTGGGGAAGAGAGATTTTAGCACAACCCTGCCTGCACCTCGACAAGGAATCGGAGTCTTGGGATGACGTCCTCAGCGGATTTGCCCTATGGCTTTGAACTGATGACCAGTGGAGGCCCAGCAGCAGGGCCTGGCTTTTTGGAACCTGATGACAGTTCAAAAACTGCACCCCTGCCTACAACCCGGTTCCAGGCAGTAATTTGAACTTGGGGGAGAGAGGGTGTAGTTTGAAGATGCGCCCACCAGAGGGCCTGGCTTTTCATCATTTGTTCAAAACTGCACCTCTCTCCCGGTTCCATCAGTATTTGAATTGGGGGAGAGAGGCTGTAGTAATTGATTTTTCTCATTTTGCAACAGCCCCAAATCCTTGGTCACGGCACCTTTTTAAGCTTTTTGAGTTACTCACCTCATTCAGGTACTTACCGACCTACTCCTCGTTGTGTTGAGCAGACAGAAGCCTGGCTGCGTCTGCCAGGCCTCCCCCAGATCAGATTGATGGCCCTCCTGGGACTTCGCACTGATGCTGGTGACAACAAGCCTTACAGGCCGTAAATACCAACCAAAGGTAACCACACTCACGCACAAATGTACGTGCGTATGTCTACCTTAAATCCAAATCAAGAGATTTGGGGGTGCTAATACCCTAACAAGTGGTCGCTTCCACTTCTTAGCCTAAACTGACGTTATTCATATTTATTAAACAGGATAATAAAGTTCAATTTACATCTTGAGCTTTCGGCAATTGCTCTTGTCTTGTTCACAACATCTGATTTTTTTTATTTGATTTGATTTATTTCGTTTATCACAGGCATATTAATTACAAAGTAAATAAAAGATTACAAATAGGTAAAAAAAATATAAATAGAAGTAAAATCGAATAGAGATATACAAATATAATAAATAATGAACCATGTGACAAACAAGGGGCACTAAAAAGATATCCATTTAAAATGGAGAGTCTTATTTCCATAGTGGACCTCGGTGAAACATGGAAAAGCAACTGACTAGAATTGATGCCATTGAACATAATAATTACATTACTAATGATTAACCTTTTAACAAATATATTCTTTTATTAGAACATTGAACCAGCCATTAGCCCTGCTCTGACGTTCATAAGTGTTTTTTATACTGATCAAATACCATGTACAACGTTATCTATGGAGTTCTCAACTACACTTTAATATTTGGACTACAATGATAGAAGAAACGAGTAAATCACTGTACGGAAAAAGGAACATAAAAACATCATATTGCATTAGCAACTTCTGAGGAGCGTTGACTTTAAATATATGCTTGTAAGCAATCGAAACTTGCAGTTTATTATTCTTTACATATGTTACTGGCTTCAGTAGACAATATGCTTCAATTTGATACCAAACATGATATGTTTATATCATCTACATGATATGCCATACTCAAAGGGTACGTCTCAAACGAAACGAGGTGCTGCTTACGACGTCAATAACAAAGATTGCTCATGGGTGCCAAGGTGGCACCCATCAGATTCTTAAAGCAAATATATCATATTACCATAATCTGAAAAGAAAATACGTTCTTATTCTACTTGACGGTCATACCTTGATTTTAAAAGCAAAGTTCCTTGACTATAAAAGACACCAAACCGTTTGACTTCCGTATTGGTAGAGGCAGACTATTAAAATATCTAATGCTACAATATTTAAACGTTTTCTGTCCATGAGATTTAACTTTTGGTACAATGTACGACAACTCTTTCTTGATGACGTCATAGGTCGTCACTGTTGGCGCGGGAGAATCCCCAGCTGAGCCCCCACCCCACCCCCTCTCGAGGGGTCAACACGTTGTTCCATATGGTAGGAAGGGTGTGTCTGCCTCCATCTCTGTTGAGCGAAGGTCTCAGTCTCCTTATCTGGATCACTTCCTTTACTCCACGTTCAAAGTACTTAGGTTCAACACATAATGATACATAGGCAAATCCAGGTTTTCGGAAAAGTGGGGGGGGGGGGCGCACTTAAGGAAAAGAGGGGGCGCACTTACAAGATTTCATGAAAAACCCTATGAAAATGAAGTATTTTTGCGGGAAAAGGGGGCGCGCGCCACCTGCATCCCCCCTGGATCTGCCTATGATGATAAGACTTTCGCATCCTCTATAGAAATGCCATGTCCCTGGTCAGTGTGTAGATGACTAAAAACTGACTGTAAATTGAACTTTATTATCCTGGTTAATAAATATAAATAAACATATGGCTATCAGATAAATGAACTTTCATCATACTAATTTTGAATGCAATTTGTCAGCAATTCTTTATCAAATCATTTGAAGTAAATATTGATAAACTTATTTATTTTGTAAAAGTTAGAATTTGTATGCCATGTTTTCACCTGTACAGCACTTAGTCATACTAGAACTGTTACGCACTTAATTAATCAAACTAGATCACCCATATTTACTACAACACATTTCTCAGCTAGGACGGCATATTGATGCGGCTGTTAGTCAGCAAGGTAGGGGAAAGAGGGGACTTTTACACCCCTACAACAGGGAAGATGGGGTGGTTTAGCTGACTTAATTAGCTCTCATTGTCACTCTCTGAATCCACATTCGTCTCCTCTCCTTCAGATGTTTCATCTGATTTGGAGGAATTTTAATAGGTATTTCCATGGGAAACACTTTGAATGTTCATTTTTATAGAATATTTACTCATGTGGCATGGGGAGTAATGAATATGTGTGAACACAAAAGCAGCGGATTACTGGTACATAATGCAAACATAGATCTAAAGCATAATGTAAACTTGTCGCAATTTTGACATTATTCGCGGTTTAATAAAATTTGTTTGCAATATCAATTGTTACACTTCCGTGTTTGGCAAAAATATAATTATTTTCTTATTTTAATTTAAAAAACATCAAAATGGGATGTGACAAAGTCAGTTTATATTCACCTTTTATTCAAAGATTCACGGATGTACTAGCTCAAGATGGACGTTTTGGAATGTGCCAGAGTGTTGCCAGAATTAAAGACACAAAATCAGGGTATGAATTTAACCCAAAGCCTATTTGATGGATATCCATAATATAAAAAAACAGTAAATTTTAGTACAGAAGTTCTAAATAGGGGTAAATTTTCTGTGAAAAATTGATAGCTTCTGTTGTAAAAAATATCATTAATAATTGAAAAATATAAAGATATTGTTCAAATTTTTAATCATTAAATGAAAAAGTATCATTTAAAATGGCTTTTATTGTGTTCTAGGGCTACCTCTGTTACACAAGGACCTTGCGGGGATAGATTTAAAATTGCACTAAACTACGCTGCCTATACGATTGAATGTAAGTTTTTAACTTCACGTAGTTTATAATAACTTTTCAAAACTGTATATAATATTCAAATTTGTTTACTGAAGTGGATCAAGTTCTAAGGTACTATTGTAGCAAATGTTTAACCATGATTTAACCATGTTTTATAAGCGTTTATGTACAGGTATTATGCATGTTCAGCAACTGAGGACATCTTTTTGATTTTGAACCACTAAATTATTCATTATACTCTTAATAAAGTAATCATAATTGTTGGTTTTGTTTAAAGGGGAAGTTCTGTTCAACCACCACTGTCCAGAAGAACCACCAGATTTCATACTCAGTCAAGAAGAAT
>CM032669.1:45849358-45863912 GCA_019095985.1 Streblospio benedicti
AAATTTCACCAGTCTGACATTAGATTTTAAAATCCTGACCAAAATAGAAGATTAGTTTAGACAGTTTAAACTATACTGCCTATAGTACATGTTGTAGCATTTTACGGACATCTCATAATTTTGAAAATGCTACATAGAAATATTTGCTGATATCTAAGCAGCAAGTCAGCAAAGCTCGTTTATATACCCCCCACCCCCACACGTGATCTCAATCAAAATCTTAATGAATGAATGTTATAAATCTCAATGCAAAAGCCCTTTTCTCAAATTTCAATCAATTGATCTCAATAAATTGAAAGGTCAACTCTCGATTCTCAATGAATTAAAAGCCCAAATCTCAACTCTCACTAAATTGTGCATACCGCCCTCTTATAAAAAATGACAAAAAGCAGAACTTGCTGACCCATGTCTCTGTTTCCGTGGTTACAGCGTGCTAGGCGGGGTGGGGGCACTGCGTATCCCAGGTTACCCCGCGGGCGGGCTGCTGCTTGACTACGTGCCCACAGTGTGCCAGCTGCTGCAGGCCAAGGTCAGTGCATGGAAATGTAAATGTGGTGGTTTATAGTCTTGATCCAAGTCTTGCTCTCATGACGTAACAATTTACACCAGGTCATTGGCCCACTTATTGATCTTCAATTGATCATTTCTCTTATGCTTGCATCGGCAGCAGCTTGTATTCAGCGCACAAACTAATTACTCATGCAAGCACTCACACACTCTTTCAACCCAATGACCTGTACCTTTAGGGATACATGCTAACCAGGTGATGAACCCACGACCTTCTGGGGCCAACTCCGTTTTGGCACCTTTCAAACATAACGGGTGATGATAGGCGTCAGGCCCGTTTTCTAAAATCTGTCTCAAGATAACACGCACGTTTTACAGTATAAGATATTGTTCACAAATGATATCATCGTGGGGGGTCGGAGAAACATGACGAATGATGACAGGGGTGGTGGTGGGCTGTTGTCCAGAACGGGGGTCAGAAATGCCCAAAAATGCAATTATGTCATTTGTGAACGATCCCTAAGTGGACATAGTGGACAAAACTTTCTAGGAGAATAAATAAATATTAGTCTAATGAATGCTAATAAATGTTTTTTTTGATGGTGCCAATAACTTGAGCACTGCCAATAATTTGGGCATGACATCTATATTGTATATATTTTCCTATTACACTGTTCTAGGTTTTTAAGCTGCCATGGTACATTCTACCATAGAAGCTTATGAGCTGTGCTCCAACTCTCTGTCAGCCATCAAAGCTTCTAAGGTATAGGCTTAAAAAACTAGTTTAGTGTAATGTGAAAAGATACATGATATTGATATCACCTGCACAAATGACCTTACATCATAAGGTTATTACTTAACTTCAGATTGTTACATTTCATTTTAATTAAATATACAAATGTAGAAAATAATAACCTTAAAAATATCGCAATCACCATCCGACACCAACCATTATAGACGACACACCCAAATAGCGGCCATTACGATCAACCAAGACAGCCATTTTCCTCATTGATTCAAATGATTTTGTCTCGCTTTCATCAACTAGCGTGTAATATGTTCTGTTACAAAGCTGTGGTGATATATATGGCATGTTACATGGGACGGCTTGTGTTTATCAATTGTAATGTTGCATTTTTTTTTTTGCGTGATTGATCATTCTTTTTTTTTCCAATGGATTTGAATCGTAATGGTCCTGTCTAGTGAACCATAATGGTCGTATTCTTCATCATCTTATCCGTGTGGCTGTGTGCACAATGACTGCCACAGGCTAATCAAGGCTTTTTTTAAAAGAATTCTTGTTTTATTTTCAGGTGGATCAGTTGTCAACCAGTTATGAAAAACGCAAAGAATATATCAGTGCATTTTTATCTCAATTTGGAAGGTACACATTCCATTACAATCTACAATAGTACTTATGAAAAGAATTATATTTTTCTCTCTAATAGAAAATAGGTTGATATCAGTGATGGGTGTATACAAGTAGCTGTTTTACGCTGCCATGATAGGAATTGGTGCGTACTTTATGACAAAGCACTAATTTGTATCCCTGTCATCCACAGAGGTGTTATCGAGTACGACGTGGAGAGTTTCCAGACGATCTCCCTGCTCCTGGAATGGCACGACTTCTTCTTTGTCGTCTCAGGTACGTGTGTGGGATGTTCTTTTGTTCAAGTTTTCATTCACTCCTGTTTTACTCTTAACTTTGAACTTCTTTTTAGTGAAAGCTTACTTGAAGCTTTCGGACATTCTCATGTCCTTTTTTCGTTGTGAGAAAAAGGACAGGAGAATGTAACAAGTTCAAAGTTTAGTTTACAAGAGTATGTCTCAGGTACAGGACATGATTATATGGCTTTAAAAAAGGTTCATCCATTTTGCTCAAACTTGCAGGGCATTAATAAAAAATACAAGGTATCTTATTTTGTTTTAGTCAGTTTGTGAATATTAAGTAAAGTAGCATGAAGTGAAACAGTGATATGCTTGAGTCGTCCATAAGCTTTCGTTGTTCAAAGAGCCTTCTAAAATGTAATAGCATCTACATGTATCTAGATGTATTTTCTATCATTTAAATTGTCTTTGAATGGTGTTTTATTTTGTTTCCTCATCCAGTGGAGCTGACCGTGGAGTTTCCCACCTCTCAGCCGGTCCTCATGATGCAGTCCGTGTATCACCAGTCAGAGGAGGGGGGCCCCTACCTCAAAGCACACACAACGTACCCGTACAGTCCTCGCTGGAGTCCCGCCGAGATGGCAGAAAGAGCACGGTACATTATGTTTAATTTGCTTTGTTTTCTTCATACACTTTGGTTGCTGCTAAGGCAACAAAACTTTAAATTACTAGGATTGATTATTTGGTTGTGCTTTTACTACATATTTGTATATATCTATTTCCTGAAGAGGTGTTGTTAGAACAAGAAAATATTAGAGAATAAAATTTAATGTAGTCCAACTTTTGAACCTTTTAAACTTTTGAATTGTGAATTGGTGGAAAAGACGGTAGCCACAACACAACAAAACTTTGATCCCTAGTTTCACATTTTTTGACCTATAATTGTCAAGAGGGGGGAGGGAAAATGAAAAAAACCCACATGATTACTGCTATCATATGGGTCGGGTGGCAAAATAAAAAAGATATCTTCTAAGATTAAAGAGTAGTGAGGAAAATATAAAAAACCTGCTCATTTCTAAGGAGAGGGAGAAACAAAATAAAAAATTCAATCCAATATTTTTTTTTATATCATCAAAATAAATTGTATTAAAAAGACTGTGTTTGTGTTGATTGAAATAAAATTTCAGCTTTATAAAAATATTCCTTAGTATTATGACAATGTATTCGTCTATCCATGTACTGGGTATAAAGGCCCATGGGCCTAACATTGAACATGGGGTTAATGTTCTGAATTTCTTTCCCCACCAACAAACCTGACTTTATTTTGGCATGGTAATTTCACCAATATTAACTTTCCTGGGTGTATATGACATTGCATACGGTTTATTATGAAAGAAAGCTCAATCATGTGTGTAGATCTGCTTTCATTATCACTAACACTATCTAAGTCGTGCACGTTTTGCCGTGATTCTGGGTGTCAAATCGAATAAACATTGCATTTGTTTATCGTCGTTCTCAAATACAGCAATGTATAATCCATTAACGAATGGTTGCCAGAAAATAGAAATAACTTACTTTATAATGTTGTGATTTGAAAATATATGCACAGCACGTTTACGTGTCAGTGCGCATGCTCAGTAGTTCAAATGTCCCACCTGCACTTTGAAAACGAAACTGAAGTTCACAACCGTAGTAAATGCATCTTACTACTTAAAGGGGTCATGTGAAAGCTCCGTAAAATATAAACGAGAACCTGTTGTAAGGCTAAGTCATGTGACCACTGCTGAGTCGGCCGTACCTAATGGAAAAAATCAAGCGATGCAAACATAGATATGGCGATTTTAGAATGAAAAAAGGTCATGAATTATAGGATGCCGTTCGGATAATATAAATAAATTTGGCAAGAGAAGATTTTTTTTCATTCATCGGGCACTTCCAGTACGCATGGGTGCAAAACTGAAACTAGGGATCAAAGTTTTGTCGCCTAACTGGAAAGAAAACATTTTTTGTGGTTTAATATTGTTTGCTTTTTAATGCTTTAATGTTTTATATAAAAATATTGAATAAAAAGAATTGAAAATTATGGAACCTGTTTTTCAAATGAACATTCTATATCAAACTTATGTAGTCTTAGATATGTTTTCTTTTTTGTTTCAGAATATTTCTGCTGGATAGCATTGCTCAGTTTCAGAGAGGATCAGTTACGGAGGGTTCTTATAATGTAGACTGAGGAAAATATGGACTGCTAGTTTTTAATGTGTATCGAATGTGTTCAAACGGAATGTGATTGTTTATTTTTAAATTGGAATTCAAACAATAAATTATGTGAATTATGTTTATGTATGATTGTGCATCATAGTGACTACAGATATTCTTTTGCTCCAAAGGAAATAGTTTTACATGGGAGAATCAGACATATTATTAATTAGAACAGGAAACATTTAGCCATACATGTAGGTAAATTATAACAGTACTCTTAAGCTGAGTGACAGTAATTTCCAAATTTATCGAATTAAATATTTGTTGGTAAACTATGATGATCAGGCACTATTGAGACACCACTGTATAATTGGAGACTATGTTTACACAAATTCTATCACCATCACACACAACTAAAAATACAAGGAATTTACAAAAACACAAAATAGTTGTTGCAATGATTAATCAAGCCAACATTTTCAAATCTTTAACACATTTGAAATGTCAAAAATAGCATCTAAGACGTTCGTTTTGATGCAGACAACTTGACCACCACATGTATGTACAGGATTGCAAGATTGAAGTCGACACTAACTATATCAATAGCACCATCGTCATTCCATTAATGCCTTTTGAGAAAAAGGCCTCACAAAAACATTGGTTCGATGGGTGATTTTAAGCATATTTTGGTTGAAGTTTTTGATTAACAGTATAAAGCTCAACAATTTTGTTTTCATATTAAGAATAACATAACTTGCATGAGCAATTTGCAGAGGTAATAAAAAAAATGGTTGAAAATGATGTAAGTTTTATTTACAACTGATACCTGTTAGTTAAAAATGTGAACATGACTAGGTTATAAAAATTGTTAACAATATGTATTTGTGTATTAACTATAGCAGCAGACATGATTACCGTAAGTAGATTTTCATGCATTTGATTCCGACGGTTTGTAGCCCGGACATGTAATTTGTCTGAGCGTCTGAACACTTTTGAAGTTGGACTCCTGGATCACAGGTGAATTCAGAGAGCAGACAGGAAAAGTTCATATTAATATTTTTCAGTAGCTACAAGACAATTTCAGTGACTACAGTTATTAGAAATTAGAATTCTCATGAATTGTTACGTGGGTGTGATAAGATCGCAGTAGATCAAAGTCTTACATTAGAAAAGAAACAGAAACTGCTAGAGAAAAAGAAAGAATATGATATGGCTTGTAATTTTTCCTAGATTAGTTTAGTATTGAACTATTCTAATTGATGTAATGATTAGGGGACAACAAGCAAATAAAAAGAAAAAAGAAATATTTAACCAACATACAACTGTAAGTATCAAATCAATAACAATTTTCACTGAATCTTAAACTAAAATAATTAGTCATTGACTAACAGGTAACCATCTATAACAATACATTGTATATTCAGAGCTGATGTAATGTGACATGCAAGCCACATCTGGAAGGTCCATCACAAACTTGATATTAATTTCAGAAACTATAAAACCACTCACTAAGCACATAATTTTATCAATAGAATACTACTGGCAGTGATACAAAAATCAATCCCATACAATACAGATCCGTACAAATCCCAGTCCTACACACTGAAAAACATGTTAATATCTCGTAACAAAATTCAAACAATACATTGGTACAATAAATTTCAATGCCCCTTCAATTCTGAGCCAGCATTTATTACCGTCATAGTCCGGCAGCGGAGAACTTAACCTTGCAAAAATACCCCCAAGCAGGTTATGATTGATTTTGGTAGGGGAAGTTGTCTACTTTCAGAATCTGAGCGTTTTGAGAAATTCTAGATGGCGTCCAAGATGGCCGCCGCCAATTATGCATATTTCAAATGTAGCACCAAATATTTGTTTCTTAACCAAATTTGTATTGTAATACACCAAAAAGTATGTTTTTATGGCCAAATATTCATTTTATGGCAACACAAATATTGTAGGTGCAATATTGATAAAGTATACTTTTTTCCAAATATAGCAATAAAATATTCATTTCTCAGCAAAATGGGTACTGTAATATATCAAAAAGTATGTTTTTGTGGTCAAGGATTCCAATTATGACAACAAATAGTGTAGGTGTAATATTATTCATCAAGAAAATCCTGATTATGGTGGTCATATCACCAAAACAGCACGTGAACAAAACCATTCAGTGCAACCTGCTACTGTGACACGTTACCAACCTCTCATTGACATGAAACCATCAAACCCATCAACAATTAAAACAGCCCTGAGTGCCATTCAATCTCTGACAACTGATAGTGGCCAGCCATATGTGGTTATAACAGCTGACCAACAGCTATACAAAGTTATTGTGGACAATATTTGGTCATCTCCAGACACCTTTTGTAATGTATACCCTCGCTTGGGTGGCCTGCATACGGTTATGAGTTTTTGTTGTTCTGTTGGAAAGCTGATGATGGATTCTGGCCTCTCAGATATTCTAAAGCATGTGTTTGGATCAGTTGAGAAAATGCTTTCAGGCAAGAAGTATCCTCAAAATGTGAGAGCCTTGAGTTGCTTGCAGAGGAACTTTTGCGAAATCACATCAGTCCAGAGCACTCATATGAAGATTTGATCACCATGTTAACTGATGTCTCCCAGCGTAGCAGAACTGCAAAAATGTGGATTGACTGCTACATCCATCCTGTTCTACTAATGATGGCATTCCTTAGAGCAGAGCATGAATCTGACTGGCCTCTTCACCTATGGGTTGTGTTACAGATGTTGCCATATTTTTTTTTGCTTCAGGCCACATGAATTATGCTCGATATGGGTTGTACTATTTGCGGTCAATGGAAGCTATACCTCGTGAGATATCGAACAAATTCTTCAAAGGTCAACACACAATGAGGCATGTTGCTGGTGCATCAAATGTTACATGGAGTGACATGTACATTGAATCAACATTCATGAGATTTGGGCACAGCCAGGGTGGCTTGGCTGGCATCACTCTCAATAAGAATGCAACCCAACGTTGGGCTTTGAGCCTTCATTCCTGCAGTCTGCTTCTCCATGACATCCAGACTATGAGAGACAATGTTGATCAACCCATTGCATACCACAAAGAATCTCCAGCAAGGATAAGAATTGACTCATCTGATAGATTGAAGCTACAGGAAAAGCTGCATCATTGTATTGATCCATTAGACCCAAATGGTCATCCACAGGAACTGTTCAATATCTGCACAGGCCAGATAGCGAGTACCACTGTTAATGTCGACAGTGCTCTTCAGTTTGGGATCAATTCCATGGAGGATTTTGAGAGCAAGCTTCCAGATGGATTTTATTCAACCATAAGTTGTCCTGTGACGACAATGGCAACGAAGAGGAAGGAAATCACTTGTGCCCTGGGTGACTGCCTCACGGAATCCTCTAGGGTTGTGACGTACCTGTGATGCCGGGTTCCTGTGTCTACCTGCTAACAAGGCAGACGACATTTCCTGCACCTACACACCTACACACCTACACCTCGTCACTTGCGTCATGCATGTCTAAACTTGCCTCAGACAGAGTTTCATACGTGCTTATGCTTAAATCATCGTCAGAAACCATCCAAATAAATGCTTTTTATTAACAGGATCTGCATTAAAGTCATCCATAACATAAACTAAAGGAGTGTTTGCTTGTAATATAATGCCATCAAGTTTAACCATATAAGATACTTGCTGAGTATAAATTATACATGTGAATGTACTGCAGTTGGAACTGTTACATAGTTGTACATAGTCTTGATTCATTCATGTAGCGGGGAACTGACCAATAAACATTACATCTCAAGATCATAATATGGTGTCAGAAGTAAAAAAAAATCATAAAAAATTGAGATAATGGAATCATACAACAGGCCAAAGTCCCTCAGCCTCTCAGGCAATGTAAGTGACAATTGGAGGCGGTTTAAGCAACAATTTGAGATTTATTTGACAGCATCAGACAAAAACAGAAGTAGACGACGACGTCAAAGTGGCTTTGCTTTTTGAATTTTGCTGGAGAAGAAGCCTTAGAAGTGTTCAACACCTTCACATTTGCCACGCCAGGTGACGCAAAAAGCTAGCTGTCGTGTTTGAAAAATTCAACACATATTGTAATCCAAGGAAAAATGTTGTTTATGAAAGATACAATTTCTGGAAGTGTACGCAGCAAGAAGAAAACATAGACAGTTTCGTCACTATACTACGCCAGAAAATAAAAGCTTGTGAGTATCCTTCTAACATTACTGACGACATGATTAGAGACAAATTAGTATTTGGTATCAAAGACCTAACAGTTAAAGAACGTTTACTCTGAGAGGAATCTCTCACATTACAAAAGGCATTAGATATAGCACGTGCCTCAGAGGTCTCCAAAATGCAAATAAAAGAAATGAATGAACAGTCCATGCACCATGTAAATGCCATTGCAAAAAAAACAAAGGAAATGGACCAAAGTCTGTCACGAACTGCCGTTACTGTGGTAGCTCACATGCTCCAAGAGCATGCCCTGCATAATGGGAAAGAATGTGGTTTCTGTCACTGTAAAAATCACTTTGAACATGTGTGTAGAAAGAAAAAATACAGTCAGCCGGGTAAAAAGATATACACACTATAGCAGAACAGCAACATGAAGCCAAAACCGATGAAGAACTGCTTATCTACAGTATCGATTCTAAAAATACAGGAAAATGGGTCGTTGATTTGCGTATTGGCTCACGAGTCTTAAGGTGCAAAATTGATACTGGTGCTGATTGCAGCGTTATCAGCATGAAAACACTGCAATCTGTGGTGAATGCATCAAGCATAAGGCTTACCAGAACCAAGTCTAAACTGAGAGTGTATGATGGAAGTCGAGTGTCAGTGCTTGGCACTATAACTTTACAAGTTGAATATAAAAACACCTATAAGTTAATAACATTCAATGTGGTCGATCAAGACTTACCTTCAGTGCTTGGGATACCTGGCATAGAAGAACTAGGTCTGCTCCAACGAGTGTTTACACTGGAAACAGAAGCTAACACAAATGCTGATATAATGGAGGAATTCAAGGATGTATTTAGCGGTTTGGGAACGTTGAAAGATGTCAAACACACAATACAATTGAAAGAAAATGCCAGACCTGTTATACAGCCTCCAAGAAGAGTACCCGTAGCAATAAGACAACCACTCAAAGATGAGCTTGATCGCATGGTTCATTTAGATGTAATTGAAAAAGTGAATGGTCCAACCGACTGGGTGAATAGCCTAGTCATAGTCATGAAGAAGAACAAGAAGCTACGAGTATGTTTAGATCCATCAGATTTAAACAAAGCAATAAGACGTGAACATTATCCAATGAAAACAGTGGAGGACGTTGTGTCACGTATGCCAAAAGCACAATACTTCACAGTTTTGGATGCCAATCATGGCTATTGGCAAGTACCATTGTGCAGTGAGAGCAGCAAACTTTGTACATTCAACACACCATTCGGGCGTTATGCATTTAAACGCCTTCCTTTTGGAGTCTGTAGTGCAAGTGAAGTCTTTCAGCGTGAAATGGAGAACATAGTAGAAGACCTTGAAGGAGTAGAAGTTATCGTGGATGATTTACTCATATGGGCGTCCACGAAAGAAGAGCATGATAAACGCTTACGTGCTGTTCTCCAACGCGCACGTGAACGAGGTTTACGTTTGAATCCAGAGAAGTCCCAGGTATGTAGGTCATCTGTCACCTATGTTGGCCATACATTATGCAAAGATGGTTTAACCCCAGATCCAAAAGAAGATTGAAGCTGTGCAACAAATGAATTATCCAAAGTCTAAAGAAGAGCTGCAGCGATATCTAGGTATTATTACCTACTTAGCAAAGTTCATCCCAAGTCTATCACAAAGAGCTGAACCTCTACGTCTATTACTTGAAAAAGACGTTATGTGGCATTGGGGAGAAGAACAGTCGAAAGCATATGATAGCTTGAAAGCTTCAATTACTGCAGAACCAGTGTTGGCATATTTTGATGTCAACAAGAGCGTAACACTGTCAGTTGATGCAAGTTCAAAAGGTCTGGGAGCTGTTATACTACAAGACACCCGTCCAGTTGCGTATGCAAGCAGAGCAATGACAAAGTCTGAAGAAAACTACGCTCAAATAGAGAAGGAAATGCTGGCCATATCATATGGATGTGAACGATTCCATGACTATCTATATGGGCAAAAACAAGTACACGTGGAAACAGATCACAAACCACTAGAAGCAATATTCAAGAAGCCCATTCACAAAGCACCTACCAGACTACAAAGGATGTTACTGCACATTCAACCATATAATTTGCAGGTCAAGTACAAAAAGGTAGTCAATTGTACATAGCGGACGCTTTGTCCAGGCATTATCTTCCAAACACGAGTGTTACAGACGATGATGAATTTGAAGTTCACATTATAGAATCAGGCCAAGTGTCTGTCAATGCATTCAAAGAGATACTCACTGAAACAAAGGCAGATGAAGAGCTTCAAGAGCTGCACAAGACAGTAATGACAGGGTGGCCAAATAGTAAAGACGAAGTTAAAAACAATATATTACCATATTGGAACTACAGAGATGAGATAACAGTGAAAGATGGTCTGCTTATGAAACTAGATAGGGTCATCATCCCAAGAAGCATGAGGAAATCAATGCTACAAAAGATACACATAGCACATTTTGGTATTGAGAAATGCAAAAACAGAGCAAGATCAGCTGTATACTGGCCAGGCATAAATAACCAGATTAAAGACATGATTGAACAGTGTGGTCCATGTCAAAGATATCAAAGAAGTCAGCAGAAGGAAACATTGATGCCTCTAGATGTTCCTGAGAGACCATGGCAGTGCATCAGTGCGGACTACTTCTATTACAATGGTAGTGACTATTTACTGTTAGTGGATAATTACAGCAAGTGGCCTGAAGTGATACAAGTCAGAGAAAAAACTGCAGAAGCCACGATACAAGCAATGAAGGAAGTATTTGCAAGAGCAGGTATTCCAGAGGAGATAATAAGTGATAATATGCCCTTCAATAGCATAAAGGTGAACCAATTTGCTTCACAATGGGGTATTAAGATGTCACCATCCAGTCCTAGATATGCTAAATCGCATGGTCAAGTAGAAAGGTTCGTGGACATACTCCGCCAAATGATCAGGAAGACAAGTATGGCAGGCGAAGACTACTATATGGCATTATTAGAACTCAGAAATACACCAATAACTGGAACAAACTTCTCACCAGCAGAACTTCTCATGAGCAGACGCCTCAGGTCAATTCTCCCAGTTGTGAAATCTCAGCTGATGCCACGAGTAGCAGAAGGCGCACGAGAACAGTTACTAGAAGGAAAATTAAACATGAAATTCTTTCATGACAGGTCAGCAAAAGACCTGCCTCCATTGAATAGTGGTGATACATGTCGTATACGAGTGGGCAAAACATGGGAGCCAGCAGTGGTCAAAGAAGAGCATGAGAAGCCTCGTTCATACAATGTGACTACTGGTGATGGACGTGAGTACAGACGCAACAGATCGCATCTTCGATTCAGCAAAGAGCAGCCACCATCCATTGTTCCACTCCAAGATTCAGGTTTACCAGACAGACCTGACACAAAAGTGCGAGAAATAGAGCCAACTACTGCATGTTCAGATCAGCTGAATACAGCTACCCATGAGACTGCCTGTGCGAGTCCAGCACAGACACAGGCCTCTAGTGTTTATCGAACCAAATCTGGTCGTATATCTGCACCACCAGATCGTTTAACATACTAATGTGTATAAACAATGAACTTTTATGTGCTTATATAAGTGTGCGATTTTTAAATTCCACCTTTTATATGTTTACCGGGATTTTATTTAAGTTTCTGTACTGTCTTATTATTAAGTTTCTGTACTGTCTTATTATAGATTTGTTCAACAAACATTTTAAAAAAGGGAGATGTCATGATACTTGCTGAGTATAAATTATACATGTGAATGTACTGCAGTTGGAACTGTTACATAGTTGTACATAGTCTTGATTCATTCATGTAGCGGGAACTGACCAATAAACATTACATCTCAAGTTTTTCCTTCGCAAATGTCAAACAATGTTTCCTTTGTTGCATCTAATCTAATACAATCTAACAGCTGGGCATTCCTTTCAAGGCGTCTTTTGATCGAAGCTTTAGTTGACTGGCTGAATTCAGGGCTAACTTCCATGTCAGACTCTTCATCCTGCCCCTCGCCATTTCTCAAAGGTGACTGAAAGCACACGCTGGCCGAAACCTCAGCATTATTGATGGGGACAGTATTCCTGTCCACCTCTTTATCTTCACTATCATCGTCCTCTAATGATTCTGGTTGTATTATGCCAGGGAACTCAGAGCTAAAATACTGAAGGGTTGTCATGTTATTTCCTCTTGCCCTTTGAAAAAGAAACCCCTCAGCTAATTCTATAGCTTCCCCAAATGTTTTACTATAGGTACTATTCATTCCCTCCTGTCTCAACTTATTGTGGGTGTCTTCCCCAACCCCACCGAAAGGAAGAATGTTGTTTTTCTTAAAATTCACACTAACATGACTGGCCAGAATGGAAAATTTTCTGTATTTCATCCAAATCAGGTCATTAGTATTGATATCATAATTTGCATATTTTCTACTGCCAAGGATGTCAGGAAGATCATCATCCAAGTCACTTTCATCATCACTGAGGGTATCCAGACTGCTGACTGTCATGGGATCTTTCATTTTTGAAATATCGATCAGACTGCAACCCAATCAGTTTGTCATACTCTTCTGCACTTTCATCTATCAACTTGAACCCCATATCATTTAGACATCCAAGTATCATCTAGACATTTCTTTCGATTGAGAGATTTCCTAAAATTCTCCACTTTTGAATTTTTTTGCCTTTTCTTCTTAGGATCTGATATTGATGCTTTAATGCATATTGCAAGTTCATTTTTTCTCATTTTACAAGTGTATTTCCTTTTTTGTTTACACTCTATCAACTGTTTGGAGTCATTCTTTAGGTCTTCATTTTTTTCTGATTTTTCACCTGCAGATACAAAATGTAATATTAAGACAAAATACTGAAGACATTGTTGATCAGATCTTTAAAAACAAAAGCATTTGATGTCCAACAGTTAAACAGTTATTATAATATTATATATAGTATTTAATAATAAGAATGATTTGTGGATTAAGAAGGAGAGAACATACATCTCCATTATTCAAGAGGCATAAAATTCTAAAATTAGAAGATATTTATAAATTCAAGATCTGTTCTACTGTATTTAAAATAACAATAGGTGATTTGCCAAATCTATCTTGGACAAACCTACATAAAAGGTACTGATGTTCATTCTTATAATACATGAAACAAGTGATTTCAGAGTTACATGTAAAATTAAAACTAATTATTATTGCGTCGCTTCAGTAGCTGAAGCGAAAGCCTTGTGATCACTTCGTTTCTATGTATCTATGTATCTATGTATCTATGTATGTATGTCTCCGGACAAGCTAGAGCTTTTACCGTTACACCGATTTCGTTCAAACTTTACACAGCTATGAGGTATGAGGCGACACCGAAGTGATTCGATTTTGGGCGCTCTGCCAATTAAATTGTGTATGTTAGAAGGCTATTTATGAAATTTTACTGATATTCAATGCACTTAGCGTCAAACGTCAAACGTCAAACGTCAACCGTTCAACCAATAACGCACACCGCCTTGCACGGATTACGTGATCCTTTGTAGTTCGTGGTTTATTGTGTTAGTACATTGTATACTTTCACATAGAAGTGTCATTGACGTAGTGTTTGTAATAAAAGCATAGATTCTTTTTAACATTCGTATTCTTATATTTATTATTGCTGTTATTATTTTACCGTTAAACCGATTTCGTTCAAACTTTACACAGCTATGGTATGAGGCGACACCGAAGTGATTCGATTTTGGGCGCTCTGCCAATTAAATTTTTGTTTTCTAGAAGCGCTTTTATGACATTTTTAATGATATTCAATGCACTTAGCCAGCAAAAAAAAAATCAATATTTCAACCAAGCACCAAAATTGATTATTGGATTTGAAACTGATATTGATTATCATCTTGTTATCAGTACTATTGTATGGCAACACAAATAGCTTTATGCTGGATATATTGATTCTGATTCATTCTGATGTTTTTCTCCTCAAATTCATAGATTTCTTGATTTAAAGTATATATTTTTCAGTATATTATCTTAATTGCCCAAAAGTCAAGGTCGTTCTA
>CM032669.1:45864012-45883435 GCA_019095985.1 Streblospio benedicti
TGAATTATGCTCGATATGGGTTGTACTATTTGCGGTCAATGGAAGCTATACCTCGTGAATATCGAACAAATTCTTCAAAGGTCAACACACAATGAGGCATGTTGCTGGTGCATCAAATGTTACATGGAGTGACATGTACATTGAATCAACATTCATGAGATTTGGGCACAGCCAGGGGTGGCTTGGCTGGCATCACTCTCTCAATAAGAATGCAACCCAACGTTGGGCTTTGAGCCTTCATTCCTGCAGTCTGCTTCTCCATGACATCAGACTATGAGAGACAATGTTGATCAACCCATTGCATACCACAAAGAATCTCCAGCAAGGATAAGAATTGACTCATCTGATAGATTGAAGCTACAGGAAAAGCTGCATCATTGTATTGATCCATTAGACCCCAAATGGTCATCCACAGGAACTGTTCAATATCTGCACAGGCCAGATAGCGAGTACCACTGTTAATGTCGACAGCTCTTCCGGTTTGGGATCAATTCCATGGAGGATTTTGAGAGCAAGCTTCCAGATGGATTTTATTCAACCATAAGTTGTCCTGTGACGACAATGGCAAATGAAGAGAAGGAAATCACTTGTGCCCTGGGTGACTGCCTCACGGAATCCTCTAGGGTTGTGAACGTACCTGTGATGCCGGGTTCCTGTGTTCTACCTGCTAACAAGGCAGACGACATTTCCCTGCACCTACACACCACCAAATACGTTCTTGATGCTGCTGTTGAAGCTCCTCCTTAAAATACTGTGGACCCTTGGAAAACACCTCTTCAGCCTTCTTTCTACTGTATTTTCTAACCTTCGTAATTGCTAGTATTAAAGACTCGGGAAGCCACACAAAAAATATGTAATTTATCCACTGTGGTTTACAGAACTCTTCTAAACCTTTCAGCTCCTTCATTTAGTTGGTCAAAATGCTTAATAGGTTTTTCTCCTGCTCTTCATCAACTATTGGACCCATTCTGATTTTCTTCAGCTCTTTATACTCTACCTGTAAATGTTAAACAATGTTTCCTTTGTTGCATCTAATCTAATAAAATCTAACAGCTGGGCATTCCTTTCAAGGCGTCTATTGATCGAAACTTTAGTTGACTGGCTGAATTCAGGGCTACCTTCCATGTCAGACTCTTCATCCTGCCCCTCGCCATTTCTCAAAGGTGACTGAAAGCACACGCTGGCCGAAACCTCAGCATTATTGATGGGGACAGTATTCCGTCCACCTCTTTATCTTCACTATCATCGTCCTCTAATGATGCTGGTAGGATACCAGGGAACTCAGCGCTAAAATACTGAAGGGTTGTCATGTTATTTCCTTTTGCCCTTTGAAAAAGAAATCCTTCTGCTAAATCTATTGCTTCCCCAAATGTATTACTATAGGTACTATTCATTCCTTCTGTCCTCAACTTATTGTGGGTATCTTCACCTATTCCACCGAAAGGAAGAATCTTGTTTTTCTTTAAATTTACACAAACATGACCTTTATCAATTTCTCCCATTTATCCTTTTTCTTTTTGCATCTTTCTTACTTTTTTTGTCTGATAGATTCATCCAAGTCTTTATCATGCATATTGCAAGTTCATTTTTTCTCATTTTAACAAGTGTATTTCCTTTTTGTTTACACTCTATCAACTGTTTGATTTTTTCGAGTCATTCTGATTTAGGTCTTCATTTTTTTCTGATTTTTCACCTGCAGATACAAAATGTAATATTAAGACAAAATACTGAAGACATTGTTGATCAGATCTTTAAAAACAAAAGCATTTGATGTCCAACAGTTAAACAGTTATTATAATATTATATATAGTATTTAATAATAAGAATGATTTGTGGATTAAGAAGGAGAGAACATACATCTCCATTATTCAAGAGGCATAAAATTCTAAAATTAGAAGATATTTATAAATTCAAGATCTGTTCTACTGTATTTAAAATAACAATAGGTGATTTGCCAAATCTATCTTGGACAAACCTATATAAAGGTACTGATGTTCATTCTTATAATACATGAAACAAGTGATTTCAGAGTTACATGTAAAATTAAAACTAATTATTGCGTCGCTTCAGTAGCTGAAGCGAAAGCCTTGTGATCACTTCGTTTCTATGTATCTATGTATCTATGTATCTATGTATGTATGTCTCCGGACAAGCTAGAGCTTTTACCGTTACACCGATTTCGTTCAAACTTTACACAGCTATGAGGTATGAGGCGACACCAAAGTGATTCGATTTTGGGCGCTCTGCCAATTAAATTGTGTATGTTAGAAGGCTATTTATGAAATTTTACTGATATTCAATGCACTTAGCGTCAAACGTCAAACGCCAACCATTCAACCAATAACGACAACGCGCCTTGCACGGATTACGTGATCCTTTGTAGTTCGTGGTTTATTGTGTTAGTACATTGTATACTTTCACATAGAAGTGTCATTGACATAGTGTTTGTAATAAAGCATGGAAGACTGGTAAAGGCACAAGGGCTGCATATGATACAGCCAAGCGCATGGCTAGACGCATAGTGCATCATGCTCGTTATGAAGCCGAGATGTTATGGGTGACAAGCCAGTGAAAAAATGATGCCGGTGAGATGTCCATGAGTGATGAATCCAAGCAGAAGGCATGGCTGGAACACTATGAAAGGCTCCTGAACGTTGAGTTTGACTGGGATCCAGACCATCTATCTGATGAACCACCTGTGGAAGG
This sequence comes from Streblospio benedicti, assembly GCA_019095985.1. Classification (NCBI taxonomy): domain Eukaryota; kingdom Metazoa; phylum Annelida; class Polychaeta; order Spionida; family Spionidae; genus Streblospio; species Streblospio benedicti. Next base: position 45,866,719 of record CM032669.1, read on the forward strand.
TCCGTCAAGCCCAATCACCATTAGTATGGTTAAGAAGGCTATCTCCCAGATGAAGTCAGGCAAAGCAGCTGGACCCTCAGGCATAGTGGTAGAGATGGTTAAGGCAGCTGGCGATACTGCCGCCTCCATGATCCTTGACCTCATAGATGCGATCATACGCGACGGAAAAAGTCCCATCCAACTGGGAGCAGAGTTTCATTGTCTGCTTGTACAAGGGCAAAGGGGATGCTCTGGATAGGGGTAACTATCGTGGTCTGAAGCTGACTGAGCAAGTCATGAAAGTCTTAGAAAGGATTGTGGACAGGCTCATTAGACAGGTGGTGTCTATCGACGAGTCCCAGTTTGGCTTCGTCCCAGGCAGAGGCACAACAGATGCAATTTTTGTTGTCAGACAACTGCAGGAGAAGTACCTTGCAGCCAACAAAAGACTCTATATGGCTTTTGTGGACTTGGAGAAGGCCTTTTGATAGGGTTCCTAGGAAGGTCATCTGGTGGGCACTGAGGAAACTTGGTGTAGAGGAGTGGATTGTGCGCCTAGTCCAGAGCATGTATGCGAATGCACGCAGTCAGGTTCGCGTTGGTGATGGTTACAGTGAAGAGTTTGAGGTGAAAGTCGGTGTCCACCAAGGTTCGGTACTCAGTCCACTGCTGTTCATCGTAGTGCTTGAAGCCCTTTCTCGTGAGTTCCGATCTGGTGTCCCTTTGGGAGGACCTTTATGCTGATGACCTAGTCATAATAACAGAGTCACTTGAGGAATGTGTCAGTAGGCTGTTGTTGTGGAAGGAAGGCATGGAGAAAAAAAAGGTCTAAGAGTGAATGCAAGGAAGACTAAGATCATGATCTGCGGTTCAGGTCTGGATGTTCTCCAAAACTCTGGCAAGTTTCCCTGTGCTGTTTGCTGCACTGGTGTAGGCCTGCAACAGCGTTCTCTGTAAAGGCTGCAAAAAGTGGGTGCATAAGAAATGCAGTGGACTTAAACGCCTAACAGAGGACCCAAGTTTCAAGTGCAGACGTTGCCTGGGTACTGCGAGACCAATCGATGGCAGACCACAGAGTGAGGTTCAGGTGGGACCCGACAAGTTGGAGGTCGTAGCTTCCTTTTGTTACCTGGGAGACATGCTCTCGGCTGCCGGTGGCTGTGGCGCTGCAACGACAACACGGGTGAAGACAGCCTGGAGGAAGTTTAGGGGAGCTGCTGCCTGTTCTCTCATCTCGCCACCTCTCACACAAGAGGCGGGGACATGTATACAGTACTTGTGTACGGAGTGCAATGCTCCATGCTAGTGAGACATGGCCCTTAACCAAGCCGAACTTTCAACGTTTGCAGCGCAATGACAGGGCAATGATCAGACAGACATGCAATGTGAAGCCGGAGAACGCCGCCACCACCAGTTCAAGTGAGCTTTTGAAGCTTCGGCCTTGAGGACCTTGACCTCATTCTGAAGGAGAGAAGACTTCGTTGGTATGGCCACGTGGTGCGGTCAAGCGGGAGCAATCAAGACAGCATGGGACATGCAAAGTGGCTGGCTATACGTGGAACCGGTAGACCCAAGACTTCATGGAAGCAGGTGACTGAGAGGGATATGAGGGACTGGGGACTCTCAAAAACCGATCCTCATGAGAAAAACACATGGAGATCCGGTGTACGAACAGCCATGCGTGCAGCTAGCCAGCTACCTGGAAGGGGGTCCACTGAAGTGGACGTTACCCCAGCACCTGCACGTTAATCAAAACACCGATGATGATGATGATGATGATGATGATGAATAAAAGCATAGATTCTTTTTTAACATTCGTATTCTTATATTTATTATTGCTGTTATTATTTTTACCGTTACACCGATTTCGTTCAAACTTTACACAGCTATGAGGTATGAGACGACACCGAAGTGATTCGATTTTGGGCGCTCTGCCAATTAAATTTTGCTTTCTAGAAGCGCTTTTATGACATTTTTAATGATATTCAATGTACTTAGCCAACAAGAAAAAAATCAATATTTCAACCAAGCACCAAAATTGATTATTGGATTTGAAACTGATATTGATTATCATCTTGTTATCCAGTACTATTGTATGGCAACACAAATAGCTTTATGCTGGATATATTGATTCTGATTCATTCTGATGTTTTCTCCTCAAATTCATAGATTTCTTGATTGTAAAGTATATATTTTTTCAGTATATTATCTTAATTGCCCAAAAGTCAAGGTCGTTCTAGCAACGCAGTGTTCTTTGAACACTTTGGATCTAGTTCTAAAAGCACTTTTCAATATGCTAGTGCTAATTTATGGAAAACATTACCTACTGATGTTAAAATAGCTAAAACTTATTTCACTTATAAAAAACTATTTAAGGATTACTGTACAGGAAAATATAACTTATAAATAATCAAAATGTCACTTTCTTCATGTTTGTATTTTACACAAGTCATAGGACTAATGTGAATTGTTGTTTCTATCACTGTTTTAATCAATTTGTGAAGCAAATCCTATTATAATTTTATAGTCATAAAAGTATTATTATATACACATGGGGAGGAACTTGATAAGTAATCCACTTCTTTCCTCCCCAGCCATTTATATTACTACTTATATATGTGATTTTAAATGTTTTTGTTTTTATGATTATTGTAAATTACCTGAATTTTATATTATTAATATCTTTTGTACATATGGCAAAATAAATAAATAAATAAATAAAATAAATAAATAAGGCCAGACCTAATTGATTAGTTGGATGACAAAAAATTTGACAGAAATTTTCTTCATCGGGTGGAACAAAAAAGAAAAAGAAAAAGGGTTTTAAATAAAATATCGTCGGAATGGAACAATAAAAAAAAAGGTGTCATCAGATATCAAAAATGGGGAATGGAAAAAAAAATCAGATTTTATTTTTCTTTCTTTGTTGTTTTGAATGCTACACAGAGGCTGATTTAAAGAATCCAGCGATGTAAAAAAGTTACGAATAGGGTGAGTCCCTTGGACTCGCAAGTTCAATTTAGATGGGTCCCAGGAAAATTTTATGAGTCCCAAATGATATAATAGAATATCAAATCTATTCATTTTACAAATGTATACAGAGATTCTACCAGCTTTTTCAAAAAGGGAGAGGATTCCCCCCTGTGCTAAAAAAATGGGCGGAGGGGGGAGGATTTGCCCAAAATGGGGTGGGGCAGGGTATCGCGTCACGGCTTCTCATTTGACTAGTTATTAACCATCGGAGGTTTCCTTGTGGAGAGTGAAATATAATCCTTAATAGCTCCTGTGTTTTTCATCAGAACTTTTTCATATTTATAGTACTCATTCAGAAGACGGTCTAGTTCCTTATTTTCACCATTATAAATAAAGACACATACAGCATCACATTCGATTTTGACCATTTTGAGTAATTGCTGATTCATTTGACAGCTTGCGCAAGCGATTTTAAATGTCGTAATATCAGTAGTAATTTTAATTGTAGCTACCTTTTATTGAAGATACTCAAGAAACACAGCATGAACCAACCATATTTCATACTAATATATTTTTTACTTACAATATTACGGACCAAAAACGTGTTCAAACTATGATTTCTTCATTGGCGTGGACTTTTGACAACTAGACTCATTATACCGCAAAGTCATCAATCGTTTTGTATTAGTAATTAATACATATCGGATGTCCACTGTTACTGTGCAGTTTGCCAAATGCCTTATTTGAGTTCCGGCATGCATTATACTATCAGACAAACATTAGGTGACGAATAATATAACATTTTCCAACAAAAATATTACAAATTCGTCTTTCATTATACATAAACTCACCTGACATGTGCGCTGCTATTCGATTGATCAATTAATTCACGGCGCCGGCAATTTACATTTTGCGAGAAACCTATTTGTCAGCACATTTTCAAATCTAGTTGCGCGAAGTTAGCATTTGTCGAGTGGTTTTTACTGCGTAGTAAAATAAGGTGCCATGTTGCTGAATCGTAGCTGCACGCAGCATTTATCAAGGCTAATTTCGCTCGTGATGCGTGAAAATGTGTACAAGTACAAGGAGTTCAAAATCTGAATGGACAAGAAGTTTCCGAAACACCATCGGCCGACTTTTGACCAAAAAAGTGGGACATAACAGTCCCTCGGCGTCAGCAATAAAAAAATCTTTAAAAAGTATATATTTTTTTACTATCGGGGCTGTTACAAGCACAACGGCGGCTTTGTCATCCAACTAATCAAGTAGGTCTGGCCTAAGTAGTGTATAAATTTCAGGGTTCCCACAGATTTTGTTTGGCGAAAGTCCATGACTTTTCCAGACAAAGTTTTATTTTTCCAGGATTTTTTTATATACATCCAGGCCTGCAGCAAGGGTTAGAAAAGTGAGGGGGGCACAGAAATGTATTGATGCAAGCCGAAACGCGGTGAAGCCAAACCTAGGGGGTCGCGGGGGGTATGCGCAGCTCCCCCTGAAAATTTTAATTTCTGCAGTAAAAATGATGGCGCGAGCATTTGTGTCGATCCTAGCACATTCAAGGGGGGTCCGGCGGTGTTTTCCCCCGTGAAAATTTTGAAACTTAGATACTCTGAGAGCAATGCTGGTGCATTTTCATTCCAAATAAAGATTTTTTTTTTTCGTCAAAAAAAGAGAGGGGGCACTTTTTAATATTTTCTCTATTTCAGACGAAAATCTTGCAAGTGAGGGGGCACGTGCCCCACTGCTTGCTACGGGCCTGACATCTATTAATTCAAATAGCAGTCATACACGTCTAAAAATAGTTGAAAATAATCCAGTCCTGATAACACAAAGTTTGTTCACATAGTAACAAAATATTTTGTTGAGGTATTATCCTGCTCAGTTATCAAAGTGTTAGCCATTTTCTAAAATATTAAAAAATCTGTCTAAATAGTTAATAAACTCCATGACTTTTCCATGACTTTTTGACAAAACCTCATTTTTCCATGACTCTTTACAAAATTCCAGGACTTTTCCAGGATCTGGAAAAAATTTCCATTTCCATGACTTTTCCAGACTCCGTGGGAACCCTGATTTATTAATTATAGAAAGGCACCTAAAAGCTTTTTTAAAAATATATAAAATTTTATTTCTCATCTAACACAGGTTTTTCATTCGGGCACCCAGATATTTCATTTGTGCACCCAGTAGCAACAACCCACATGCCCGAATGGACACCCACTTTTAAAAGTTTACGTTTACTGAAGCAAAACTCAGCTACTTCAGATATAATATTACTTCCAGCATTGACTAAATAAAAAGCTTTTTGAGAGCTTGATACACGTATTACAGACATCCATGGAAGTTTTATTGAGAAAATTTTGAAAAGATTCTGTTATTTCATGTTGTAAACAGTATGCAATATCTTTTTCTTGTCTCAATCATCTACGCTTTATTTGCAAGTAAATTTTGCAGAAAATCCAACGTTCACACAATTCTTTAGCATTGGCATACATTTAATGAGTGTACAGATGGCCAATATGATTATTATATTGATTTACTTATTTGAATAGATGCCGAAAGTGTGACCCACTTTTAGAGGGCCAAATCACCCATCGTTAATTGAGTAATTATCCCCGACTGATTTTAGCTCTAAGCCCATCAGAATGCAGGAGAGAGTCACGTGTCACAGATAAGAGTGTTATAATATGTCATTTAAACACCGATAACAGGTGATTTTAATCTTTATTCTGTAGAAATCCATTCTATTTTTCGTTTAATTGGCCTCCATGACATGCATGTGCGTTTTTTCAATAATAGGTGTATGTCGTCGTAGGTTTGTTGATCTATGTGCAGATGCGACATCAGTAAAAGAGCATTTGTATTGCTTGCTGTCAAATCTGTTTTTGTGAACCAGCTAATATTTTCAGTCTTTATCAGTAGTTGGTTTTCTTCATAGATTACAATCACACATCATCACACAACTCGGCGATAAAGACTAATTCAATAAATAATATAACTTGACTGTTTTCGATTTTTGACAGGAAGTTATAAATTTTTCGAAAACAACTGAAAATTCCAGGTGATTTCCAGATTATTGCCCAAATCATAAGAATCCCCGCCATTTTCCCGTGCTCCCGTGTCAAATCTAAAATTCCCGTTTTTTTCCCTACCTCCCGGTACTGCTGGGAACCATGCTAGATGGTTTAAAACTACTCTCAAACTTGCAGACCAGTACTTATCACAGGCACTTGGATAATAGCCATAAAAATTTGCACCATACATTATGAAACCGTTACACTCAAAACTTTGCTAAAAGTTTTTTAACAACAGGTGTCTTCTGCAACATGGAATTTGAAGAAGGAATTTACTCCCAAATATCACGCAAGAACAATTAGATGTGGTCTAAGGTTATGAACCACACTAACGGCTTATGATTATCCATAAATTTAAGAATCCACATTCGAGCCTGGTCTTCCAGCTCTTACTTCTTGTTTGAAAAGCGACGAGCTCACCTGGTGAGATGGGGCGGGATTGGCCTGGGCTGGTCATGGGGATGGGGCTGCTCACAGTGCGCGGTCTCACAGCAGCTGCAGCAGCTGCTGCTACCTTCTCCTGCTGCTTGGCCATCTCATTGTAGTGCCTGAAATAGAATAAGTGAATAAGTATGTGCATCATCAAAGTAAAGAACACTTTGGGGTCATGATCAACTATGTAGCTACCTATCAGTATTGGAACCTGTCATTTTGTCTTTGGCAAGACGGGGTTCGCAGCACACCTCTGATATCAGAACAGTGCACCGTGATGGTTTTGGATTTTTATTTATTTCTATTTTTCCTTCTCCTTGTTCACTATAGCTGGTTCTTCTATTATCATTTCCAGCCACCTAGTAGAAAATTTTACAGACATTTTTTTCGTCATCCATAGAATCAAGTTACCTTGCCTTTGTGAGTTTTTTAACTAGCAAAAAACCCCATAAAATGTGGGTCGCCCTTTCAAACTAGTCAGCTTGAGTCCGAGTCAACTGAAAAAGTAGGTTGTGGCTGGCTGTACCTCTCGTAGTCCATCTCGAGTGAGCTCTCTGACTCGGACAGCTGACGACACAGCTGCTCATGCCACTCCACCTCGAGCTGCAGCGTGCGCTGCAGGCGCAGGTTCTCCACGCGGATCTTGTGCTCCTCCGCCACCAGCTTCTCCATCTTCTGCTTGTCTGCAACGATTAGGGAGACAGACGCTTTACATAAATTCTTTTTTAGCAACATTGAATCAACATGGTTCAAAACATTTGCTTACTGGATATTGAACCTTATAAAACCATTGTCAACGATGGTGAAACGTCCCATAACGAAGATGATTTAAACAATATTCATTCAGTGTTACTAAAATTTGATAATCATATGCAGGTCTTTAGAGCGTATCCGAATGAAAACATGCTCAGAGACACTTAAAATTCACAAATTTGTGCCAATTATCTTGTCTATAACGAAGTCCAGAAATAACATACATAATTGAATTAGATTCATAACACCTAAATCCCTTAAGTGTCACGGAGCGTTACTTACGTTCGCTCTGCGCGGCGGTGAGCTGGTTCCTCAGACTGGTCACCTCACCCAGCAGACTCTGGATGCTGTCACTGAGGGCCGTGAGGTTGCCCGCCATGTCATCATCAGCGACGTGCAGGTCACGAGGCGAGCTCGGTGAGGACACAGGCTGGTCAACTTTCTCCTTCAGCAATCTGCAGGGACATAACTATGTTTATCACAGGCCCCTATGACAATCAATGATATTTTTGGCACTTTTCCTTCTCCTTGTTCACTATAGCTGGTTTATCATTTCCAGCCACCTAGTAGAAAATTTTACGGACATTTTTTTCGTCATCCATAGAATCAAGTTACCTTGCCCTTGTGAGTTTTTTAACTAGCAAAAAAACCCATAAAATGTGGGTCGCCCTTTCAAACTAGTCAGCTTGAGTCCGAGTCAACTGAAAAAGTACGTTGTGGCTGGCTGTACCTCTCGTAGTCCATCTCGAGTGAGCTCTCTGACTCGGACAGCTGACGACACAGCTGCTCATGCCACTCCACCTCGAGCTGCAGCGTGCGCTGCAGGCGCAGGTTCTCCACGCGGATCTTGTGCTCCTCCGCCACCAGCTTCTCCATCTTCTGCTTGTCTGCAACGATTAGGGAGACAGACGCTTTACACAAATTCTTTTTTAGCAACATTGAATCAACATGGTTCAAAACATTTGCTTACTGGATATTGAACCTTATAAAACCATTGTCAACGATGGTGAAACGTCCCATAACGAAGATGATTTAAACAATATTCATTCAGTGTTACTAAAATTTGATAATCATATGCAGGTCTTTAGAGCGTATCCGAATGAAAACATGCTCAGAGACACTTAAAATTCACAAATTTGTGCCAATTATCTTGTCTATAACAAAGCAGTGTTCGCTCTGGGATTTTGTCAAAGTGAGACACATGTCTCACCCAATTTATAAATTTGAGACAAATGAGAAAAAAACGAGACATAATGTGGCAAAGCTTTGAAAAATGGAGACAAAACTGTAATATGAACTGGCATTGTTATGTTTTGTATTTTCTTGTACCCATTTGTAAATAAAAGTAAAAATTAATAAAAACAACAAAGTTTTAATATTTTTATTTACAGGACAGATTTGGCAATCCAGCTACACAAATACAAATTTGGCATTCTAGCTACACAAATCATATCATAAAATGACTTTACCCAGACTCTTGCTACATAAACAAACACATCTTTCAAAAAATGACTTTACACATGATTAAACTGTAATAATAAAAACTTTAATAAAATACACATTAGACTTTCAACATGATAGATTTGGCAATCCAGCTACACAAATACATATTTGGCATTCTAGCTACACAAAATCATATCATAAAATGACTTTAACCAGACTCTTGCTACACATAAAACTGTAATAGAATACACATTAGACTTTCAAACAAAATTTAATGTGAATCACATATTTGGATTGAAAACAATAGCTAGTGTGACCATAAAGTGACTTTACCCAGACTCTTGCTACATAAAACAAAACACACATATTTTAAAAATGACTTTACCCAGGCACGTCTTGCACACCGATCATATCAGGAGTGTTCAAGAAAAAGTTCAAAGATCATGTATGCATCAAATGTTTACTGCAAAGCTAAATAGCAATGATGAAGCATTGATTTGTGCTATGAAAACAGTTTTCTTTCTGGCCAAAGAAGATATAGTGACAAATAAGTACCCAGACTTTGTGGATTTCTTACTAGAGCAAGGTTGTTCTAAGTTAAAGCCGCTCGCAAGTCTCATACTATCACTGATGACTTCCAAAGTTGCTTATATGATGTTATTTTAAGAAGTGTCAAAGACAGAGTCAAAAATGCTGATTTTATATCTATTCTATGTGACGAGTCATGTGATGTCGCAAACTTGAAAAAGCTCTGCCTTTCTAAGAGTAGTGGTTCTAAAATTTGTGCAGCCTAAAATTAAAAAAAAAAAAAGGAATCATAAGACTAGTTGGCATAAGGCAAGCTCTGTCCATATGCAGATGTTTTATCATTTTATTAAGTTACTAATATACTAAATCATCTTACCTGTAGTAAAGACATTTTTCTTGCTGCTCAACGTGCATAATTTACAAAACATCATATTTTCTCTATATTCCAACCACGTCCATTTATGTAACCACTGGTTGTTAAAACTTCGCTTTTGCTTTTTACATGTAGTACTTGATTCTTCTGAATCCGAATCCATAATTAATGACAAGATTTCTTCACGCAAATGTAAAATTTAAAACATGACATGAATGAGACGCTGTCACAGAGATTTGAGACGCGTTTAGGTAGCAAGAGTCTGGGTAAGTGACGCTATCAGAAGATGTTGAGCTTTATAAATCCATGATCGAACATTCTGGAAAGTTTTTACCGGGAAACGCTCAAGAACATTGCCAAATGTGGTAACAAAACATTGAAATCCATCCCGTAATAGTCCGCGCACCTGCTAGCACGTGATAGTGAAACCAAATATGGTAACAAAAACATGAAATCTATCCCATAATAGTCAGCGCACCTGCAAGCACGTGTTAGTTAAGTTTTGTGCCGTTGGGTGGCGCCACAATGCATTTCCATAAAAATATCAACAAATATGGCCGCGCCCATGGTAAACTTCCGTGGCTGAGTAGAAAAGTATTACTTCTTTTTATTTTAAATAAAGGTACCGACTCAAATAAATCTGCGACATAGCTGTCGCAGCTAAGTTTGAGAAATGCGACAGACACCATTTTTATGTGGAAAAAGTCGCAAAATCGCGGCACAGAGCGAACACTGACAATGTCCAGAAATAACATACATAATTGAATTAGATTCATAACACCTAAATCCCTTAAGTGTCACGGAGCGTTACTTACGTTCGCTCTGCGCGGCGGTGAGCTGGTTCCTCAGACTGGTCACCTCACCCAGCAGACTCTGGATACTGTCACTGAGGGCCGTGAGGTTGCCCGCCATGTCATCATCAGCGACGTGCAGGTCACGAGGCGAGCTCGGTGAGGACACAGGCTGGTCAACTTTCTCCTTCAGCAATCTGCAGGGACATAACTATGTTTATCACAGGCCCCTATGACAATCAATGATATTTTTGGCACTTTTCCTTCTCCTTGTTCACTATAGCTGGTTTATCATTTCCAGCCACCTAGTAGAAAATTTTACGGACATTTTTTTCGTCATCCATAGAATCAAGTTACCTTGCCCTTGTGAGTTTTTTAACTAGCAAAAAAACCCATAAAATGTGGGTCGCCCTTTCAACAGGGTTAGCACACTCCCAACTACTTATTTTTCCAGGGTTTTTCAGGGGTATTTTGATATCAAACGTGTCATTTTTCCAGGGGATTGAGCTAATTTTCCAGGGTAATTATCTTCGATAAAAATTAAGTTGTGGTACTGCTTGAATTGAAATAAAAATATAGAGGAGTGCAGACCTTTGTCGCACAGGGAAGTTATATAGTTTGTGTGAGTGGCAAAGAGGAGCTCATCATAGCATATGAATATGCAAGATTTATTTGTTGATACTGTCTGCATAATAAACATATTAGGACGTGTCCCTATTATTTTTATTAAAAACTAGTATAGTTTACCTCTATCAGTTCTTCATTGTTGAAAAACATTGACACTTTGCCAATTAAAGTTGAATGAAGTTGAGAAATATTTGGAAGCAAGTCGCCAATTTGTCAGAGTTGTGCCGTTCACAGCTGATATTGTCTGTGCTCCATTGCTGGATCGTATACATGTATACATGTACAATAATAACACCCACCACACGTTTCACAATTTGTCATATTGTCACCTGTTTGGAAAGTTTTCATTCTACATGATTTAGCAATGCATCCCCCCTGTAGATGCTTAGTATATAATTCATTTCTATCTTTGCAATTTTGCCGCCCTGTTAACCCCCACATTACACCAGTGGACGCAGTGAAAGACGACGGGCGGAGCCTAAATTTGTGACTCTGCCACGTCGTGGTCACCCTCTGTACGTCGTTGGAGCACGTCGTGGCACTCGATATGATAATCCATGTTTGTAAACATTACTTGGAAACGACGGCGGCAAGGACTCTGTCGCAGCCTCCCACGTAGTCAAAATGCAACGTACGGGGCCTTATCACAACGCCACAGAGCAAATCCCAAGCCGGCGGTGTCACCCCAACCACGTACAGAGCATGATTCGCTCTGCCACAGGCGAAAATCACAACGGGGCGCAACCTTTGATTTTCCATACAAATCAATGCACTCGGCGGCGTCCGTTGTCCTACCACGCTACGTGTGGGCTCCGCCCGCTGTCAAATGACTGCGCGCTTTTTTTTACAAAAAATCATGCCACTAGTCTGTCCGCCGTTGTTACTGTACAACTACCAAGTAGAATTAAAATGCATAATTTTCCTTTATTTACGTGATAGACAATTTGACATTTAATGTGAAAATGTTACATTATTTATACATTTAAGTTATCACTCGCCATCATGAAATTGATCTTAATATTAATGTGACAAATTCAGCATGGTAATTTTATTTCATTACAAACAAAAGCACACAGTCACAATTGTTAAAAATGCACCAGAGATACACCGAAGGTGCACACAAATAAATATGTTTTTTAATTTGTTGGCTACTCAATATTTTCAATGGAATTATCACCCATCTTGCATCTCTTCATTATTGTCTATGTCACCATCATCAGCACGTTGTTGTTGGAGGTGAGGAGGAATATTAATATGTATCCTGGCAGCCACCGTTCTTCTTGCCCGCAGCACCGCTCCAGCAGGACTATTGAAGTATGCCACCAAGGTCTGGCGTTGAACCTTGGCTGCTTCCAGTTCTCTCAAACCCTGGTGCCGAGCATCAATAGGTTCAAGATTAGCAGTTTTACGCCATGCTCCGGTATAACATTGTGTTCTTAGTCCTCGGCATCGGGCTGTACTCCAGGGGCAAGGTCTTGCACATTGTCTCTGACCAACCTGATCCGGATGAAGTTGTGCAGGCAAATTCCAGCATGTACTATTTGCTGGACAATTTCAGGTTTTTGTTTGCATGGTAGTTAAAAAACACTGCCAGCGCTGAGCGAGGATACCAAATGCATTTTCAACCACCATCCTGGAGACCTGAAATTCTGTAATTGTAGATCACTGTTGTTCCTTGGTCAAGTTCCTTTGGCTGAAGGGTTTCATCATGTATTCCCTGGTTCGAATGCATCGTCCCTTAATGAAAAGGAAGGGGAACATTTGTCATTGGGCAAATCCCGGTGGTGGTATATCAGGTCACCCTCATCAAGCCCTTCTTTTTAGAGTGGGACAATTGAAGAGCTGCATATCCGATTGAGTGGCCGCCACCCCAACACCAGTGAACATGAATTTATAATCGGCATCCACCAGGGCCATGAACAACAGAAAAAAAGCCTTGCAATTATGGTATAAAATTCCAGGCTTGTTGGGTCTTCTTATAGCGTATATGCTTACCACACCAAGGCTCCGAGGCGTGAGGCATGTTCCATTTCTGCTGGAACCTTGCAGCCACTTGTCTCCATTCGTCCTCGTTTTGTGGCAACCCACCTCCTCTGGAAACTCATCTTTGTATAGCTTTTACAAACCTCTGGGATAATCCCAGCAATGGTGTGGCGGCCCCAACAAAAGCCGTAACTTAAACATGGGTAATTCTCACCTGTGGCCATGTACCTCAATGTGATGGCCAACTTCAAGCCAGGTGGGTGTGCTCCTCAATTTGTGTCCTGTTTCTGGATTCTTGGCAGACGGGTGAAGTTCCTCAAACATTTGTGCAGACATTCGTAGGAAGTCGAAGTAACTGTATGGGTCTTCAACTCTCAGTTCTGCCATGAGGTTGTCGGGGAAGTGTCAAACAGCAGTCTGCGATCACCAGACCCCCCACGGATGAACCCACCACTGCCTCCTCTTCCTGGGGCCTCGCTTCCTGCGTCCTCCTACCTTGGCGTCAACTTCATTAACTTCTTCTTCTTCGTCATCAGCATCTGCTTCATCAGCTGGCACGTTAACTTGGAGGTGGCCAACATCTGCTTCAGGTGGCTGGTTTGGTAATAAGTTTTGCTTGATAATAAAGTCCAGCGTCTTCTGGATGATAAGCAAGGTACAGTATTATTAGATTGTGCGTGTTTTTAGGTCAGCTCTTTCATTAATGTCACTGCTAATCTCAGGCGCACCATCATCAAATGCAAGCATAGACATATTCGAAATTATTATTCAATTGTTTAAAAATATACATATATATGTCCACTACACTGATAGTTGTACCAAATGAAAAGGATCTTCTCGATTTGGTCACATATATCCCCCACTGAATGGTCACCATGGGCCCTCTGTCCAGCGCCACTGACAGCGAGGGGGAGTCCTCAGTGAATTTGCCCCGTCGTACGTGGGCTACGGACAAAACGCACCACTTCGTTGTATCGCCATTCAAAGGAGGCATATACCCACCATTTTAAGACGCAGCCAAATAACAACGTCCGTCGAGAACCAATTGAAATTGATAGTAAAACCAACCCCGCCCGGCGCCTCTGGGCGTTGCGAGAATGCTCTGCCCTTCCACGCAAAAACAGAGCCAAATGACTACGGTCTTGATATATCATGATTATCATGAGGCGTCCGCTGTCCCTATGCAGAGCCCAAAGCGTTGCCTCAACGCCGCCAATTTACTCTGGCCGCAGTTGAAATACTCCTGACAGCTGAATGGCATAGGATTTTTCTGACGCCACGCCCGCCCAAACAGAGCCAAAATCAGCCAAGCGTCGCCCAAGCGTCGCATTTTCCTCCGTCCGTTGCCTCCGGCCGCAGGGGGATTATCCACCCGATCAATACTCGCCCAATTCTGCCGGAGAGGCTCCGACCTTTTCCAGCCCTTTCGACGGATTCGGCGGACGGATTGCCAAACAGAGTCCAAAAATCCGTACAGAATTTGGTCGGCGTTGCGGGACTTTGTCATTTTGCCATTTTTTTAAAATCCGCCCGGAACTGCTTGGTGTAATGTGGGGGTAAATCCGTATCTGTTATCACCATAGGCGATGCATATATTTGACCTGGTGGGCCCAAATTGATAATGTCTAATTCATTGACACCAACCCTTTCGCTTTTGCTTTCATTTTTGCTCAAGTTATCACACCTTTTTGTCTTTCAAACTACATAAACTTTGCCTATCTTATTATCAAAATGTTAGAATACTTTACCTGCATCAGTTCTTAATCATTGAAAAACACGGACACATTCTCAATTCATTATAATTAAAACAAATGTTGAACATTTCTGAAGAAATATGTGAAAAACTTGATTACGCCATTTTGTCGTAGAACGTGCTATTCTCACAACATACGTGCATTTATCATACGCCAGCACCATTCCGTGTCATTTAGCATAACTGTTTAACATACAACGCCTTATTCATCATGACTTTGACAAATAGCCAGTTCTCTGTGCAGACAGCTGGTGCCGGTGCAGGTGTCATGGCGAATGATAAAAATATTTGGTCAATTTCCTTGAATATCGGAATATACTTGATTTTGTGGCAAGATTAGATGATTTTATTATTTTTTTATTCAGTCCGCTCGTTTTCAAAGACTTTCCCGGGACTTGGTCAAATTCCCGGGGTATTCCAGGGTCATATTTGCTGAAAATTAGATTCCCGGGTTTTCCAGGGTTTTTAAGGGGCGTGCGAACCCTGTTCAAACTAGTCAGCTTGAGTCCGAGTCAACTGCAAAAGTACGTTGTGGCTGGCTGTACCTCTCGTAGTCCATCTCGAGTGAGCTCTCCAACTCAAACAGCTGACGACACAGCTGCTCATGCCACTCCACCTCGAGCTGCAGCGTGCGCTGCAGGCGCAGGTTCTCCTCGCGGATCTTGTGCTCCTCCGCCACCAGCTTCTCCATCTTCTGCTTGTCTGCAACGCCCCATTAGGGACAGGCACGCTTTTACACAAATTCTTTTTTAGCAACATTGAATCAACATGGTTCAAAACATTTGCTTACTGGATATTGAACCTTATAAAACCATTGTCAACGATGGTGAAACGTCCCATAACGAAGATGATTTAAACAATATTCATTCAGTGTTACTAAAATTTGATAATCATATGCAGGTCTTTAGAGCTTATCCGAAAGAAAACATGCTCAGACACTTAAAATTCACAAATTTGTGCCAATTATGTTGTCTATAACGGAGTCCAGAAATATCATACATAATTGAATTAGATTCACAACACCTAAATCCCTTAAGTGTCACACCGGGCGTTACCACGTTCACTCTCTTGTGGCGGTGAGCTGGTTCCTCAGACTGGTCACCTCACCCCGCAGACTCTGGATGCTGTCACTGAGGGCCGTGAAGTTGCCCGCCATGTCATCATCAGCGACGTGCAGGTCACGAGGCGAGCTCGGTGAGGACACAGGCTGGTCAACTTTCTCCTTCAGCAATCTGCAGGGACATAACTATGTTTATCACAGGCCCCTATGACAATCAATGATATTTTTGGCACTTATCAATACTCTAACTATATACTAAATAATTATAGTAGCTGGAAATTCAGTTATTTATCAAATGTATATTTTGCTTTTCACTTTATCAGGGTTAGCACACTCCCAAGTACTAATTTTTCCAGGGCTTTTCAGGGGTATTTTAACACAAAACGTGTCATTTTTCCAGGGATGTGAGCTAATTTTCCAGGGTAGTTATGTTCGATAATAATAAAATTGTGGTACTTCTTGAATCAAAAAAAAATATATAGGCAGTGTACACTTTCGGTCACTTGAAAAAAAAGGTTTGTGTTCAGATGGTCTTACTGAAGGTAGTAACTTACCTTTGGTAAGATTATATGAATAAAAAAACTTATTTTTTCAAGTGATTGTATTGTTTTACCTTCCTGCACAGATGCAATTTAGAGTGATCTATCCAAAGAGGATCTCTACATAGCATATGTATACGCAAAAGGTTTGTTGTTGACACTGACTGCATTGCTTTGACAATATTTTGAATATTCTAATGACATCTGGTCACGGGGATAAAATTGAATAAGTTTCTAATTTTTTTTTTAAATTTGAAAAAAATTCTATGTCTCATGGGGAATCATTTCAAAAAAGATCACCAAAATCTCGACAAAAATTGGCAAAGTTATTAACATTTCTTTGTCTGTTTTGGGGGTAAAAGAGAAGTCGGACACGATTTTCACATTTACCATGTTAAATGTGATTCAA
>CM032669.1:45888509-45904610 GCA_019095985.1 Streblospio benedicti
CAATGCTATCACCTCACCCGGGGTGAAATCACGTGACTTTAAATGATGCGGGGGTTTCCTTGAGAATAGCTGGATCAAGATCTAGATTATTTTCAGAGAAATGCAGATCTGGATCTGGATCTGGATATGTAATTCACAAGTAAGCCAGTCTCAGATGAGAGACTGGCCTCCTCTTATGAGGCAATGCGTGAATGGGAGGCCACATGGTGTTTGTACATGTACCTCTCCAGAGGCAGGCTAGGTAGCCAACTGAGCCTCAGGGGTGGGGGATCACACCTAGCTATAGTTTTCAAACTAGGTGAGTTCTTTTACGTGCAGAGGTGTGGCTCTCCTCTACACGGGACACGCCTTTTAACGAGGCTTCCAAACCTCCTCAGATGACAGAAAAACAGAACTAGGCCTAGCTGGCGGTTTCCCTGGTCGTCGCCTACTTAGCCTATTCGTCTGCCTCCAGCCACCTCTAACTGAGGATGCGGTTTCATCAAACATGATGGAAAATTTAGAATACAGAATATACAGAATACAGAATATTTGTAAAGAGATTCATTGGATTTCTTTTTTCTATCAACAAGTATCACTAATTTTGCGATAAATCCATAAAAACTTACTAAGTGTCTTAATATTTTGGGACATTTTCAATGTCCATCATCTGAGACTTTTGTCACCAGCCTGGTGGGAGCACGTGACAATCCGAAAGACTGAGGAGAACATGGACAGAGATGAAGGAGCATACCAGTTATCTCACGCCTACGACAACCTTCTGAGACCTAGGGCAGCCCCAAACCACCATGCGTGCCCTCGACCACCCCCCAACAACAAACACTGACAGACTTCCACTTCTGTCACGTGCTGCCACCTGGTGACAGAAAAGTCTCAGACGATGGACATTGAAAATGTCCGAAAATATTAACACTTAGTAAATTTTTTATGGATTTATCGCAAAATTAGTGATACTAGTTGATAGAATACAGGATACTTTATTGATCAACAATCCATTGAGGACATTTAAATCAATTGTTACAAATAAATAAGAAAAAATGTAGTACCAATATACAAGACATGAAATAATAATTATTTTTTGATTGTACAAATTTAGTACTGGCATTGTAACTCCAATATCTCACACTGATGCAAAAGTACCTACTATTTTCAAATAATCACATGCACAATGCTTTTGGTTGAAACTGTATATGTTATTTAGTTATGATCCATTGAGTAATATACGATTTTTTAAATATTTTTTATATTCCTATTTCTACTGGATCTAGATCTATCTCTGTTCTTTCCCGCCACGTGGGGTGTTCAATCAATCTCCAGTTTTTGTGAGGTATAAGCAGAGCTTGTGAGGAAATCAAGAGTTTTCGTGAAGAAAATGTTTATTTTTGAAATCGGCGGTTTGGATTTTCCATTGTAAATGGTCTAAAAACCATTTCTGAGCACAATTTTTGTCGTCCATGCACTATAAGAATACGTCTGGCACATACTGATGCGATTTATTTCCACTCACATGGGCTGGTTTCTGCTGCTAAGTCTGCAATACATGACCACCCACCTTCAAAATTGAGGTCATCTGATAGAAAACGACGAATATAGTGGCTGTAAAGACGTACTTCAGGCAAAATATGAATGAAAATGTTTCTCAAACTTGATACAAAACAGATTACACTAATCCTATGCTTTTTAAAACCACATAACTGGCCAAAATTACAAAAGTCGTGGTACGCTGTGATAAGCAGTTTTTGTGAGAGCTACAAACCAGTTTTCGTGAGTAAATTGAATATATGTAAGGTATTTTGATTATGTTTCATCTTTCGAATATGTAGGTTGAAAACTTTGGTTTTAAAGATCTTTGGAGATCCATACAGGTGATGGACTTATACAGATTGAGATTAGTTTTAATAGGATGGGAATGATTCATAAGATATTAGTGTTTTGTTTTGTAACTTGAGAACTAAGACCAAATTCCATAACATTTAGTTGATTACGCATTGCCAAATACACGCGTTTTGAAAAGGTGTGCTCAAAGTGAATTGAATGGTTTGCTAATCAAGAACCCCTTCTATATTGAAGATCGTGCTGAGATAGAGGACACATAACGCTAGCACCCATTGGATGTGGCAGGGAGTCAGTATTCTTTAATATCAGTTTTGTATTTTGTTCTCTGGGTACACTAATAAAGTGGTATGTTGACACTGTGTTTATTAATTGCTATACATAGAAGAAAACTAGAATTACCAAAAAGTATTAAGCTTTAACATTTCACAGAATAAATCATCATACACTCTTAATATTGCATTCTATCATTCCGTGCAAAAATCTCCGCCAATAACCCACGCTGATTGGTCAATCAGCGTGCTCAATTTTGCGATGGAAAACACGCTCCAGAGCGCACGGAGACCACTACTACGGCGCTAGTCTAAACTCGTCACATTATCAATACAGCCGCTGACGTCGCAAGGCGTGTTCCGTGTAGTGGAGAGCAGAAGTTTAGACTAGAGCCGTAGTAGTGGTCTCCGCGCGCTCTTTTTTGGCAAAATTGACTTGCAATGAGAATGTTATAATATGATTTATTTTAAAATAAAATGGATTTTAGTCATGATACAATGGTGGGCGGTCCAGACGAACATCAGGGGGGCTAGGTCTTTTTTTGAAATAAATAGTTTGTTTCTGCATATGTCCCCCCAAAAATAGTTTGTTTGTATATGTGTCCAGAAAAAAATAATTTGTTTGTATATGTGTCCAGACTTATAGATATAGTTTATAAGACCAACATGAAAAAAAAAAGTTTGTTGTTCAATGAACACGAAAAAAAAAGTTTGTTTTTGTGGGGTCTCTGAAAAAAATAGTTTGTTAGCAGGTAAAAAACCTAGCCCCCTGATTTTCGTCTGGATCGCCTTTGAAGGTGGGTGGTCATGCATTGCAGACTTAGCAGCAGAAACCAGCCCATGTGAGTTGAAATAAATCGCATCAATATGTGCCAGAAGTATTCTTATAGTGCATGGACGGCAAAGATTGTGCTCAGGAATGGTTTTTAGACCGTTTACAGTGGAAAATCCAAACCGCCGATTTCAAAAGTAAACATTTTCCTCACAAAATCTGCTTATAACTCACAAATACTGGAGATTGATTGAACACCGTGGTTTAGCTACAATCTCACCTACTGCGCAGTTTCTTGATCGGCAGAACTTAACTACAGAGCAGAAATCCTGCACTTTTCCTCTTTATTCTTTAAATAGTCTTACAAATTCTGGACGCTAAAATCAAGATGGCTTCTATATAGTGACGTGGCCAGTCACGTGATCAGCGATTGAAAGATACGTCGTTGGTACGTCAGTAAAATCTGTGTGGCAAGGGATCAGATCACCACTTGATATCCTTACAGGCTACAGTGAAAGCACAGCTGCTTGTCGGGAGATATGCTCTGTCTACCTCCTATATCGCTGGTGCATCACAGACAGCCCTCTGTCCCCTTTGCAAGGATGAACACTGACAGTGCATTTTTTGGTGAAATGCGGCTCCCTCATGGAGACGAGACGCCCCTACCTCAAACATGTTCTGTCCACTTGTCGTCAACAGAGATTATCTGTTGAATCACGAAACGCTTACAAGTATCATCCTCGACACCACCTTATTACCTTGATTGAAATACTAGTTTTTCTCATTAATGAAGCCTTAAAGAATGGCAAATTACCCGAATGTTACAAAGTTGGAAATTTATGTCCAGTTACTAAGAAAAACAAAAATTCGAAATTGCCTACAAATCATAGACGTATTACTATCACGGCCATTATTGGGAAGATAACCTAACTACACATGATGTGTCATGCCAAACCCACACTTGACGTGAAGCAGAGTCGGCTTCAATTCGGGTTCACAGAAGGTGTCTCCCCAATATATGCTGCACTTATAATAACAGAAGTCATTGCTGATGCAACAGATAGTGGTCACACACTATATTTAACAACAATGGACACATCCAAAGCCTTTGACGTTGTATGTCATGAATCAATGCTAAACTCCCTGTATGAGCAGGGTATTGATAATCAAGTGTGGCGCCTTTTCGATAGTATGTACACAAACATCAAATCGGTTGTTATATGGAAAAATGAACTTTCCGCACCCTTTGAGGAAAAACAAGGCATAAGACAGGGGGGAAGCAGCTCAGCTGACCTATATAAGGCAGGGAAAAACAAACTTCTCAACCAACTTGACAAAATAGCAAGCAACAGATTAGGGCATATACCTGTTGGTGCAATTATGGTTGCAGATGATCTCGTGATTACTGCAAAAGAGAAGCCTATGGATCAAACTAGTCTTTATATAGCCCAAAAAGATGCTTCAAAAGATCGTTACAAATACAACACTGATAAGACAAAAACAATTACCTTAAACAATCGTGATACATATTCTTTCCAACTCAATGGTGCTCCTTTGGGTGCATCTAATGCTGAACCACATTTAGGTATTATACGTAATGTGAATGGTGACAACACAAACACCATAGAAGAAAGAATACAAACCGCGAGGCGGATCACGTTTAGTTTACTTGGAGCTGGTTTCTACGGCATTAATGGTGTAGGTCCAGTGGTAGCTGCATTCCCGTATAAAGTCTTTGTAATCCCCGCACTCATGTATGGTCTAGAAGCTATCATACCAACATCAGTCGATTTGCAGAGACTCGAAAATGCGCACAGGAAAATGCTCAGAAGAATACAGGGCTTACCTGATTCATCTGCAATTCCTGCTTTGCATCTATTGCTTGGGGTTGCTCCTATTGAAGCGTTAATACATATTCGCGCTCTGTCACTATTTAGAAATATAATAGCAGCTGAAAAATCATTAGACCCATTGGAGGTAACAAACTATCTTCCTGTAAGTATTCTTCCAATAATATCTTAATTTTTTGCAAAGACTCTCTCCAATCAATTATCTGAATACTTTGATAAATTTTTCATAATTTCCTATGTGCATTTAGAAAAGGACATGGGTGTCAAACCACTTTGCTAAGATTATTAGAGGACTGGAAAGCAGCTTTAGATAAGAGTTATTATGTAGCAGCAATTTTAATGGATCTGTCAAAAGCATTTGATTGCCTTCCTCATGATATATTATTGTGTAAATTGTCAGCATATGGTTTATCTGAGTCTTCAGTAAATCTTTTGAAAAATTATCTTTCCAACAGAAAACAGCAGATTAAAATTGAAGGTGTTGTCAGTGAATGGGCAAATATAAGTAAAGGTGTTCCTCAAGGATCCATACTAGGACCTCTCTTATTTAATGTGTTTATCAATGACATTTTTTATTTTATCAAAAAAGGAACTTTATATAATTATGCAGATGACAATACTCTATCTTTTGCTCATCCAGACTATGATGTTTTAATTAGTACCTTAGAAGAAGAAAGTCTTGTTTTAATTGATTGGTTTAAGATAAATTGTATGAAAGCTAATCCTGACAAGTTTCAGGCCCTGGCAGTTGGTAACAATACACTAAAAAAATAATCCTGTATTCAATATAGATTCTGCTATAATATCTTGTTATGATAATGTAAACCTTCTTGGAATCAGCATTGACTACCAGCTAAACTTTGACAGCCATATTAGAAGTTTGTGTCGTAAAGCATCACAACAGCTAAATGTCCTAAAACGCATTGGATCATTTCACTCTCGGCTAAACAAACTTACTATTTTTCATACATTTATATTATCAAATTTTAATTTCTGCCCTTTGGCCTGGCATTTTTGTTCTAAAACCAAGACAAAAAAGCTCGAAAAAATTCAAGAGCGGGCACTACGTTTCATCTATAATGATTACGATAGCTCTTACGAACAACTTCTAAGTATTGCTTGTGTTCCCTCCCTTCATGTCAGACGAATGAGAACAATGGCAGCAGAAACATTTAAAATTTTGTACAAATTAGCTCCTCTGTGTCTTCATGACTTGGTTCATTTTAAAAATAGTAATTATAGTTTTAGATACTCAAATATTGTTGACCTACCTAGGGTACGAACCACTAAATTTGGGAAAAAATCGTTCAGGTACAGTGCTGCTGAACTATGGAATGACCTGCCTGAATATATAAGATCTGTGGGGAATTTTAATCAATTCACTAATCTCTTACAATCTTGGAATGGGAAAATATGTAAATGTACTGCATGCTCTAATTAATTATGTTACTTCGTCAGGTGCTTTATGCTCTAATTATTTGTAATTAATGTATTGTGTATGTGTATTATGCGCATGTGTGACTGTGTATGAATGAGTCGATCAAAAGCTCCTTAGAGCTTGTGTTTATTGTTGTAATCTATATCGACTTTAAATAAACTTTATCTTATCTTATCTTATCTTATCTCCACCCTCAATATTTGTCAGAGAATTGATTATAAGACAACTTGCTGTCAAGGATATTTATTCCAACAGCTGGACTGCCTATATAAGAAAAGTCCTTTTAAAGTATAGACTACCAAAACCTAGTGACATAATTAACTCAACCCCGAAAAAGAAACACTGGGCAAGAATTGTAAAAAACGCTGTGCTAGAGCACTGGCACAGTGTTCTGGTAGAACAAGCAAAGGAAAAGAAGTCCTTGTCTCATCTGGGGCTTGACAACTGCACGCTCAGTAGCCTGCACCCTGTATGGAAATACATTAATAGCCATCTGGACATCCTAAAAGCAACTGTTAAAGCGAAATTGTTGATCCAGAGGTACCCACTCCTTACATGCAGAACAGCAGGTCAACAGCAATCAGTAGTATGTGCATTGTGCAAACGAGAACCTGAGACAACTGAGCACTTTTTACTTTACTGTCCTGCGTTACAAAAAGAGCGTAACAACTACCTCCCCAAGATTTTAAATACATGTCGGGAAAAATCCATTGAGATTGGTAGCGAAGAACTCACCAAAATAATTCTTGACACTAACTGTTACAGTAAAGATGATTCGGCTCACGAAATTATCCGTCGTAATATGATATTTAAGCTACATAATAAACGTGCAATTTTACTGGGGGTTGATAGCTGGTATAAGATGAAAATAAAATAAAATTAAAGTGATATAATTTATTCTACGTAATATTACAATTGTAAAGACTTAAAGAATCTTATCAGAATCAGAATCTAAATATTTTTGAAGTAAAAGAAGGATAAAAGAAAACAACAACAAACAATATTTTAAGCTGTGCAAGACAATCTATATTTTGACTGTACAAAAATTTCTGCCCGTTGGGCTATCTTCTACGAAAAAAGAAGGTTAAAAAGTGGAAGAAGAAGAAGATTACCCTACCATGACAGTAGGCATGACGAGGTGTGCCGAAATATGGTATTCAAACTGCATACTACAAGGCAGAGACTTTTAAGGGGAGGATTGGGTTACAAATTTGACAAGGCAATATAACTTATTGGTAAAAAAGAAAAAAAAGATCAAAACTCCTTTGTAAATTTTCGTAAATAATTTCTTTTCTTTTGTATATAATTCCTTTTTGTTAAATTAACGTATTTCCATACGGCATAATTATGGCCGGAACGTCTACACATAAGAGACGGTCTAAACATGAAGAAGAAGAAGAAGAAGAAGAAGAAAAAGAAGAAGAAGAAGAAGAAGAAGAAGAAGAATTACTGCTGGGACCCCCAAAAAGCCTCCAGTTTAGGAGATACCCTTCTCGGCGGTACCACATTTTGCAACATTATATATCAAAATGACCGGCATACAGTCTAGTTTATGAAAACCAATGTTCCTATTGCGGCATTCCATGGTGACCCAGAGATATAAGCCCGTTTCCATGACAACCTTTGTAATTTTGAATATACAGAAAACATTAGACCTCTATATAATGTAGATTGAAAAGTATTAAGGATGCAGCAATAATTAATACATCGTTTCATAGCTAATGATGCATGCTATCGGTATAAAAAACAATCATGGAAATTAATCTAATTAACATAAAGCTAATTAGCATAAATTAGCATAAAATTCAATAATTTTAAGTTTTGCATTAGTCTAACACTTTTGAGTTTCTAATCACTTTTTTCAATTGTTAATAATATTTTTTGTATTTTCCATAAAGCTGACTGACCTCTGGTATGTGTGGTATTCAAAAACAGGCACTTTTTACTTGCTTGTAGGTTGCCATGGCAACAAAAGAAATAATGCCAATTTAATTAGATTAATTTGCATGATTGTTTTTTATACTCGTCATGCCTATGTAGACAGATAATTTCGTGAGCCGAATCATCTTTACTGTAACAGTTAGTCTCAAGAATTATTTTGGTGAGTTCTTCGCTACCAATCTCAATGGATTTTTCCCGACATGTATTTAAAATCTTGGGGAGGTAGTTGTTACGCTCTTTTTGTAACGCAGGGCAGTAAAGTAAAAAGTGCTCAGTTGTCTCGGGTTCTCGTTTGCACAATGCACATACTACTGATCGCTGTTGACCTGCTGTTCTGCATGTAAGGAGTGGGTACCTCTGGATCAACAATTTCGCTTTAACAGTTGCTTTTAGGATGTCCAGATGGCTATTAATGTATTTCCATACAGGGTGCAGGCTACTGAGCGTGCAGTTGTCAAGCCCCAGATGAGACAAGGACTTCTTTTCCTTTGCTTGTTCTACCAGAACACTGTGCCAGTGCTCTAGCACAGCGTTTTTTACAATTCTTGCCCACTGTTTCTTTTTCGGGGTTGAGTTAATTATGTCACTATGTTTTGGTAGTCTATACTTAAAAAGGACTTTTCTTATATAGGCAGTCCAGCTGTTGGAATAAATATCCTTGACAGCAAGTTGTCTTATAATCAATTCTCTGACAAATATTGAGGGTGGAGATGATTTTTCAGCTGCTATTATATTTCTGGCTGGGGATGAGGTGTTTGATCATTCTCACATTCTGGTACTTGCTTTTCAAGAACATGACGGAGCTCAGCTTTCACAGTCTTTCTCATGTTTCAATCCTCATGGAACGGGGAAGTGGTTACTGCAGTGATGGGATGACTAATAACTTGTTGAAGAAGAGCAGTATCCTGGTGAACTTGTGCTATTTTCAGGGCCCTCCTGAACACTAGTTCAGTACGAAGTCTGTCAAATTTCTTCTTGCCCTGTACAAGCACCACTGCCTTCTTCTTCATGTCTGTAAATGTCTTCAACTTGCTGCAAGTTACAGGACTATAAAAACTCTTCTTTCCATTTTACGACAGAGTGTCATCAATTAACCTATTCATCTTTGCACTACCTGAGTCAACTACAGACAACAAGGACATCATCATTTGCAGTGACTCTACTAGAAATATGTAACAACTTCCCATCTGGATGGCAATCTTTGTCAAAGGGATGTGTCATATTAGCATCAATATGAATTAAACAGCTATTGAAGATGCTGTTCGTCTCCTTTCATTGCTGCAGGCTGGGTCTGCTAATGATCGGCATATTCAGTTGGACTCAAACCACTGCTCTCTTTCATGGCTCTAGCATATTCTCCAAGCATTCCACGAGTCAGAGTCCAGCGCAAAAGAGCTGATTCTTTTCTTGTGAGGCCAATGATGCCTCCATTACTTTTTGCCTATTTTATAACTGTGGACTCATCTTTCATCTGAAAAGGTGGTCTCTCTGGAGACCCCTTTCATTCACCGATAAGAAAAAAGGTGCGCTCCATATAGACTGTGCTGCCCCTGGCGGCTCAAATTTCAGCCAATCAGAGCTCTACGTTGGTTTTGCAACGAACAACAAAGCACACGTGGCTCATGCATATTCATGTGGTCTCCTACACAGACATTTCGTTTTTTTTTGTTGAAATCACAAAAGCGCACGCGCCTCATTATATACAAGCATATAAATGCATTCTTTATGTTCAGGAATGGTTAACATTAATGTTATTAAGAACATCATAGACTATATAACTCACAAATCGAAGACAAATATAGGCATTGATCAGTTGTCAAAGATTTCATCTCGAGGATTTCACAGACTCTTCATACACTTGTACGTCGAGAATATCCTACAATGCATACAAATCACGTTGTCTCTGCTTTCCTAAATGCTTTAGTATTAATCCTGTGTGATAATTAGCATTGAACTTTTTATGGTATACACAATATTTCACTAATATTAAATTCCATCTTTCACGCCGTTATATTTACGTCGCTTGAAAACCTGTCAATCAAAAGTTCTACTGGTGACGTCATTGTATAATCATGAATATGCAAATTCGTTTTACTCCGCCATGGATTTTAAATGGCTGATGGCAAGGTATACATATATCTATCAAATTTGATAGATGATACCTTGCTGTGGCAAGATGCTGTGGACTCTATGCCCATATCAATTAATATGCCATTGAATGATCCAACTGTCCTTCTAATTGTAAACTGGCCATCTTGAAAACTGTTGTGCACATCCTGAGGCAGTTGTGTCATATCGAGTAGGTAGATGGGCATCCAGCGAGCATAGTTATAATGATTCTTTGCAAAAAAAATATGGTGTCATGGCTAACTGATAGGATAAATTAAGATCCCAGTCACCTCCATGCTTTGCTCTGATACTGCAGTTGGAGATTCTTGACTTTGCTGGTTTCTAAACTGCTGAAAATTTGCTTTAATATATTTCAAGGTTGGCAGTTTCTTCTGCTGGTGGAAGTTTCCGCATAAACTTTCACGTTTCTTCCGTCCGGAAGAAATACCAATCTTCCACCATTTCTTCCGAAGCAGAAGAAATATTAATTTGCTGGTTTTTTGCATATAATCTGTAACTTTCTTATTTATAATATTGTACTACCTTATGACTTAAAATGTTTGTTTTAAGTATCATCAAAACGTTATACAAGTTCTGAGTAGCCAAGTAGTTGGGGTATAAGTCCTGTGAACGATAGCTTTTTATTTGAAGTAGTTTTTATTTCATGGGTGAATTTGCTGTGTGGTATTATAAGACGTATCTGCAGACGCGATTCAGTTCTTTTGGCGTAGGTCCACATTAAGGCCATTTTTTCTACTTTCGCACAGGAGAAATTTAGTACAACAGGACTGAAATTGATCCTGAGACTCCAGAGAACATTTTGATATATGTGATACATTTTTGCGAAGCAGGTTGATTAAACTCCCTAAATAAGGGCCCTTTGAAAGAAATCCTACTCGCCTACATGGCCTTACGGCGTTAGCCCTTTCTACGGGCCTGAACTAACCACAGAGATGTCCATATCATCTGCAACAATGGTAATGGAATGGTAATTCTGACATGCATGATGAGCTTGAAAAAAAAACAGACGTAAAGCTACTCCTGGTGCTAGTCTATCACGTGGGATCATATACTAGAAAAATTCAGTTATATGAAAATGATAGTGGCATTTAGTCACCCTTTTGTTACCCGAACCAAAATTTTCCATGGGTGGCTCATGGACTATAAGGAGAATATGGAAACGTACCGCCGTTTGTGTACACAACGCAAACAGGTTTGTTATGATTTTTCATAACGCCCTCTTTCCGGAACACGTGTTTTTGCTTGAGGGTAATTTAAGAAGACGAAAGTACAAATCGGATTTAATTTTTGTTTGGTGTTGTGAATTATTTTAACACGTTATTGAATTATTTTGTCACAAACTAAATAAATTTTAAATTTAGTTAGACGATTTAAAGTATTTATATTATAAATGAATAAGGCAGTCCGTTTAGAAAGTTCCAGCATTCAATATAGTTGATTCCGTAAATCCTTTCGTCTAGCGGGCTCTTTGCAAACCCAAAATGGCAGACAGTGCATCTGAGCTCGAAAGTGACACCAGTTCAATTGACGGTGGTCCTACATCGAAAATGTCGCGACCTATGCAGATTGAACAACTTCAGAAGAGAATAGAGTCTCTGCAGCAACAGAATGCTGTTTTAAAAGAGGAGGTAGAAACATGGAAGATGAAATATCGTAACCTGCAAGAAGAAAATAAAGAGCTGCGCAAAGCCAGTGTGTCAATTGTAAGTTTTTGTCGACCATGTGTCACATATTTCATCGCAATCCTGTTAAAATACTGTGTGATAGGTTTAGATATATTGTTCATTAGAATCTAGAGTTATTTAAGTCATAATGTATGACACTTAAGTTTGCTTATTGTTAATCTAGATATGAGTAAATTACTGTTTGTTTTGACAGATTATTTTTGAGATTTTCATACATGTCACCATTTTGTAAACAATCCTATATATGAAATGGTTGTTTACAAGGATGGCATAACACGGTATGGTTAACTTTAGTATATCAAGTTAGCGATTTGTTTGGATGACTGTGGAATTACTTTGTCAATCAGTTTATGAACAAAATGTCATGGCGGAACGATTTATTAATCATCTGGACGAGCCTATAAGTTTGGGCATGGCTGTCTTGAGAAAGTCACAGGACCAATTGAATTCCATCAGAATTCTTTAAGATTTCACTTATAGGTGATCAAGAAACAAGGATGCGCGCAATACATAATGGAAATTATTCTATATATTGTTTATGATTTACAGCAAGCTTGGGGAGAACAAGAAGATAAACAAGCAGCACATTTTATGTAGTCGTTATAATAAATATAGTTTTTGTTTTACAGCAAGCTCGGGCAGAACAAGAAGAAGAGTTCATATCGAATACTTTGTTGAAGAAAATCCAAGAGCTGAGAAGAGAGAAGGAGAAGCTAGCCATGAATTATGAGCAGGAGGAGGAATGTCTGACCAATGACCTCTCTCGCAAGCTCACACAGGTAAACACAAATACCTTTCTCATCCATCGATAAATCGACAAATATGTAATTGATGCAATATTGTTATTTTGATATATTAGCAGATATTTGGACAGTGATATCCAACTAATTTGTCAAACAAATAGTTTTCAAACAACTCGCCACAGCTGGTCAAATGAAGTACAGACAACAGAAGCATAGGCGATTTTCATCAGTCATAACGTGTATGATTAGAAACTCACTATATATATAGTTATGTCTGCCTTGAAAACTGATTGACGCAAGGAATCAATTATGTAGTTTGAAGTGGCTTTGTGTGTAAGTTTAAAAAAAATAGTATGGCTTTCTTTATATTAAAACCTATGGAGTACCCTAAACATGATTACTTGTGATTTCTATTTTTTACGCTTTAGATGGTTTGCCAATTTTGGATTTGAAAAGCAGATATTTTCATTGGTGAAGCGTAATTTTTAAGGCCTAATTGGTCTGCCAAGTATTACAGTCTTCAGTTATGATGATACTTTCTTATGGCTTGCCACTTTGGTCAGTAGCTACTAGCCAGCAGAGTTGTTCCTCAAGTACAGTACTTGCAAGTACAGCGATTTTTTGTGCTGGATATGGACTCTGTACGTTTGAAAAAATTTTGATGGACTTGGACTTTAAGGGCAACTGGAAAGTGCTTGGTACTTGCAAGTACAACTCTCAAGTACAGTATTATTTACCGTGTTCCTGCGCATTGCATACTAAACATACTTTGGGCAATATTAGAAGCTCTGACATGTTTCGCCTTTTCCCACCAATGTTTATGATTGAACATCGATGTAAACCTTCAATGGAAGCTTGAATCAATTATTGGAGAAATAAATATTCTGCAATAAGCATCCATTCAAAGTATTATTTATTTAACACATTTTTTTTTTTACAAATTTTACCTTACCTACAGCATTCTCAATTATTTTGTAGTAGCTTTACACAACGCGACCTCATTGTAATGCATTGAGAAATCGAAACAGACTAGCACTTCGATCATTAAATACTCTTGATAGGTCTGTAGTGGTTGAACAAGATCGGTAACTGCGAACTTCCTTGCATAAAATGTTTTTCGAAGTTAGGATTGTGCGTTGTTGCCAATCTATGAAAATGGTTATGACAATGATGAGTATGAAGGCACCATTGCTTGAATAGATGTGACACCATTAATTACCATATGATGTTATCATAGCTCGGGGAGTTGTAGGTGTAGATACAATATGTCCATGTGCAAGAGCCCATGGTTAAGAAATATGTTCCCCAATGCTTAGTTGCTGAAACGGGTGTGGGCTTATAAAAATTATTCTTCAACTATTCTTACAAAAACTTGCATACCAAGTCCAAAAGTGCTTTGCATAAGCCCATCATACTGTTAACAGCAGATGGGATTAATTATATGTCATGACTTTTTCATAATAAAAGTCGATAAAATTTTTTTTTGTCGATCTTTTATGACATATGTAGAAATTGGATGAAGTTCCTATGACATATATCAACATTTTATGAAGGTCAATTTTCAATATTCTATTCATTATTTTGACATATTTGAAAACCATTTATTAGTCATTTTTTGAATAAAAATATCTATTGTAAAAACATAAAATTTTATCAAAAAATTCATTATATAATTATACTGTTAACAGGGTGTTACATTTACATTTATAATAAATTTCGTGACATTGACATACAATATATGCAATTATGAATTTATTCTAAATTTTGACATATTTGAACATTATTCATCATTTTTGAAAAATATCTATTGAAAGCCTTTTATCAGAAAATTCATTATAAATGAGCTCGTTACATTTAATGATTTCATGTTGAAAAAGGCAATTAAATATGTCTAAATGACTCTAAAATGAGTCAAAATAGACCTAAATGTCAAAATGACTCACAGAAAAAATAAATGTCATAAAAGTCAAAATGACTTGTGAATTTTGAGAGAAAATAAAAAGTCATAAAAGTCAAAATGACTTCGGAATTTTGAGAAAAATAAAAGTCAAAAGTCAAATGTCCCGAAAGTTTTCCTAAAATAAAAGTCGTGCATGACATATGTCCATGACATATGTCGATAACAACCCCTGATACTGTATGTAATGTTTTATAGATGATCCTATTGTTATGTATTCTGTAATTTTTATTGCATGTGTGGTGAACACAACACCGGGTTATTTTTTAGTGTTTATTTGTTTTAAGTGTTTCTGGGTTTATTCTTAGTTCATTTGGGTTGGTTTAATCTACAATAACAAATTCAAAACATATAATTGCAAGTATTTGAATAATTCAATTAACTCATTCAGATCGGGTATACGGAAAACGTAAACACGTAATGTAAACACTAGCAAACAGTGCCATTTGACAGTTTTACGTCAAAGACAATAACTTCTCTGGGGCCTCCATATATGCTTATTTTTTTACATTAATTGTACACGTGTATTCAGAATCGTCATAGTTTCTTATTTTTACGACCCAGTAAAAGTAGGAATATGGATATATTTGTTCTAGAATATTTTCCAAACATGAGGCTGTTGCCGCCTGATATTAAAATGACAGGTTCGAGATACACTTTAGAAAGACTAATTATAAAACAATGCGTATGATTTGAGATATCCTTTCGTCCATTACTTCATAATCGGTTTTATAATTGATCCGACATGAATTTGTGATAGGTATGTTACTGTGACGATGATAATCCATTGTTTAAAAAAAAATCTTACCTTTTTTAAGCAATTTAACTATGGTGCCATTTGCAATGGAAAAATTAGCCTTTATCACATGCTGTAATATCTCAACACCGATCATAATGCGATGGATTAAGAGTAGCTGCTGCATTAGCGCTATCAAAGCAATGAGAAAATTTGGGTTTATGGTAACAACGCCAGATCTGCTCGAGGCTGAAAGTATTAATGCCCTTATTTGGAAGCAGGAATATTAAGTAGGTATTTCCTAGTGGACGTTAGCCATTGAAAACAACAATCGCCTCAGTCTGAACTGAAGAGAAAAGGGGTTTTGGTAACCCTTTAAGATGGTATCACGACACGTTGGGCTAATTTTTCGTCTAAGTTAGAGTATTTTTGAGAGAACTTGAAGATGGTATACGCAGTCTAAATCTCGTGAGTTTTTTGCGTATATATCACGGTTGGGAAAAACCGGGTTTTTTTAAAAAACCCGGTTTTTTTAAAAAACTTTTGGGTTATTTCAATTTCAGGATATTATATTTTATACATTCTATTTCTCTTAACACATATCAT
Source organism: Streblospio benedicti (assembly GCA_019095985.1). Lineage (NCBI taxonomy): Eukaryota > Metazoa > Annelida > Polychaeta > Spionida > Spionidae > Streblospio > Streblospio benedicti. The sequence continues at coordinate 45,904,473 of CM032669.1, forward strand.
TACTTATTATAATTTATTTTATAACTTTTTATTCAGTATATTTGATAATGTTTTAATTGCCAATCAAAGCAGATTACCCGGTAGTATGAATTTAGTAAATTAATTTTGAAAACGAATTAAATTTTGACTATTGACAAG
>CM032669.1:45908216-45930462 GCA_019095985.1 Streblospio benedicti
TTGTGTTGGGTGTGTCCTGTGCACACTTCATACACAAACAAAATAGGCCAAAGCCTTCCTGCCAGTAGAGCACCTATATAAGGAATATAAAATTATAGTTGATATTAATGTGTAGTTATGGAATTATAAAATTGATAGTTGCGCTCGTTGCCAACCGACACCTGATGGCAAACGGACGTCACTAAACTACGTAGGTGTTGGTTTGATAACGTGTGTCGGTTTGCAGGCACACCCATCTAATTATGCTTAATTAGATGAATGCACATAACCATAATAATGAAGTTTATCTTATAGATTTCTTTAAACTATTCAATCATATTTTGCTACAGTGCAGTGAATATATGGTCATATTATAGGAAGAAACATGCATATGCAGGGGCTGATGTATACTAAAAGACAAGTCTTTATGCTATATTTTGTTTGACAGTCAATCATTGTACTTGGTACTTGGACTCAAGTATAATCAAAGTACTTTTACTAGGACTCAAATGCATTGCAAAAATGATCAATGTCCTTGGACTCGAGGCTCAACTATACATGTATGCAAAATACTTGGACTGGACTTCAGTCTATAAAATATACTGAACTATACCTAAATAAAATATACCTAACTGATAAAATCCTTGGACAGTTTCACATTCATTTGAGAGTTTTGGACAGTGTCCGCCAGTGGAAAGGGGTTTTAGACAGGTTCTGCCATGTTTCAGCCACCCGTCTGCCCGGTATAGGTTTCGGATGGTCCGAAACCCAACCCTTAAGCAAGTACACATGTATGCAAAGTACTTGGACTGGACTTCAGTCCATAAAATATACTTGGGCACAACTGGTCGCCAGCTATGTTGTACAGTGAGTTTCACACTGATGCAAAAGCTATATGATCAGTAAAACACAATAAGCAAAATTTTAATAGATTTTTTTTTTCGTGTTAACTATGCCATAATGGTAAATCTTTGGAATTGAAAAGTATTATGTCAAAGTTATAATGCTCTTAAGTAAAACGTCTATATTGATGAAACACCAGCGGATATGAGTTATTTAAGAAAATCAAATTAAGGCATGTGGTATATTTATGCTGAAATTCTTACTTATCTTATTCATCAAAGTTACATATAGTTAATAATACATCATAAAATTAGTAGTTAAAAATTATAAAACTTTTTTTTATAGCTTCGTCAGGAGAAGATTGAGCTTGAGCAGAACCTTGCACGAGAACAAGAGCATCAAATTGCAAAACTTAAGAGGAGAATTGAGAAGCTTGAAGCAGAAACGCACAGCAAGCAATTCACTCTGGAAAAACTTAAAGTGGAGAAGGTATATGAAAGTTTCCTAAAGTTTATTGCATATGACTACATGTTCTATTCTTTTCACAAATTCATTAATCAAACATCAAGATTCATTCAGACTAGATGTCGCTGGTTTGAAAATGTGTGTTGAAATAGCATCAAGTAAACATTAAATAAAAACTAATTACAGATTAAAATAAGTACTAAAAATGAACTCAATTGTACCAACAAAATATAAAGGCTAAACAAGTATGAAAGCAAACATTTTTTTGTCATAAATTAAGGTTGAGCTGGAGAATTCTCTGGAACAGGAGCAGGAAGCTCTAGTGAACAAGTTGTGGAAGAAGATGAATAAGCTAGAGACTGAGAAAAGGTAAAATTTTCATGGTTTCATTAAGGATCTCTATTGATGACATATTTTCAATTCAGGGCTTTACAAGAACTTATACTTTCACTTGCCCCATCGGGCAAGTAACATATTCTTTTACTTGCCCCCATACTCATCTAACTTGCCCTCATTTTTTATAAGAATGTCTTGTATTATGAGTAACGATGTAATTGATGATGTAATCATGATTTGCAAAGAATATGCTCAGTTTTAACCAATCACGTTCAGTTATACTTCTCTTGATAGTGTCATGCAAAATGGCTGCATATACCAATAGGAATAAATTTTTCACCATTAAAAACTAGTTTTTGATGCAAATATGATTTGTAGCATAAAAACCATTTGTCCCATTGGGCAAGTACTTTGGAAAATGACTAGCCCAGGCACAATTTCCACTTGCCCCGGGCTAGCGGGCTACTGTTAATGTAAAGCCCTGCAATTGCAGTCATCTCCAAATTAAATTATGCTTGTAACATTGTTTTAGATTGAAACATGTTTTAGAAATACTTAAAATGGTTATCTTCAATACTGAGTTTAAAAGCATGCCAAAAATGTGTTAAAACTATAAAGTGAAAAGCAAAATATACATTTGATAAATAACTGAATTTCCAGCTACTATAATTATTTAGTATATAGTTAGAGTATTGATAAGTGCCAAAAATGTCATTGATTGTCATAGGGGCCTGTGATAAACATAGTTATGTCCCTGCAGATTGCTGCAGGAGAAACTTGACCAGCCTGTGTCCTCACCGAGCTCGCCTCGTGACCTGCACGTCGCTGATGGTGACATGGCGGGCAACCTCAGTCACAGCATCCAGAGTCTGCAGGGTGAGGTGACCAGTCTGAGGAACCAGCTCACCGCCGCGCAGAGCGAACGTAAGTAACGCTCCGTGACACTTAAGAGATTTAGGTGTTGTGAATCTCATTCAATTATGTACGTTATTTCTGGACTCCGTTATAGACAACATAATTGGCACAAATTTGTGAATTTTAAGTGTCTCTGAGCATGTTTTCATTCGGATAAGCTCTGAAGACCTGCATATGATTATCACATTTTAGCAACACTGAATGAATATTGTTTAAATCATCTTCGTTATGTGATGTTTCACCATCGTTAACAATGGTTTTATAAGGTTCAATGTCCAGTAAGCAAATGTTTTGAACCATGTTGATTCAATGTTGCTAAAAAAGAATTTGTGTAAAGCGTATGTCTCCCTAATCGTTGCAGACAAGCAGAAGATGGAAAAGCTGGTGGCAGAGGAGCACAAGATCCGCGAGGAGAACCTGCGCCTGCAGCGCAAGCTGCAGCTCGAGGTGGAGCGGCGTGAGCAGCTGTGTCGCCACTTGTCCGAGTCAGAGAGCTCACTCGAGATGGACGACGAGAGGTACAGCCAGCCACAACCTACTTTTTTCAGTTGACTCAGACTCCAAGCTGACTTGTTTGAAAGGGCGACCCGAATTTTATGGGGTTTTTTGCTAGTTAAAAAACTCACAAGGGCAAGGTAACTTGATTCTATGGATGACGAGAAAAAAAATGTCTGTAAAATTTTTGTACTAGGTGGGTGGAAATGATAATAGAAGAACCATCTATAGTGAACAAGGAGGAGGAAGAATGAAAATAAATAAAAATCCAAAACCATCACGGTGCACTGTTCTGATATCAGAGGTGTGCTGCGAACCCCATCTTTCCAAAGACAAAATGACAGGTTCCAATACTGATAGGTAGCTACATAGTTGATCATGACCCCAAAGTGTTCTTTACTTTGATGATGCGCATAGTTATTCACTTATTCTATTTCAGGCACTACAATGAGATGGCCAAGCAGCAGGAGAAGCTGGCAGCAGCTGCTGCAGCTGCTGTGAGACCGCGTACTGTGAGCAGCCCCATCCCCATGACCAGCCCAGGCCAATCCCGCCCCATCTCACCAGGTGAGCTCGTCGCTTTTCAAACCAGAAGTAAGAGCTGGAAGACCAGGCTCGAATGTGGATTCTTAAATTTATGGATAATCATAAGCCTTTAGTGTGGTTCATAACCTTAGACCACATCTAATTGTTCTTGTGTGATATTCCCGAGTAAATTCCTACTTCAAATTCCAGGTTGCAGAAGACACCTGTTGTTTAAAATGAGTGTAACAGTTTCATAATGTATGTCCCAGATTTTTGATGGCTATTATCCAAGTGGCTCAGATAAGTACTTGTCTACAAGTTCGAGAGTAGTTATAAACCAACTAGACTGGTAAGAATAACAACTTACTCATCCTCGAAAGAGCCATTTATCTTAAAGCCTAAATGTATAGAACACTTGGGATGGGTAACATTTTTGGACGACTAGTAAAGCTTTTGCCATACTGGTCGTGTAGTAAGCTTTATCAGGTGTCTGGAGCACCGATTATCCTGCAGCTAACACTGGGTGTCTGTCTCAGGTCTGCACCACAGTCACATTGGCAACACGGCGTTCAGTCCGCCGAGCCCCATGCGTTGTGGCGGTGCGGGAACCAGTGGGGCCGGCGCCGCAGTGGCCATGCACAGTGTACCGTGTAACGTGCCCATGGGCGGACACAACATACACAACATGGCAGGGCACAGCCTGCCACCCACACAGGTACGACTCGGCAGTAGTGAGTGATAAGTAGGCGTGATTCTTTCCACACAGCACAAATCAACTTACTATTTACAGTACAGTCATAAATCTCTGGCCATCATCAGAATGATTGATGAAATTTATGGCCGAAACGTTTGATAGTACGTTATTTTAAGAATCATGTCTATGTTAATGTTTAACCAACATAATGAACTGATTCATGGTGGCACATGCATTGTATGTTTAAGTATGTCAACCTATTGATGTACACTAAGGGCCTCTGAAGTCATCACGTATATTTAAGGAGGTCAAAATAAGCCAGTTCAATTGTATGTCATTAATCTTAATTACAGGCTTCCTACTGTAAAATCTCATATTTTGAACTTTAGTCAAGAAACTGCTGTAGGTATTGGAATGCTGCAATATATTTCAATTCCTTTATCATACTGCAATTAGGTTGAATATCTCTTCTTCATCGGCAAGGTAGCAGTTAAAACCACTTTAATCTTTGTTGGTCATAAAGATGTCGTTCATATTCAAAAGTGAAGTCTTGAATTATAAAAGTAAATTTTTTCAATAGGAAGACAGAATTAAATCTCCCCTCGGACGAAAATATTGTAATCTACAGTCCCCTACATTCATTCATTGCTTTGTAATTTGGCCAGGTATAATTCGTTTAACATCTTAGTCATAATATCATTTGTACAGCTATTTTACATGCTATTTGGTTGAAATTGTTAAGTCTTCCATATATTTGGTTGATTTTAGTGCTTTGGATATGCGATGTCAGCGACACTGAATGCTAGCATTGTAATTAGAAAGTCATTATTGTTGCAATTCTATTGATGTTGTCCGTAAAACATAAGTTTTGTGTCATCAGCAAGAGGTTTTTTTTTTCACATTTGAGAAATAAGAATTATGATAAGAATTTAAGAAAAGAAAATTGTTGTTTCTTTCGCTCTGACACTGGGATTTGAATTCCTGATGATCATTGTATATTTGAAATTTATCATTAGCTATCAAATATATTGGCAACAGTGACTATTTACTTTTTATATTTGGCTTGTCTTTTTTATGGTTATAATTATGATTAATCTTACAAAATAATCCAAATCGACTTCTTGTATATATGTTCACATTGGTGAAGGTAGGTTACTGCAAAGCTTCTAAAAAGTGCTGTGCTTTTCACTACCATTTGCATCTAACCACTGTATCAAAAAATAACTTTTAATTGGCTTCTTTAATTGTAATATCTTCACAAAGAAAGTTTGTCAATTCTTCTGAAGTAAAGACCGTTGCTAAATCTGCGCTTATTTGAAGCATGGCAGTAAACGTTGAATGTGATTTGCTGATTGGTGGGCGTGGGTTTTATTCAGGGTGCAGCGACTTTCTTACCCTCCACATCGCCACTGCACATGTTTGACCCTCACCATCCCGCGCACCCGCATCAACATAACGCTGCTGCAGCCTCAATCGTTGTGAGTACAACCAACATCCTTGTGTGGCCATTTAACCCATTACCACATATTGAGGCTTCTATCATACTTTTGTTAATAGTACCACATTCATAATACATTTTGCAGCTCATTCATCAATCACTTCATATTTTGTGTCTTGCATTAACGCTCTGTAGCCATTGGAGCTTTGATCCACCAACGCTCTGTATGTCATGATCATTACTGAAATTGTCATTTCCATTTCTCTTATAGTTTAAGACTCTGTATTTGTAACTGTACAATGTTAAACATCTTTATCATTATTGTTGACTTTACAGTGTCCATTTCAAGCTCTCTACATGGTTACAATACACCCTTCAACCGGTAATATGAACAAAATGTACTTTGTCGTTACAGAAGGTGCGTACCTCGCCAGACAAGTTTGTGAAGCCAACCGCTCCACCGCCCCCCAAGTCACCCTCTCCTATCTCCGGAGCTCCACCCAGCCCTGGCGGTCCAATGCAGGTGTCACAGTCACTGCCAGACCGGGCGCAGAGCCCCATGCAAGTGGACCGGCAGCATCACCAGGTACTACACACAGTGAAACCAGTCTTATGTGGGCTTCTTCAAGGGTCCGAAGTGGAAAATGGCCACATAAGACAAGTGTCTATAAAGAGTGGTTCCAGCAGGGGTTGACATAAGGATTGATTAGGCAGTAGACGTCAGGGCCACCAAGATTTAAAATCAGGTAGCCCAGGTAAAAATTAGTGGCTAGACATTCAACGCACAGATAGTCATGTCAATGGAACTAAGGAAGGGCTGTGTATAAGAAGCAGGATGAACCAAATGACCAATAATTATTAGACAAAAGTGGGACTTGTTTCAAATAATAGATGGACATCTTGTACAAATAAAAAATAGCTAATTTGTGCCAAATACTGAAAGCCAATGCATTAGTCTGCCTGCTGACAGAAATCAAATCTACTTCACATTGCATCTGATTCACTCTGAGTATCAGATGTCCATCTTTTGACATCTGATACTCAGAGTGATTGGACTGAAGTACCTGATTCCATCTGTGCTTTCTATCATTTTACTGTGAAAGGTTCCCACAAACTACTTACACAATCATGAAGAAATTGTTGAAAAATTTATGCTTTTATTGGTGTGGTAATCTATTTCTTCAGTACAAGTAATTTGTTGAGGGAAAATATAATTTGATCAGGGAAAATGGTTTGAAAGGTCAGTAAATTTTTCGATAGGGTGGCTACTCATGAGGCATTTTTAAATACACTGGTACACTTCCACCTTCATGTAAACCTTTTTATGTCCGCTTGAAATCAACGAAACAATCAATGAAAAACTAGCTCTAATTTCATTTGTGAATTGTCAAGGGATGTACATTGTACACTGGTCTGGCAATAACAAGACTGGACTTTTTTATGAATATTAGAATTTTCTGTTTGTTAGCAAATCTGTATTTTGTGTCCTCATTTCTTTTTCAGAGTAAGCCCTAGACTCTGGAGGCCAGCTGATAAAGCAAGATTTGGGATCTGTGATGGAATGAGAGAAGCTAGAAGACTCGCTCAGCCATAGGGATGGTAGAAGCAGATTGCTATCTCCTTGATTTACTAACTGCAAGTTTAGCATTGGTATCTGGTGAAGTGGAATAGATGTAGCTTTGTTTTTCTTTACGCTGGAAATCAATTGAGTATAGATTTTCTAGGACTTGGATGACAAATTAGAGGAAAAAATTCACACACAAAAAAGATAAAGTAATTGTGAACCACTTGTTTGACTTTCCAATTAACACAGTTAGTACTGTTATAGTTACTAACGCCACAATTATCTTAGAAAAGACCATTTAATATTTATGAACAAAGCTAAATTTAAAAAAAAAAGTTTGGATCTCATATTTATTTGTTTAGAAATTGAAATGTGACGGAAACGTAGAGCGTTTAGATATTTGATTTTCTGTTAACCTCCCGAGTGCTTCTGGCTACTGATTGAATGCTGGTGAATATTTGACAGTTGAGAATTATGGATGATTCTGTAAAGGAAGTTGGATAGATTTGGTTAGAACTGGAACATTCCGGTGAAATTTACGTTTCCAGTTCTATAGTTTATGGATGTAAAAGGCTTCATGTATTATCGTTGAATATGTCGTGAGATTTATTTTGCGTACCAAAGTCACAAAAAGATTTGGCAGTTTGTTTAGATGCTTATGCAGCAGATCTGTATAGAGTGCATGTGTTTGAAATGGGCTCCAGATTTGCTAGCTCTAGATGGTATTAAAGTATTGTGGGATTTTTTAATGCCTTCAAAGCTTACTGTATGAACAGAGTTAGATTTCATTGTCAAACAATTTTTTAATTAGAGTGAAAATTTCTTGCACAATGTATATATGCATACGCAATATATATATTTTGTTAATTCCTTTGAAGTATGTTTTGAATTATGATGTAATAGTGGTTGTCAAAGATTTTCTTGAACTCCATTTGGATACCAACTGTCTAATTGTAAGTTCAATACAAATTTATTACACAATGATATCCAGGCAATATATTACCTGATAACAAAGAAACGTAGATGATGGTCTTATTTTTTCTTATTTTTTATTTATTCGTTATAGTGATATCAAGTCATTGTTGACACTAATTGAAGAAAAGTCATTTAAAATTTCCTGGCAAGTTATCAAAGCCAAGTAATGATTATGGATGGTGTTGCCATTTGAAGAAGAAAAAAAAAATCATTCACTTAATTTTTTTTTACAATATTCACTGAACTTCATAAATTGCTATCTAGTTTTCAATAGTAAGCCAAAAATTGTACAAAATTAGATGAATACATTTTGTGGGTTATATGTAAATAGTCTTTGTAATCCCAGCTTTAAAATGGGAGTATGGAAATTTTAGTTCAGTACTGTAAACTGTTGCCATAAAGCAAAATGTATTGCTTGTCAGCTGTCTGCTGCAGTGGGTCTTATTTTGGCAAGCCTTTAACTGATCTCTGTATATAGAAGCCCAGCTGATACTGTGAGCTCTATCTTGCAAGTCCACTCACTTCTTTGGATGAAGACTTGAGCACTTGATCATTTTTGTTAACTGCTATATATGAATATTTGTGGACACATTTTTGGCACATCTTCAGGCACATCTTCAAGATTTGCTAGTATTGATACAAACATTAACTTTTTTCAAGTCCATACTTTTGTCATGAAGAGTTGAAACGTTTTTGTATGTACTGTCAACTTAATGAAGATCTTACTGAAGAAAATTTATTTCGTTTTGTACTGATGTGGTCAGTTCTATTTTGAACTTTTTGGAACTGCCCTAGGAATGAAAAGGTTACACATTTTCCAGAGCTAAGAACATGAAATTTGTGGACTTTCCGAGTCGAACATTACAGTATTGGGCAAGGTGTATATTTGGTTGTATGTGACTTGATTGTGATTGGAATACAAGTATTATTTTGTGTATACAGTGAATGTCCTCAACAACAGAAAAACTGAATGATGGAAACTTTTCACATGCATTATCTTATAATAATGCAAGTAGATTATGTAAATAACGGAAACCATCTACAATGAAATGATTTGTGACTGCTAATTGGGTACTGTTGTTGAGTACATTCATTGTACTCTTTTTTTTTTTAATGTTCTGAGATTGTGGCTAGTGTTATTTTATTCTTTTCCCCCACACTTTTTTGGTCAGGCCTCATGCTTATGCTTGGTTTGGATAGATATGTTTTGTATATATATGTAACTTATATTTGTGGGGGTTGAAAGATGCTCAAATGTGCTTCAGTACACATCCAACCATAATGAAGGACCATCTTACGTATGTGTATTTAAGTGTTGCACATTTTAAGTATTTTGTATGGGGTTTGACTTGATGAATTTTTGCAACGGGGTGAATATGGTGGAGTCTGTGCAGTGGATATTCAGAAATTCGAGTTATTTGTCAGTTTTGTCGTGACAATCTAGTTTTACAGACTAGTTACTTGTGAAATTTACCAGGCCTACTCAAAAAGTAACCTGTGTCTGCACCTCTGTAAAATGTCATCGGCCAATATATATAGTGATGTGTGTGTGGAAAGGGCAAATTGAAATTCTAACATCCCCAAGATTTCTTGGTACCTCTGATGGATGAATGAAAATGTGAAATTATTACTGAACCCCGCAGTCAGTTGAGAGACTTGTTTAAGCACTCCAGCCCAAATGGTTAGGGTTGAATTAGAGTTTGAACAGCAAGCATAATTGTGAACTGGCCGAAGTATTTTTTTCTTTTACCACATTCACCCACAGATGGAAGGCATTTATTGTGACCTAGTCAAAAGTCTTTAACTGTAGCCATGGTCTACTGTATGGCTGTATGTATTACGAAGGTGAAAAGCTGAGCTAAATTAACATTGTAGATATATTTTTTTCAATGCAACAATTCTGAAATTCATTAACACAATAACGAGGAAGAATTATTAGTAGATGCTTGTGAACTTAACAACAAATGGTTTTAGATTTTATTAAAATTTTGAAAACAAGCCATGTGTGTGTGTGATTTCAGCATATTTATACTTTATTAATATGCATTCATTGTGTAGAAGTATCGATGAATCATTTTTACTGTTATGTTTCCAGGTAAAATCATCTCCTTTGTTCAAATTGTTGGCCTTGACAGTAGTTGGAATATTTGGCACAAACAAGCTATTAAGACAACAATAGAATGCATTGGAGGGATATATGAATCTTACTTAAAGAATATAGAAAAGATTGTTAACATTGATAAACATATATGTACTTTTTGTTACATTAACTTTTTTTTTGTGTCCGCTGTTAATTTGAACAGTTGCGATAAACATTAAAAATTGACTAGCCACATTCTGATCTAATAACAGCAATAAGACGAACAAGTATGCCTAGAAATGTTGTTATAAAGGTTATTTCTCTGAAAGTGATGGTGAATTTAGTTTTTTTTTTTAAACTTGAAGAGCCATTGTGTAGATCATGGTAATGTTTAAAGCACTTTTAAAAAAAGCACTTTTGAAAATTGTTAATGCATAAGTGTGTCGACCCTAGTAAAGCTTGTTGGTATTTCCATGTTCTGCATTTCTGCACTGTAATAACATACAATTATGTGATGCACAAGATGTAAAATTTATAGGTATATTTAATGTGTAAAGTAAAGAAATGATCTTTGCAATAACTGCAAAATAACATGAATTTTTTTAAAGCATTTTTTTTTTTCATTTTTACAATTTCGTTTTATCATGCTATACTTGATTCACAAATGTGGTGATAAAACATGAAAACATGATTTATCCAAGAAAATAGAAATAGTGGTATTAAAGCTTGGTTTTATAATCTTGCTATCATTTGTATGGAAGCAAACATCGTACAAGTTCTGTATTTTCTTGTTCTTGAAGCAGATTGTTGATATTGAGTGTTAAACCAGCCTATATTTTATAAACATTGTATTTTGTTAACGTTAATAAAATTTGTTCGGAAAACTGCTTTTTTTCTTTCATTAATAGGCGAGTTAGTTACTTTCAAAAATTTTGTCCAATAGATAAAAAGGAAAACGTAGTGATGTTTCTAGTATTGAAGATTTGGTATCTTTAGGAGTAAATATAGTAAGGAGGTTCATGTAACATTGTACAGTCAAACTTTTTTACTTCTAATTTTGATAATATTTCTAAAGCACTTAACATAGGGCCCGAATTTAAAAAAAAAAATGTATAGCATCCAAACAAGTAACAAATAATGTTACTACCTTGAACGCAATAGTTTTCCCGGTGCCAAAGTGTAAAAAGAAATTTCTAGTAAGAACAAACGTAAATGAACATTTTCGATTCGCATATCGCCAGAAGAAATGAGTGGAGGAAGTGGGCATTGTTACTTTTGTCGTGGGTGTAGTGAATAAGGGACAGGGAAAGGTAGGGTGCATTATGTAAATTCTTATGAATTTTCGAAATTATATCTTTCAGATACATGATTTGACTTTATGAAGTAATCAATCAAGCCAACACTGCAGTCTATTATACACCAAAACAAAAACACAAAAACAAAAAATCATTCAACCATCATAAAATTAATGACTGCATATTTACACCATTATTCATTATAGCAAGATCTCGTTTAAAACAGATTTGTGGAGCACATGTTCATGAAAATTCGGTTTTTGTCGCATAAGCAAGTAAATTAACTGATTTTGTGAGAAAGATGTCTTCACACACGTCTCCAGGCAGACTCCCAAGAGAACAGCTAACTGAGAAGAACAGTAAAATCAAGGCAAAGTTGGCACAATACGAACCTGCCCAAGTCCAAGAAGACCAGGCACCAGAAAAATAGGAAATTTCCAGAATTGGACTAAATTGTTATAAATTTATCTGTTTTGGATATTAAAAGAAAAGAATTAACATTTTTAAATTAGTCAGTCATTATCTTCGATAATTTGTTTTCACTAAATTATCAATTGGAATATTAATGCTAAACATGACTGAATTGGATTTTTTTTTTAAATTTTCTATTGTTAGACTAACATTTACTTTCAGCATTACCAGGTTGTAGTTGGTTATATGTGTGAATGAATATGGGTGTTTAATAAAACTAGAATAAGATTATTCTAATCTGTATATTTATACACTAACTTTGGAGCTTTGTCTGGCTCAATAGCCTGGACCAGCTGCACGCCATCTGACTGGTGAGTGCTGTGTTGGTGAGGCTCCACGCATCGAGGACAAAACATGCCAAGATGTCATAATGCAAACAACACTTACACGTTATGTCTCATAATATTGAAAGTATACTTTGTTTCACTAACCCACCACTTCCGTGTAAACAATCATGTGATTTTGAGTAATATTTTTCTAGTTTTATCATTTTGCCACCAGGTATAGAAGTTGTATATTTCTTCTTCAAATAAAATATAATAAGTTATTTATGTTATCATTTAGAGGACAAAGGACTAACTTTTAGTGGCAACATCTACTGATGGCCATTCTGCATCATTTGGAATATTTTGCCTTTTTTGTCAACATTGATTTGACAGTGCATGATAGCCCTACACGTAGAGCTGAGTTAATACCCTGTATATCTGAGAGTGACCCAGGAACGAACATACGCTGTATATTATACGGCTAAGTGCATGAGTGACATTAACCACTGCCTAGTCCACTCGTTACACCTGAGTAACTATCTAAAAGTCGTATTGATATGGTTAGGGTGACACTAGCCGTATAATATACAGCGTATGTTCGTTCCTGGGTCTCTCCCAGCTCTACGTGTAGAGCTAGGGTGGCACCAGTGTTCTTATTAATGAATATTGGCTGTAATTCCGATCCTTCCCATGTAACAACTGGTGACCAAAGACACATTTGTGGTTAACTAGTGTTCATAGTGTTAAAACACCAATCGCACTGTTCGGCCATACACACAATCCGTGAATTTAACGTATGACATGAATTCTCTACTGCCGAGGTCACTAAATTTCACGTCATACATAAAAATCACAGATTGTGTGTATTGCCGGCTTTCGGTTTTAGGGATGGGTGCTCTAACAATATCCTTAAATAATTTTTTAGATCATGCGTTCCATATGATACTATATCATGTAGAGTGACCTACCTAACTAAATCTACCCAATTACACTGCAGCTGTTCAGGCTGCTATAACCGATATGACTTTGTCTGAAGAATGAAAGATAGAATGCAGCACTTGATGGTAACATATCCCTCCTGAAGAGAGTGAGCCATATCTTATATTTGAGAATGTAAATGGTATTGGTGTTTTGAGGCTACATACACAGAAACTTGTGACGTGTCCGTATAAAAATGCATGTCGGAAAGACGGCTTCGGCATCTAGATCAGTTGTTCCTCAAGTACAAATAACACAAGTGCCTCAAATACTCAGCTCGAATACCTTTGTATTCATATCACGTGTTGTTGTATTCGTAGCAATGAACGCGATTGTGTCACTATCTCACTTCTGTGAAGTCCATGGGCCGAGCGTTATGTTCTGCACCCAGGCGTTTCACCCTGATGATGAAGAGCAAGATGGCAAAGTGGATTCTGGTGGAACAGCTGGAGACTCCACAATGGCTTCTGCCAGTGGATGGTCGTTCAGGGGAAAGTGAGTATTTCCAGCAAAGTACATACAGTCACTTGTAATGTGGTCCATAATTTATTTGTTATATCATCATATTTTGATTTATTTCATTTTATTATTATAATTGAGGTATTTCCATGAAATCTTGACCATTTTCATAACCATTTTGATGAAGAACCTTTCCATAAATATTACAATAGTTTGTAAAATTTATATATTCTCTGATATCCACAATTACAAAAATAAGCTCTGTCTGTGCATTGATAAATAGGTTTGGTGTTTGTAAACCTTTATAATTGTCATTTAGTGAAATGGTATTCACAGATGATAAACTGTGATTCCATCATTAACACAAAATTTTACTTCTGATGTAATCTGATCGATACACATTGTGTATATGTACTGCGTAGGTACCGTGCCTCCTCACTTGCATCGTCCGAGGCTGGTTTCCCTTCAGCCTCTGCCCCAGCAACGCCCACAGGCAGCAAACACACAGTGGACTTCTGTGAGGTGAGATAGCACGGTCATTTAAAAAGTAAAAAACAAAGCAAATAAACATATACAATGTCATGTTCTTATCTTTTACTAGATGTTTTGTAGTTTCTTGATTCATAATATGTAAATTCCAACATAATGTTGGTAGCTCAGAAACTTACATTTTCGCAACAAGGTGCTACGTTTTGGGGAAACATTTCCCCTTCGAATGGCAAGTTCGCAGATCTGCGTAAATGTAAGTTTCTGAGCTACCAACATTATTTTGGAATTTACATATGTAATGTTCTTAGTCTTGGTATATTGCACAAATGTTTTTGATGATATGATTTATCTTTTTTCCTATGATGTCACTTAATTAGTTAGATATCAATGATGAATAATCTGTATCAATTAGGGTAATTGTTGCTATCCATGCACAACTAAATGAATTGCAAACATGAACAGTTTTTCTACTGTATATGCACCTATGTATATCTGAAAATTATTCTCTTTTGTGTTGTATCATCTGGATGGTATCTCTACATGTATGCTCCATCTTCAGGCTTGCCGCAGTGCTACCTCTGGTCAACAGGGCTTCATCAGTAAAGACGTGGATGCCAAAGTGAGCTACATGAGCAGTCAGCATCCCCACCATCCTCAGGTCTACTCCATGTTGCGGCAGGCCTGCATACGTGCTTTAAGCTGTGAGGTAAATTACACTGACATATTATTCATATCGAACAGTCATCCACCAGATATATTACCATCCTTAAAATCGAGTTCCAATGTCCAAACTGTCACGTGGTAAATGATGAGGGCAGCTTGGTGTTCTATTCTTTATTCTCATCAGTGCCGGACTGACTGTCCTTGGCTGTGCATTACATTATATAGTAGCTGAGTAGCCTCATCTCTTGCCGTCTGCTAGCTTAGCGGTGTGTCTAATGCCACACCAACCGAGATTACCATGGGACAAAACTTAGAGTTCATATTCTCATATAGAACGCTATTATCAGTGAATATTATCTAAAACTACTTGCATTGTTACTTTTTGACAGAAATGAATAAAATAATATAGTAATGGAGGTCTGAACTTATAAACCTCTAGTAACTTTACAATTATCATTAAGAACAGTTACTTTCCACGTATCGAATGTTTAAATTTGTATAAATGCGTTGAGAACTGCCCTTGGCATTGCCATACTGTCATATTTGGTAAGGTATGTGTCGCCAATTGAAGATGACAAATCTGTGGCTCCACTCTGCCAGTCTGCATGTTCCTCATTAGAGGTCTGCTCCTCCAACCATCCAGCCATTGAAATTCTTATGTCAAATCCTACCAAGTAAACACATTAACAGACCCCATTCTGTGCTGCTGTTTCCAGGTGTGCCCAGGGCGGGAGGGCCCCATCTTTTTCGGTGACGACAGCTCTGGGCATGTATTCAGTTACACATTCTTCATCAGAGACTCACAAGCGCGAGGTGAGAGCAGTATAAAAACAAATACTCCTACAATCATCTATGCATTTGTAGAGCCGTTTTCATATTGATAGGCTGTGTGGCAAAGTTATTTTCATACTATATAATAGGTAATGAATTCACTAAAATTTTGAGTGTTGTATTCATAATAAATTTTAAGTTCTGTCTAATTAATTTTTATTGTGTCTAGTGGTGGAATGATGCTTACACAGCAAAAGCCCGTCATAGACTTTTTAAAGATGTAAAAGTTTTTCTTAAATTGTTAGAAATTTCTTTTAACGTCTCTAGTGAGTCTATATAGAGATTTTTACTCATAATTTGGTTTTATGTAACATATTAGTTGTATTGATCTCAGGTTTCCAGCGCTCATATTCCATCATGGTGGTGATGATGGACAAGATCTACCTGCTCAACTCGTGGCCCTTCCTCGTCAGCAGCGTCACCAGCATCATTAGCAGGCTGCAAGACAAAGCCACCAAGGTATTGTGCAAGATTTCAATCTATCAAAAGACATGATGTCTAATAGTTTTTCTCATGGACACTCACGCCAGTAGTGTATAACTGACAAGGAAGTGAGAATTGTGATTTCTACTGCACATATAGCTGTACTAGATAGCACACTAGGTGTTGGGCAGGGTGTGCTGCCATGTGAAATTTGTCTTGCTAGTAATTAGCTAGCAAGACATTTCATATGGCTGCACACCCTCCCCAAAAAGGTTCTCATACTATAATTGCTAAGCTACACTTAACATAGACACGATGACTGTAAACCACATACAAACAAAAGAAACATTATTGCCAGTAAGAAAGCATACGATGAGAGAAAGGCAAAAAAGGGAAGACCAAATCAAACTTTGGATACAGTTGTGCAGAAAAATCAAGCATGTCTGATTAATATGGGTCAAACAGACCCTAATGACTGAAATGCTTGGAGTGGGCAAAGTATACTGAGCAGCAAAGCAACACTGTCAAATTGAGGAATAATTAAAGTACATCTTTGTAAAAATTAACATGTTTGGTACAGAGTAAAAAAGGGCTTGCTGGGATGATAACACACTCGGCCAGAATGTGTTTATATAATGTTAAAAGGTAAATATTATGCTGATTTGGGAGAGCATTCACAGCACGTCCAGAAATGTAGTATTAAATGTCTATATTGTTACGTGATACATACGATGTGCATACCAGCTGATTGCATGTATGCGTCATTATGTAATGTATGTGTTTTAGGGTTGAGGTTAAAGTTCTGTTATGGTATGATATTGTATTAGTACATGCATACATTGCATACATTTGGTTTATATAATTATAACATAATTATGCTAAGAATTATAATGTTAATATGATGTAATAAAGTAAGTTTGCACACCTTTGTTCATGCTACAAATGAAAAAAATAAAAATAAAATAATAAAAAAGATAAAAAGATTGTATTAGTCCAACTGCCAGTAATCGTGACACGTGGTCATGAAAACTCTTATTTAAACAGCGAAAATGATATCGTGACGCAGACTGCCCAAATAAATTTATAGATTTGAATGATGTGCATAAAGTTAAGCTCTACTGTATTTGTGTAGGTGTATGAGGCAGAGCAGGCGCGAACGCCAACAGCCAACATGCGGCGGCCAATCCTTACCCACCACCAGCCCTTGCTGTTCCGCAGACAGACCCGCGGCCCCATCAAACCTGCAAGGTGAGCTTCATAATGTTCATGGATTCTTTTCACACTATATGTACTTTCATTATCTGACAGTCTGTTCCCATGACCATAAAACATCTTTAATGTGTGGCGTGTTTCATTTACTGTGGAAATGAAGTGTTTGGTATGTCGAAATGCACATACTAATATATAGACAAAACTGGGTTACTTGTGAGCATGATATTTTTTATCCGGTGAGTTCTTGTGGCGTCAGGCAAGCCGTGATGCGCCAAAAGAACGAATCCGGATAAAAAAAAGATCTTGTTACACAACCAACCCGGTTTTGTATTTATCATTCTATTTCCAAACAATCATAACACTGTTTTAAAATAAACTTGCTTCAAAGAACCCTTGTTTACAAAACATCGTCGTAATTTTTCAGTTTCATACAGGCATGTAGCGTAGAATGTGGAACAAATTACGTAAAGCAATAACAGACAACACATACTTGAAAACGTGTCCCATTTAAAAGTACTCATCACATATCTGTGGCATGTACTATGTAGTGATTTGTACATCTTCTATAGCATATGGAGTAACCTCCTCTTTGACAGCAATGTAAAATCATTATTTCGTAAGCTAGGTATAATATTATGGTGGTCTAAATTTTTTGTGAGGCTTTTGGCTATATAAAGCTTATAATTTTTAATTTCGAGTGTGTACCAGATCAAACATTGATTGACTAAAACAAAATGAGCACATTTAAAAGAACTTGAGATGTACTGACATTGGTGTTATTGTGTCTCATAAATTTGAATGGTACATCTTGAATCGAAAGAAGGTTAAAAATCGTGTGGCTTACAACAGTCAACTAACCATATACAATACATACAGTCTTAACCAATTCAAGTTATTTTTATGAGGCAATTCTGGAGCATGATAACCAATGAAACTATAAAAATAAATCTATGGGTATGCTTTCAATTTTGTGGGCAGTGCATATGGTACTGACTCTTCGGCCTTAAAAGTTCAAAGGTTGGTTAATTACTATATACATGTAATTAAGTGTTGGATTATTGGAGTTGTTTATTGTTTTTAGGAAGACTAAATGGAATTACATGTACTAACTAGATTCATATTTTCATAGTAGAAATATAGAGTTTCTGCCACAAGTAAGGTTTTTGGCTGTCCAAAAGTAGTTCTTCATGTTGATTTTATACACATGCATATAAAGTTATGTGCTATTTCTATCACTAAAAGGGTATAAATGGTGTTATTCGGTAGACTTTGGCTGCAGTCAATCATGACCTGACATGCGCAGTAGCATTTTTGAAAATGTCTGCAGATAACTGTCAAACGGTTAGTAAATTTTGTGTTGTGAAAGATGAAAATGATAAATTTACATAATTACCAACATGATGAACTCATTCAAAGAAAATTGATAGAGATTTTGAGTTTTTGCCAGTTTCTGCCACTTAGAGGGTTTCCGCCGCGGCAGAAGACCGGGGTTTCCGCCAGTGGCGGAAACTGTCAAACCTGGTGGGCACATGGTTCTGACTCTTCAGTTTCAAGATGACTGATGAGTGACACTAGGTCTATATAAAGTCTACTTTGGGCCAGTCCGTATGTAGCGTTAGAGGATAAAATAGCAAGGTTTTACTGTACCAGGTCGATCGTGGAGCTGACGTCTGACCGGCACGTGTTCCGTGAGCTGCACACGGCGTTCTGCTGCATCCTGCGCGTGGGCGGCACGCGGCTCCGCGAGAAGCTGCTTGAGGGCCCGCCCACCGAGGACTCCATCATCGACGTGGAGAACAGCGAGACCGAGGAGGCAGAAGGTAACAGCAGGCTTTTTATCGTCCAAAACAAAATTGGGTGTTGAAAAAATTCATTAGCTGTGTTAACTCATATAATACAGTACTCTCTTCATAGCAACAGCTATCACAATTTACAAATATATTACTCAATATTTCGACAACAACTGTTTGTCTTTCTGAAGACTCCACACTCTTGAGAAAGACAAACAGTTGTTGTCGAAATATTGAGTAATATATTTGTGAATTGTGATATCTGTTGCGCTGAAGAAAGTACTGTATCATATAAAATTGGGTTGGCTGTTTGACAGTTGTATACGATATGTAACACTTTTCTTGACAGCTAATTTTTTTTATATGCAATCAGATGTGTGGACAATATGCTTGGACGTTGTAGACGATGGGTTTGTGATGATCTTCGACACCCCGAAGTCTCCACCTGCTGCTGATGACGTGGAGGCCACAAAGCGGGACTCTGGCGTGGAAGTGCAGCGGCGGAGCGTCACAGACTCACAAGTCAGTATGAATAATGTTACGTACAGTAGAAACTACATTTATAGTGTCTCTTCAAAACGGCAAACCCTATATTAAGACTTTCTTGAGGTCCCACATGATAGAGAGACCGCTATGAACCTTCATATGGAAACCAGCGCTATTGAGACTACCTATGGCCAGCACCTGGATGGTCTAAGTTGAGAGTTTCCATTATTGTATACTATGAACGTGATAAATTTCAAAGTGAAATAATCCAAGATCTTAATGGATACAGACTTTTGAAGTCCTGCCCATTTGATTTTGATGTGAAGAAAGGAGATGAATTAGTTTTGTGTGTAGCAAAAAAACAAAAAAAAATTGTATCCTAATCTGGTGACAAGATTATAAGAATTTTCCATCCAAAATTGTTATATTTTACTGTAGCCACCATGTGCAATGGTGTGCCAAGTATTATCTTTAGCCAAACTTTAAATCCTTGTTTGTTAACTAGCGTCTGGTATTTGAGTTTTAAAGTATTCACATGGTATTAAATGATTCATAATCTTGTTACTGGAAGTCTGTCTCTTGTCTGCTTTGTTACACCCAGAAGTAACTTACTGGCAAAGCCTTCCGTCGCCTTCTGTCCTTGCAGTCCTCCCTTTACCCCGTGCTGGACCTGCAGCCTTTGGAGGCTTCAGGCGGTAGTGAGGATACTGGGAGAGGAGACGACACGACAGAGGATGAGGAGCAGGTGCTCAAGTTCACGTCCCTGCGGGTGTTGCTCAAGGTTAGTAGCTTCATCATGTGATGTTGTGAAAGTAGTCTTTCTGGTTTATAATTTTCCATGCAAATTTGATTTACCATGGTTTGTAAGGAAGCTTGCAGACACCTCTGATTTACACTCATCTTTTTCAAATCTCAAATGCGTGTGTGAAGGAGCCAAGAGTCTAGTGTATATTGTATGCTGTAGGTTCTGGGTGAACACGACTTCCACACCCTGGCACATCACGTCGTCGTGGGCAACCAGGTGGTGGTGAGAAGCCAGCACCAGACGACAGCCACCTCTGTCATAGATATCCTCAAGGTGAGACAGCAACTGGCCACTGCATAGTGGGTGTGTGCTGAAATACAGCAAAGCCTCTGATTAAGACAATCTCTCGACTGAGACCCTCTATTAAATGAAACAATGTTTTGTGGTCCCAAAGCTTTATAAAGAGAACACCTCTCTCTTGCGGCCAATTGAGGCCCAGGACTGACTAAATCTGCCTCAAGCTTTTGAAATCTGTCATGGTTCTATAAAAAAATCACTAGCAAATTGTGTATTAGATAATATGCGTGTATTGTGTGTTTCAGAGTCTGCTGCCCCTTGGGTGCTGTAAGGTGGTGCCGTGGGCCACCACATACATGGACACCTGGAGATGTAACTTTCTTGGACTACCTTGTGGTCAGTGCAAAACTGTGTACTTTTTTTTACTTAATAACTGGTATTGTTATGTATAATCTGATGTAGTAAAATTATCGGTATATTAAAAAACAATCTATAGTATCAAACAGATGGGGAATTTTATTGAAAGGCCACAATTCATGTGATTCGGTTGGCATTGCATTGTGAATAGTATAATTCAAACTCTATTTGTCGTTCATTTAAAAAAAAATAGAATTTCATCTCTTTCATGTAAGTGTTTTTGCTATGATTTGGACTTCTTAGTGTCATCGTTGACTGTAGCTCTTTATTAGCTGGAGTGATAGATCCAATGGTTGAGTGCGTGATTTGTTGCAGGTACAGTCATACCGCAGCATGTGGGTCTGTATGTGTGTGTGGACATCATAGAGCCGGACACAAGCACAGGTAACAGTCACTTAAAATACACACTCAAATGGTGTACAGTAGAATTGCATTACCTCGATATTACTTGTTTCAAATTTTCTGTAGGTTTGAAGTTAATAGTTTCATTTCTCTCACCTAATTTTGCCCTTTGATTTTACCCATTTTTATAGGCATATGTAAATAAAGCTCTTATACACAAACGAAGAATAAGTTGTGGACTAGTCTTAATGTGTCCCAATATTTTTTTGTATGTTTCACTATTTTGTTTATCTATTGATTATTTTTTTTTTTCATTTGAATCCTTTGTATTGTTATTACTTGATTTCATTTTCAGTATTAATCATTCTACTTCATTATAAATTTTCCACAGGCGTGGTGCAAAAGAATGGTAATGATTTAAACATATATGATAGTATCCACATACTTTTTTCTAAATGCCAATGCTTATTTAATGTTAAGTTAAGTAATATGTAAGTTTGGAAATATTTTATGTTACGTTATGTTACATCAAAACAAGCTATGACATCTTCATAATTGACATTTCCCTTTATACGAAAGGAAATGTGAACAATATGAATTGACCATGATTGGAATATGATATACTAATGTGCTGACAGCAAGTTCAGAACGATACATTTTCAATCACAACTAAAAAATGGTAATGAATATCAAAATAAAAATTATAGGGATGAAACGCTATTTTTTTGCCAGATCTACATTGCAATTTTGATTATTCTGATTGCTTTACATAA
>CM032669.1:45930562-46013451 GCA_019095985.1 Streblospio benedicti
GTTGCTAATAGTGAGGTTTTGCTGGATATAACTGTAATAGCCCATGGTTTGTTCGTTTGCATGCAGACGGAGACTTCGCTGCGCCTCGCAGTGGCTTGTTTGATGGCTACACTATCATGGTGCACTCTCCCACACAGCTACCACAAAGAGGTGAGACTGCAGGCCACTGGTCTTTCAGTTTATTTAAGCAAAACTAAACATAATGGGTTGAGGCGTACATATCACAATGTGTGGCTAGAAATTTTATTGTGTCTTAAGAATGCATTCGTCTCATCAAATATTTATCTATAAAGCTGATATTTGGTAATGAATTTACTTAAGACTTATATGTATTAAAAAATTGTCATTGACCAATGAGTATGTTTTGCCACTGCAGCCCCCACAGTGCTACAGAAGATGGTGACTGCTCTGCTCAACACCAATCTCACCGACTCCGTGGTTGACCACTGTCTGGTGTGTCTCAAGGAAGAGTGGATGAAGTAAGCTCACTTTTGCAGATGTGTCACTACCATATAAGAAATGTTTGGGCCAGTCATCTACACATCTATGGTTTCTAGGATTTGCAAACTGAAAATAGAGCTAGCAATGACAAAAGTTTGCAAAAAGTAAACCACCCACTAGGGCGGCCACCACCGCTGTTTATGTGCACTCAATAGACACTAACACACTTACAAAACACATGTATTCATGCATTAGCATGGGCATAAGATAACCCAGAGGCCATGGTCAAGCAGTGTTTTGTACATCTATAGCTTGATACAGTATCACACACCAGTTAACGCAGTGTATAATCATAAACAATAACAATACAAAACACTTCTGACAACCGAACAAACTGAAATACTGTGCAGCGCTAACTAGCGGGCGCTGCACACACTAAGCATAATGTTCTTGTCTGACTGTAAATATACTGCTGTGCACTCACACAGGCAGCCATGGTTACCCCGGCTTGCTCTCTTGTTCACCTCAGCTCAACACTTTTCATGGTTGACTGGTACTGTCTTATGTAGTCTTAATGTCTTATATATTAAAATGCAGTGGAGAAGTAAACACACAAACACAAAAATCACATGCACGACCTTATACTTTCATACTTCTATCATCCAAAGACTGAAAAGAAAGGAAGTAAGTTCACGAAAACTTCATAGTAAAAGCTACCCAAGCGATATTGGTCACAAAACGTTTTTTTTATGTGCTTATGTATTAATGTGTGTTGTGTGTCTGTTTTTGCAGCAAGGTGAAGGTGCGTTTCATGTACACCAAGGCAGGCGGCCACACGACCGACTCGGACATGAAGAAGCTGCTGCCGGTGATCGGAGCCGGTCAGCAGGACCTGCCCGTCCTCACGTTCTGGATGACCGGCCTGAGCAACCAGTACCGCACACATATGCTCTCCACTGCGCTCGCCAGGTAGCGCCTCCTAACTGGTGTTATGGGCAGCTCAAAATGACGGTGTACCTCTAACATTGACGTCTAGACACCGAATGATTATCAGTGACTGCTAGAAGTGCTTGCAGTGATGGAATATAGTTCTTTGGATGCAGGAGGCACCAATGACCAGTGGGTGCTGGAAATGTTGAACAGTGAACAGTGGGTGCTAGAAATACTGAACAGTGACCAGTGGGTGCTAGAAATGCTGAACAGTGAACAGTGGGTGCTAGAAATACTGAACAGTGACCAGTGGGTGCTAGAATGCTAAACAGTGACCATTGGGTGCTAGAAATGCTAAACAGTGACCAGTGGGTGCTAGAATGCTAAACAGTGACCATTAGGTGCTAGAAATGCTGAACAGTGACCAGTGGGTGTTTGAAATGCTGAACAATGATCACAGATACTTGTCTTGATCAAAAGTGTGGCTACTACTAGTCTGAAACATCGAGCCGTTGTAGTGGCATTAAACTGACAATGGGCAATGGCTGGTTGAATTGTTTGAAAGTGATGAGTGACTGCTTGAGGGGACTATTATACTAATTATTGGCTTCTGTACAATGCAAGCAGCTGCTAGAGGTGCCAAAAGTCTTCGAGAGGTAGCATGCAGTATCAAGAAAATGTGCAATGGTTGTTAAGACTTATAAAAGTGGTAAACTTGTAATTCCTAGAAGATGCGTGTGAGTGAGTGATCAATATAATCATGGTCAAAAACTGATAAAATGTCTTGCTATTGTTAAAGCCTTAAAGATAATGCTCAGTCAAAAAACTATTTTCTGTGTAAAAACTAGTACCAATAAAGATGCCTTTTCAGTTTGATAATGAAATGAAAAGGAATCATGGTGGGTTCAAACCTATCATAGTTGTCTGGGTATTGGAGGAGGTGTGAAGTGCAATAAAAACTAAGATAAAAATGTGCATTAGTTTAGATCACATAATTTCTTGAACTTTATTTATATACATTCTAGTTAGAATTTTAAATCACATTGTTTCAACTGCCATTCATTCCCTTTCTCAGTACCTTTAAAGGTGTTAATAGTTAAGAAGGCTAATTTTGACTACTTTTGCTGATTTGGTAAATGAAATAGTTATGGCTGTTCAAATAAAATCCATTTGCACTAATTGAATAAAAATGGGTACATATATATGAATAAAAATTCCTTATAGAAAATAGTTATAATAAAAAATCCAGCATTAAAATTTCATGATTACCTGTTAAATAATGTACAATGTAATATGAAACCTATAAAAATAATTTTTTGAAAAACATACAATGGAAATACTTCAATATGAATTCAATTTAAATTTCTGCCAGCATCATAACATATGTATATACGACAATATTTGAAATAACTACTTGCATAAAAATTTGAAAAGGCTCACCTTTTAATGAAAAGTATCATGAGCCATTGGTTGTGATTATTTCCTTGATAATAGACATGGTAATGCCCTAGTTTCAAACAAATGGGACTAAATTGAATTGTCAAAAACTTTCCACAACAAAAATGTCTTGTTCTTATAGTACATAAAAAAGGTTAAAATTATACAAGGATTCACAGTAAAAACTTGTTATATCGAAGCAATATCGAGATAACGAGATTCTACAGCATGCATTATCGTTGATTACCTACCTACTGGTCTATCATTGTATCACAGTTAGAATAAGCAAGTGTAAAAACATGAATTACAATAATCATAATCATCCTACCATCAAAAGCAAAACTCATTGAAGAAGAGTCCATAGAATGCACAGTTCAACTATATCGACATTATAAATGTGAAGGCAATCGAATAAAGCATAATTAAAAAAATCATTAAAAAACATGTCCATAAATTTCATCAATTAAATATTCTGAACATATTTCATTGGACAATTCAGTATAAAAATATATCTAATTTTCAATCACTTAAATTAGTACTAATATTTAAGGCCCTTAATTTGATCTGATTCTGGACTGATCAGTCAACATCACATCAAAAAATGTATAGCATAAAATTCGCTTCATAGCATAGAAGGTAGTGAACATACAATTTATCCTAAACTACTTGACCTAGCTCATTTTAACAAATACTTTAGTTAAAGACTGAGTTGCAATTGCAATATGAATATACAGCTGGTAATAACAATTAACTGTGGAATTAGAGCGAACATCTATTATGCTATTCCTGCTGTTTTTCATATATGGACACAGTTTGTGATGAACTACTTAAAAAATGTTTTTACATGAAAAGAATGCATAAAACTGAGCAAAATGTTGCAATTGTATCGTATTCTGGATTTGGTTGACATCATGGTCTTGAATATTTTCAAATAAGATTTAGATAATTGAATACAGGTACTACAACCAAATGAAAACAAGCAAATACAACACACAATTTTCTCACCTAATGAGCAATTGAAACGTTACATAAGTTTGAATCACAACTGTTAATCAATCATTTGAAGCAGTCAGGGAAACATGACAATCATTGAGCTTGGAGCTAGGACTAGATGCAGATGAGCAGCTCCATCCTCCACCAATTAAGGCATCATAGATGGAGGCTATTCACACACATTGACAAGCATTTTTTTAAAATAAATAACTATGAACTACAAGTCATTTATAGCAGCACATGAGCAAATCAAAACAATGCATACATCTTAAAGTATTCTTGAAAATTATATTTACATATAGATGAAAAGTTTAGTGCTCTGAAATTGTAGTCCTGAGTACAAGTGACCAAGCTATAAGTCACTGCTTTGATGAAACAATAAATACTTTGAATACATTTTAAACATCCAAGTTGTTTAAAATAATATAATATACTTTATTGTCTTCATTATAAGTTTCCATGTTTTACGAAAGAATCAATTGTTTTGACAAATAAAATCCTTGTGACAGTATTGTAACAGCTAGAGCCAGTTTAAATATTCTGTACAACAACAAAATCACCAATGGAAGTTTTGACAGAAAATGGTCTCTTTGTTGTGCAACATAAAACATGATTTGCTTATGAGAAATTGTAGCCCTTAAAGGAACATTTACAGCCGATAATTATTTCTTTAATGCAAACAGCCAGTCAACATGCTTTTTTAACATACCTACTTATATAAACATTATAACTTCATCAACATTTAATATGTTGATGTATAACTCCAGCATTCGACCATTAAATATCACTTTCACAGCCACATTTGCATATATTTGCATACAAAAATAGCCCATAAATGAACAATGTCTTATAAGTCAGTATATAGCCATAATACTAGCCAATCAAATGCTATGGTAAGTCAAACAATAACATCTAACAAATCATAGTCTAGCTCAATAACTACAATGCCAGTCAGTACAAAGAATTAATTAAGTAATACCTAATATGACTATCTTTGGAATGTGACCACTTCTCTAATTGGAACATTTATCACAAGTTCTGCATTTTAAGGTACATGGTAACCAACTGTGAAATAAACATGTGTACAATGACCACAATTTATCAGATTAACAATTTCATACATTATAATGATTCGTTTTCACCCATCTTCTGTTATACGAGTCTAGTGGGCTCAAAGAGCTACAATTTGGATTGCGATGTATTGTATTCTAATTAGAACAGTTAAGTTTTTAAATTTTATGTATGAGTCACATTACAGTGAAGCTAACCATCTGGAGTTTGAATGCCAATAACAGTCAATAGTCAGTATCTACCAGTTAAAAAATTGCTTGAACATGGGTACATTGTGAACAATCATCGTCAACACGCGTTTTTAGAAAGCTAATTGACCGCCCGCCTCCAAATTAATGATGAACAATACAGCAACCACAATTAGTGTTCTTTTTTGCTGTTAAGAAGGCACTTTGGAATTAAAATTATAAGAAGCATACTGATACAAGGGCATTGCAAAGATACAAGCTAGAACTAACTTCGGCAATATTGACGACAGTGTAAGATTAGATCAGATTGGATTGACTACGTTTAATTTTCTAGATGAACACTATAAATAAGCTATACTAGAGAAAATAAGTTAGAGCCATTAATATACACATAAGACAATAGTTGAGTCATTTATCATCCACAAAATCTCCATGTTCAAGCAATACATAAAAAAGTGAGTATCATCATTAGAAAAAGACTACATCTAAATCATACATATCTTTGAGACATTACTTGTGGTCCACCAGCGATTAGCCTAGTTTGTGGACAGGTCCAACATTTGGTCTACTAAAAAGTCAAAAGCACCATGATAGGGATTAAATTAAACAAAGTTCAACTTGAGATTTTCTAGCCCAATCAGAATCCTCCTCAGACAGTTTCTTCAGCCAATGAAGAATCTGCTTTTTCAATAAATGGGGAGCTCATTTGGACTTCTGGGCAAAAAATATGCTGCACTTGCACTTTTGTGTCCACAAAACGTCGAAATGCACAGATGGTGAAAGATATCTCAGATCTCAGTTCAACACATCATCCACTCCACAATCTCATATTCAATCAAAAACACACACCAATCAAAGCACTGCAGGCGAATTGCTTCAGCCAGTGAGTTTGCTGGCTTTGTCAATTGATAGACAATTCAAACGCTTTGGGTTATCCACATATTGAAATTTTTAATACTTTATCACTAACTTTATCACTTTTAAAATCATTATTCTTGACGTCTATAATCACCAAAACACATTGCTCACTCACAATCAAATACAAAGTCCGTGTAATGTTATAAACAGTTCTCATTTTTCATGATTATTACTACATTTTTCATTATTTTTACTACACGATAATAATCTGTGTATAAGTTAACAGCTAGTAAGAACCTATCAACCTGTATATCCATATGAACTCACTAGTCTCTATCACTCATGCAGTCACATTTTCCCATCACTACCATCCCGGAGCCGAGTCAGTCTGGTTAGGCTGGCCTTCATTGTCATGGCTTCTGCATGCTCCTGTCGCCATGGTATGCGCTACATTCTGTTCCCTCGTTCAATTGCAATGGTATTAGCCAGTCCCATTGGCATTGTATTAGCTAGTCTTGTTGCCATAGTATCAGCTAGCTTTATTGCCAAGGTATCAGCTAGAATTTACAGGCTCTGGCAGTTTCTTCTTCATCCTCACGATCTCGACAACTTCCTTGTCCAGCGTGAGCACAGATTTGCTGTAGGCTGTCAACAGGGCTTCCTCTGTACGCATCTACAACAATCATCATCAGGTTGAAATCATACACACAAAAGTCATTAAATACTTCAACAACTATCTGTCCAAATCGCGAAATGCAACGCTTGAGAACAAACCAGGCACTGTACGTGAATTTCTATATGCTGCATTTCAATTATTTCGGGATACACAGTAATAGGACCGCTTCTATGATAAAAACATTTCTTGCAGTTACCCGTCATAAAGTAGCATTCATGAACCTCAATAAAGAGACCACCTCTCCATTGAGAGCACTTAAGGCCAGCCGCAAAGATGTTTTCCTTTAATGGTGTCAGAATGCCTGAAAAAGCATATGGGTGAAAAGTGTTCATACCTGCAGGAATGCAATGTGCTCCTCCCCATCCACAATACACGTGTAGAGACGGCGCTCCAAGCGACGTGGAACCACAAGGATCGAGGTTATCATGTTCATGAGGCGATACGTCATGCAGTAGGTGCAGCCGTGCAACACGTAGAACATCTCTGTCTCTCTAAACATCATTAATTAATATATGTTACCAAGAGTATTTCACTGGGATATAAATTATTTGTTAAATTTACAATTGTTTATATAGATAGTAACCAATTTGGTATCCAAATAGTAATCTTATTGTTGATGTTTTAATTTGTCATATGTTGTTCAATTTTGAAAAGGAACCTCTAAAGTTTGAAAATCGATTAAACTATATTTAAAAAATAGTAATTTTGAACTATTTTTGGAAGAAAAGCAGGTAATATCATAAAGTAATAGAATCACCATGTACTAGATTATGTACCATAGATGATAAGAAGTGTAATGAAGGATTATTACATACTTTTCTATGTATTTTTCAACTCCTAGAATACATAGATATATATCTTAGATAAAAGATCAACGTAATAACAAACAAAACAAACATAACAATTAACAAATAAAGTAAAACCTTAAATAACAACACAGTAAGTGCATCACCTCATTCCAATGCCTTTTCATTGTCTACCTCTAAATCAAAAGAATGTAAATTCATTTGAAAACAAAACACTTTTTTCGTCTGAGCCAATCAGCGATTCGGCATAAAATCCAATCTTTTCCAATATCTATTTTTTCATGATTTTTTCAAAAATCCTGTATGTTCTCGTAGACCATTTCCCTCATTTGTATTATTACCGTATTATCCGTATGTCCATAATTGTTCCATCAACAAACTTCAGACTTGTTATCAGCACAAGTAATGAAGAACCAATATTGATTTGAAAAGTAACATAGCACTCACTTGGCGATTTCATTGTTGAACGTGACGGACACGTCGGTTTCTGCCCAGCCTGAGATGGTGCCCTTGACGCCCTGGTGCATGGCAAGGATCGTCTCAGTGGCGTCAATGTCCATCACTGCCGGGTCCATCGCCGATGTCCAGATCTACAGAGGAACCTCCAATGAATTAAGACCACGTCTATAATAATGAGACCATCTCTCCAATGAGACCATTTTTCATTGTCGCAAAGGTTCAATTAATTGCATTGAATCTCCAGCTATTTAACTAAAATAGTAGTGTTATCTTGTATCATCTAGAAATATGAACTTCACAAAATTTCAATTTTTATGCTTCAATTTCCACATCAATGCAGCAGTTTATGATTATTCCACAGCCAGATTGTCAACTTTTGTCAACCGTAGATTTTTTTTGTTTAGTTTGCTTCATTTGGTTACTCAAGTAATCTCTTAATTTAACAATGCCCTAGTAGTATCAAGGTTCTCTGTATAACATGAAAATATGTTCAGAGACAGCCCAGTGTGGTGCACAACTTCGACCACAGATTAGACCAGATATCAGGTATGAACTGTAGTACCAGAGGAATGAACTGAACTGTACCAGTGGAACACACTGATCACAGTGCAATAAACCATCTAAATGATTCTCATTTGGAGCTCTGCTTATCTCTGGTGTTATATTCTGTGGGGTCAAAATTGGAGCTAATTTTATAAAGCTTTCATTTTCACAGTTCAAATTCAAAATGTTCATACTTTAGATTTTACATTGGAGATTTATCTAAGAAGAATGGATCATCTAGCATATTGGTTGCATACAATCTATTATTGAATGGTACTTTACACTGATTACATTTGTTACAAAAATGCTCAGATGTTAAGAGGGGTCAATTTAGCTGCTGGCTCGCTGGCCCATGGCCAGTTAAAATGGTCTCGGGCCAGTTGACTCTTCTCTTGAACTGGCCCGTTTGGCCAGTTAAAAAAACATGAATATTGGTGTCCAAAAAGTCACAGATAGGCCTGTCAAGACCATGAAATCAGCATTACAGCCAGTTCTATGATTAGTTTAGAAAAACAAGCTTATTCTTAACTAATAAGTTTGTTTAGTTTAGAGTGAACTGAAACAATGTACATAGGAATTTAATGGTATTCTTCATCGTTAGATTGCCGGTTTGTCAAAATGTTGAATAAAATCATAAAATTTGAGTTTAAAATTGAATTACTTTTGAATATTAAACGTTTTTATATTCGGGCCAGTGAATGTTAGGTTGGGTCAGCTGCATTCAATGTCAGCTGGCCCGACTGTCTAGCTGAAAATTCAGATTTAAGTCGACCCCTGCAGTCATGTTTTAATCATAACTATTCATTGCTGTTGGAAGTGAACTCAGGAAACAGTTTGTAACCAAATACATTGAAGTTACACCTTCATTTGATGAACATCTTCCTCATGTAGACACTTTTCATGTATCTTACTATACAAAATTGACTCACTATGTGTGCCTAAGAAACAGCACAACACAGTCTCTAGTTCACACCCCTGTGCGGGTTATAAGTTAAGCGAGGGGCACATTTGATGTTGCGGGCGTGTTCACGGGTGAGGTCTGCCGTGTCTACGGCGTTTTTCGCATGCAGTGACTAACGTACAGTTGTGGGCACATAGGCACGGAGCGTTATGGGTGCTTCGCTAGTGGGGATTATTTCATTGAGGTGGCCGTGATTTCAACATGTGTTGAACCTGTGTTGCACTCCTATAACTTACGTTGTACGCACGGTCTGATTACTGAAGCACGGTATTTGTACTTCATGGTACAGAGAACGGACTGTGCCAGTACTGCACATCTGTACCGACAACCTACGACTAAATTCTATGTGATTATACAACGAGTAACACAATGTCTCCGCACTGTCTACGTATGGTCAGACCACGGCTGGCATTGGCCGTAGAAGGCATGCTAAACTTCTGCAACCACCGTACTGCCTTGAAAAAACCTACGTCTGCCGCAATGCACACTCACGGATCCTCACGATTTTTATGCGTTGTTGGCAGTAGATTGGCTGTAGACTCGCCTTACGTCGTAGTGTGCCCTGTGCATTAGCACCCACATCCAATGCAAAATCAATAGCAGATGTGTCTGTTCAACTTGTGTGATAAGTTACAAATTATAATTAAAAACACTACCAACTTTGAGGTCATATCTGTGCGTTATGTCATGAGTATAGAGTAGCCCTTCTTAAACTGTAAATATGATATTATTTCAGTATTTTTAGTTTAATATCAATGAATGGCTTTAGAGTGATTAAAATAGATGTTTTTTTTTTTATATGTAACATCATAGCATTCTGTCCCGCCTATGTGAAAAATGAAAATACAATTATTTCTTTTTTAGGGCTGAGTCATTATTTAAGCCGGGGGGGGAAAAAAACTGGGGGGGGGGTCAGATGTTTGAATTTGAATGTTATGGGGGTCAGAAGTTTGAATTTGAATGTTGTGGGGGGGGCGTCAGAAATTTAAAATGGAAGAATATGGGGGGGGGGGGGGGCAAATATTCTGATTCTTGAAATTTTACTGGGAGGGTTTCAAATGTTCAAATTTTGTAAATTTACTGAAAGGGGCCGTGGCATGCGTTTATATTTCTTAATAAATGTTGGTAGAATGTCCTGATCTATTTCTTTGGTATGTGTTCAATCATTTGGTTGTATAAAATATCTTGTAATTTTGAACCTAGTTTCATTTGTCAACACTCAACACATGCAATTGTATTGCTCATATTTGCCAAAATGCTTTTGACAGAGGATTTTAGTGATTGGATGGGAAAAAATTCTTTACGTAACAAGTGCCTTTCCCAAGAATTTATACTGCTTAAAAATATACCAAAGTAAACTTGTCTTGATATGAAAGGACTGGTGCTATTAATTGAATTTAGTGTTTTGATAATACCTCATTGGCTCTTATATTAGAGCAATTGTCTGAGCCACTGCAAGCAACTTATGAAATGGAATATGAAACCCTTTATCAAGATTGAATTATATTATGTTTAATTGTCTTTCCACTAACCACTAACTTTTATTTTTGGAAAATACAATATAAATTCTTTTACTTTTTTTTCAACATAACAGATTGAAGATTAAATCGCTTTCTCTAAATTCAATTAAATAGCGTCAGTCCTTTTATATCATGGCAAGTTCATATATACAGTTTTTATTACATGTTGTTTATTGCATTTAATAAACTGGGGAAAAACTAGTTTCATTCATATAGCTAAATATTTTTGCATTTTTGTCCTGCAGATATGACAGTACAATGCTATGCTAATATATACACAGGGCATTTGGAAATGGGGGTGTCATATGCTAGGTAAGTTATATATACTAAAGTGGTGGTGGGTGGTCGGAAGTTCGTATTTCAGGCATATATTTCGATGTTGGGGGGGTCATATGTTTGATTTGCGAACCCATGGGGGGGTCATATGTTTGATTTACAAATGCGTGGAGGGGTCATATGTTTGATTTGCAAACCCGTTGGGGGGGGGGGTCAGAAGTGTCTAGAAAAACTTCCGACCCCCCACTTCTTAAATAATGACTCAGCCCTTAGTACATGGTAAACTATCTTTTTGATCACATTATTTTTGCATCGGTGTCTTTGAACCACTAGGTATGTAAAGTGACACACTCAAAATTTGTAGAACAAATAAATGAACATGTCCATTTGCAAATCACATGACAGGAGTGGGCATGAATTTTAATATATTCCATTGATTGTTTTCCATATGGTATTGATCATTTTCATATGTACATGACAGCTTATGATGCAAACATGATGTAAATCGCCTTTTTATGAACTTCTAAAGTGTCACATATGATGCTCATATATAATATTTTATGTTTTGTAGCTACTCCAATCATAAAGATCTTGCAATCAACGCAAAGATTAATAATCAAACAATAACTTTTTAGAAGAATGAATACACATATTGCAAAATGCTATGATGCATTAGAAAGGCAGCTTGTGTACTCAACGAATTTCCCTTCGTTGGTATAACCATCTACAGTCATGCAACGTCAGCAAACTGCTTGTGCCAGTACATTATTCGTAATTATATATAGATTGTAACTTTCCTAGTTGTATATAGAAGTTGATAGAATATTTGGCAGCACAGCCAGCTAGGAACATCCACACATAACTCACCTAATACTCGCTAATGGATTTGTGCGACCTGCCCATTAAAGGTAATTATGAGTTCTATCGACAAAGAATAATAGAGGCAAGACTAAAAGATGCTGGGATAACCTCTGTAAAGAGAACACCTATGTAATTTGACAACATAGGTAAAACAACATGTTGATAAACTTAAAATCATCTCTGGGTTTCTGGGTAGTAGTAAAATCTCAATGTTGCATGCTACAATTCAATATATAATGATTGTAAAATGTTACTGTTTCAATCACTGCAACTGATTTAATTATTAGTTAGCACAGAGCACATGAGTAGTTGCCATGGACTTTCAATGAGACGAACAGATGAAAACTAATACCGAGAGTTATTATTTCAGTTTGATGCATAAGCTCAAAATTACACACATTTCCATTCTTATACATATATATATACATGTATTAGCACCCATTAGCCTAAAAAAAAGTGCACATAATCAGAGAACTGTGATTACCGGTACTCACCCAGATTGAATAACATGCAGTTATAAATGAATGTTGACATGAATAAATAATGATGGTAATTACACATCTCGTTACCACATTGTACCTGTCGTAAATCCTGAGTAATGTGCAACAATCATTGTAGCTTACCTTCATTTGTTTTTTTTGTTCATGGGAAAGCTTAGTCTCAATAAGGTTTATTCAATATAGAATTAGCAAAGCTCTTTTCAAAATAT
Organism: Streblospio benedicti; assembly: GCA_019095985.1. NCBI lineage: Eukaryota > Metazoa > Annelida > Polychaeta > Spionida > Spionidae > Streblospio > Streblospio benedicti. Next base: position 45,943,292 of record CM032669.1, read on the forward strand.
TTTGAGAAGCTACACCATTTTACTGATTACTAATATAACTTTCCAGGCAATTTACAAGTAATGTGGCATAATGCACGTATCACTATTCTATCCAAAACATAAACTTTTATTTTTTACAAATGTGATTCATTAACCCATTGAGTCACATACAAATAACATTTTAAACCCCTGTGCCAAGATGGAAAATATTGTTTGTTGATAAAGAAAACACTAGCAAACTATGTAAAACTGACAAGAAATGTTTGGATAATAATCACAGAAGATATGATTTTGTAAATGATATATGTTTCAACTTGCCACTGAAATAACATGTCACCATTGTTACGTATATGTAGCAAATCAAATTGCTAATTTAATAGTCCTGCTGGGTGATATTGCGTGCCCTTGTGGCTGAGTAAAAAGGACGTTGGACAAGTGACCAGAAGGTCATGGGTTCGAGTCCTGGTGGAGTCTGGTGGTGGGCACTAATCAAACAGTTGCAAACAGCTTCGTGACACCTACACCTTAAATAGGACAGAATTAGCAATATAGCCATATAGACTAACATGTGAGTGAGCCATTATGCGTACTGCCGAAACGCACTAGAACTACGGGAATCTCCCCTTCTATGCTACCAAGAGAGTTCAGAACGAACATGAGTGTGCCACAATGTATCAAGTGTATATTGACGAAAAGTTGGCTGAGCAATGCATATAACCGAAAAATCCAACTACTATAACAGCTCAAACATGTACATTATTAACATTCTGCTTCCAGTGCTTACCAGCCAGTTGTCGAACTGTGGGCGACCAATGACGAAGGGCGGCATGGCGTGCCACGCGAGGCCGGTGGCCGTGCTGATGAAGTAGTCGATGGCGAGGCCCGAGTGCAGTGACGTGTTGTACAGCGCCGTGTGCACGTCATCCTCCGACATCATCCGGTGGTTACGCTCCAGCTAGAACCGGAGCAAGACGGAATACAGCTTAATGAATGACGTAATGACTTAACATGTACACTCGATCATTGGTATAGCATGGAGTGCATTTCGTTCTGTCTCGTGGTTCATTTACGCTTAAACTACGATAGAAGGGGAAGACAGTACTGTTTACTGCGTAACGTTCTTGCAGAATCCTCTAGTGACTTTTACAACAACAAAAATGTCAATTTATGTATGTTTAGGTCTTCATATTCTTAGTTATTGATAAGTGTGATAGGTAAATTTGGATATTGTTCAGGTTAAGTTTGATGGATTACAGCTGGTATAAGTGTCATAAGGGTATCACAATAACGTAAAAATTTGGATGATTGGTAGAAAACTATAGGTCACGATAGAGAGAGTTAATAAGTGATAGAAAACTAGTCATTACTGTTTTTTTTTTCTGGAATGCAGAAGAGCCGTATCAACCCATAAATAACCAAATCGTATTTTGAACAGGAGCATTGCACATTTCATGCAAAAACAGACCTCTTTTCAGATCCACTTTCATACAGATAGACTCACTGTGTTCACGCGAGTCATGTATGTCAATGATAAGAGTATATAAACATCATTCATCATTTCATTGCCAAATACTCATATATGTATGAGAATTGATCTGGCATGTCATATATCATTATGACGGGACCTGCTCTCTGCCATTGAAAAAAGGGAGGTTCAATTTTTTTAATGAGGAAATTTGGGAATAACCAAAGAAAACAGCCTCGAAAACTTGCATTGTTACTTTAAAATATATGCACTTCGTCTGGTTTGATAAATGCTGATAGGTATCTAGTTTACATCGCCCTGCTTCGTTACTGGTGTTTAAAACATGGTTGGTGATAGAGGGTGTGCACGGGCTTAAAATTAAATCAGATAGATAGTTTGAGTCATTCATGGTGTATGAGCAGTGAAAAGTCCATTCTTGCTCAATCAATCAACAGGGAAAGGTGATATGAATTTTCATTGAAAAGTAATTTAAACTTTAGAACTTGTCACCATCCTAGCAAAAAAAAGGCAACTGCATCTGTGAACTTTGTAGAGATTAATATGTGTTTGAGAGATTGCAGTATCACTCTATCTCTATAATTTTATTATATGAAAGCCAATGAAGCACTTGCCTTTGATCAAAAGCACCAACTATCATTATTCATCCAGGTGAAGTCCATTCAAAACCATTTGAATTCATAGTGAAACAATGAATTTGAATTCACAGTAGATGGCTGAGGTTACCTTTATGCACGGTTAACGATCTACAAAGGTCTTGCAACTTTCTTACATCATTTAACACGAAATAGGCCAAATCCTTCGGTAATAAAAGCTGCACAGATCTTTACCTAACTACCAATTATCAGAAGAGTAGAAAGAGACTTTAGTTTTAACCTCAAATCAGTAGGGATAACATTAAAATGCTAGATACGTTGAGCCAATATTTGAGATAATGAACTGTTATTTGACATCTGAGATTCAAATTCTTTTTTACATATAGGGGAATCCATTGGAAAACTTTAATTATAGAGCTAGTGACACAAAGCATCATCAATGGGTTTAACGCCCGTTGGACCTAAAAAGGTGTTGGACCGTCTACTAACTTCCTGTAACTCTTCTACCCAGATTTACACCCTTTAATATATCAAATGTATGCATCTCAAATGTTAAAGAACCAAACTGAATCCTAACCATTTGCACAAGATGCAGTCAGTCAGGCAGAAGATTGAACAAACAGCTTATGTATTTATCTACTTGTTTTGATTTCGCTAGTTTTGTTACAGTTTAAACATTGGCACGGGTACTTCCTAAACTTTAGATTTCAACACAAACAATCAGCAAAGAAGCAATGTCAACATCATTCAGGGGAGGGATAGCCAAATATTATTTGTCATGGTGGAAGAAACTTAAATTGAGTCTAATTCTACAACTTCCTAATGAGATAATGTAGTAAAGCCTAATATACTGACAGCAAGTTCAGAACTACAGATTTTCAATCATAACTAAAAAATGGTAATGAATATCAAAATAAAAATTATAGGAATGAAACGCTATTTTTTTGCAAGATCTACATTGCAATTTTGATTATTCTGATTGCTTTACATAATAGTGAACACTTACATGAAAATGGCATTTTTCTAGTGTCTGTGAGAGACAGAGTCAGACATTTTAAACAAGTCAAAATTGGGGATTAGGTAACAAGATTGGAACAGCAATGTATATATTTTTGACTTGCATACACATGGGTAGTCACATAATTGGTGATACATAAATGTGTATGCAAATCAAAAATATAAACAAACTTGGCTGTTCAAATCATGGTGCCTAACCCCCCCATTCTATTCAGGCCGCCTACGGCATAGTACATTGGCGGAACGTGTTTTTGTAAATATTTTGTTACTAAAAATAGCATTTTTTGAATATTCTTGAATATTTTTGTTTAACACCGCCAACGAGCAAGACCGGCACGAAGAAGTCATTCCACTAGTGCTGCCCTGGGGCCGCCGGTACAAAGGGGACACCGCGGTACATCGTCGGCGCCAAAAAGCCACGCCGCGGCCACTTTTCTGGCGACTTCTCCTAAGAAGTCGCAGGATACCGTCGAGGCCCACACCGTCTGCGGGGTTGGGGGTTCTACTGATTTCCTTTGATCTTACCGACACCGCTAAACACCACCGGCGGCCTAAATGCACCGTAGGCGGGGTCTCACTGACACCGCTAGACAACGCCAGCGGCCCACCGCTAGACATCGCTGGCCGCCTAACTCCGTAGGTGGGATTCAAAGCACCGCCGGCGGCCTAAATGCACTGTTCGGCGGCGGCTTCAAAGAACCGTGGGCGGGGTCCGTCGGCGACTTCAAATACACCGTGGGCGACATCAGCACGGTATGACCCCCGCACAGGTTGAAATTTAGGTAAAAAACAAAGACAAACAAGACAGTATAGCCAGCGGTGTCCCATGCCGGCGGCATCAATAGAATGGGGGTAATCCCCAATTTTGACTTGTTCAAAATTTCTGACTCTGTCTCTCACAGACACTGGAAAAATGCCATTTTCATGTACATATTGTAAGTGTTCACTATTATATAAACCAATCAGAATAATCAAAATTGTGATATAGATCTGGCAAAAAAATAGCGTTTCATTCCTATAATTTTTATTTTGATATTCATTACCATTTTTTAGTTATGATTGAAAATGTATAGTTCTGAACTTGCTGTCAGCACATTAGTTAGTTCAATATATATACATTATATTTTTTCCATATAAATGGCATACGGATGTAAGACACAGATATGATGATGATTATGATAAGACTACAAGTTCAATGGTGACACCGAAACTACAGTAGAAACGCGTCATCTCAAATCTGTAGGGAGAACAGTAAAATGCTCGAGATAGGCAGAAAGCCAATATTCGAGATAACTTAATCCAACTCCAACATGTTCAAAATGTGGTCCATGGTATGATCAACGTCCAAAAACATTTATTAAGATTTATCAAAAATAAAATGATTATTATATTCACCATACAAATATTCATTACTATCGAGAATGTTTTCTTCGACTATGTCTAGATGTACCATAAATTTGGAGATATACATAATTAGTATGAGGCTTTAGATGTTGACCGAAGATGGACAATGACAATAGCTGGATTGTGATATCTACACACAATTATATTTCGATGTGCTGTGGGATGACTAATGGAGGAATCTCAACTGTCATGCTTTGTCCTTGAGCAACAATCAAATGTTTTGATATTGTTTATTGACATAAACAAACAATAAGCTTTACCACTCTTAATCTGTTAAAGTAATCTCTCTTCTGTTGATATATCTAGTTTATCTAGTAAGAGCTAACTAATCATCACTGTTGATTTCACAAATTGATTCAAGTCCAACATAAAGTATTTCTCTATCATTGTCACGAATCTATTTGATTTTCTCTTATTCATGCTGACGCAAATTTAGTGCTGTGTCTAACACATATCTAAGCTACTCAAATCAACAACCTCACACAAAGTCGTGACCAGTAATATAAACTTGAATGAATATTTACAAAGTGTCTGTAATTAGGAATCATGCAATGCTATTTATTGATGCCAAACACTAGATTGTCTGTATTTACATGGACATTACGACTCAAGAAAGGTTTCATTTATCGCTGTTCCTATTATTGTTTGCCAAATGTGCTTTAATATTTGTCATGGTCAGATGTTTATGTCATTCCATGTCTCCAATATAGATGACTTTCAGTTCTCAAGCCTCATTATTGATAGCACGGCTTTCCTCAGTCCAGTTTTCTTCATATTTTACATTGTCGTCCTCAATTTGAAAAATGACATAATACACATAAAAATCTAACTCAAAGCAGCACCCTCCTGGTTTCAATTGTCCTACAACAGTTCTAGTTTTAAGTTGCGTAACCTTATTATAAAACATGCCTAATTTTATACCTCGCTAAACTATGCAAGTCAGACCTTATTGAAAATCAATTAACTTGAAGATATTTTGATCCAGATTCTCTACCCTGATGTCAATGCCAAGAACAATAACATTCTGAGTAAAATCAAAGGCATAGGCACTACAGCAGAAACTCACTATCTCGAATTTGTCAGGAAAACAGTAAATGAGTGTAACTCAATGGTAGGAACTGATGAAATGTGCTACTGTGGCAAAGGACTACCGATACATAAAGTAAGCCTACAGTGGAACCTGTCCATGCTGACACCTCCCTTTTAAGGAAGATGTCAACATAAGACAGGTTTCAGGTGATAAAATGCGACATAAGCAACTACTATCAAGATCATAGCTCCATAAAGGATGAACAAGGTTGGGAAACTGCTGAGAATAGTTAATCAGCCCCTTTCAGTCCTTCATAGATTGATCCACATTGACATTTACTGGTATGGGATACATTGATCACTAGATGAGTACATACAGACACAACAATGGTAGACTGTTTTTTCTCAAACTCTGTTAACCCAAATTCATGGATAGCTTGGGCAAATAACTCTTTCATTTCATGTAACATTCAGATAACCTGAATATATGTCTAACTGCATCCTGCTTTACCAGGGGTACATTCACGTCACATCAGATTCTGTTCATTTAACACAATCACACAGATGTGATTCGCTCTAAGGATTAGAATGGTCTAACAGAAACATTTTTCTCTCAATTATTATGCCGACCAATAGACATGTGCCATACTGTATGGTACACGAATCCTTATGTAACGTGGATTTTTTCTCATCATGTTTACAAAGGCTCTATGACCAAAACCATGACGCAAATCTGTAATATACTGGGTAATCATCATGTGACATGCGTACCATATGACTGTTTCACTTTTACTGCGCAAAAAATATTTTTTTACCAATGCTTGCTGAGTGCGCTATTTACATAATGATACAGGACATGCATATAAATTATGTAACTGATCTGCCATTCAATAACTAAATTAGAAATAAGGCTTACATATACATGAGTCATTCATTTTTTTTAAATAAAACGACAAGAACTAACGTCCCACGATTTGAAGAAAACTACTGAATGTTATGACCCCAAACTCTCTGATCCCTTGAAGAATGACCCCGAGAAGAGACCGGACATTTTTCGTGTCTATCATTTATGGTTGATATAATATTTGCTTTCAATTTTTTCTGTTTATATTCTTAAAGTTGGTGGGTATGTCTTGGTATGCAGGGCAACGGAGCATAAACACATCTGAAATTACGTAAAACATACAGGCCCGTAGCCAGAGCTTAAAAGCAAGGAGGCGAATTTCGCTTATTTCATCACTGGCTAGGGAATTAAATGTCTGTTTCAGCAATAAAGAAAATATGTCTCAATTATCAGCGATTGTCTTAATAATATATACTATCAGGGTGGATTAAAGTTGAATGTTTGCAGGCAGGTTGTATGTGAAGTTATGCCGTCTATCTATTTTCTAATTGCATAGAGCATAACTATAATGAAACCACCTTATTAATAAAAGTTTTTTTTTTCTGAGTCTCAACCTGTCATAAAGACCACTTCAAACCTATGAAAAGAGAGCAGCTCTCTACTGATACTGCTAATTTACAACCTATCTGCTTTTTAGTACAGTGACGATGCTCAATCAAAATATGTATATATGATCGTGAACTACCCAATAGTTTCATCATGCCTATACATGATTTTTCTTATCTATGAACTCTGGGTAATTTTTAGACAAACAAACCAAAACACGTGGCTTTTCACATGTTTTACAGTGCATTCTGGGAATTATTTAGACAAACATTGATAGACTCAATCGTTTCCTCGTCTACTCCATGACCGTGTCTAGTTGATCGAGACTAATCACCTAGCGGCCGAATGTGGCACTACGATCGCACCTTAAATATTTCTATTAGAAAATAAGTGTATGATCGAACCTCAGCCATTAGTGCCAGCAATCCAATGAAACTTATCTTTAAAAAGAAGTTTAAACTGCTGATCGATTCTCAAAGATGCTGGGACCAGTTGTGTTCCAATGAGTACCCTTCTAGTTATATATATGTTACTGATAACACTGATAGAGTTACCACATTACTCACGAATAACAGTGCGCTACAATGCATACTGACATTTATATGTACAATGTAGTTGATAAGCTGTTGTGGTACTTCCTTTGGTTTAAACATATTTCTATTTCACAAACAAAATTGGATTCGACATGGCAAACATGCGACATGAGCTGTGTCCATAATCAGGTGGTTATCCTGCCCTATTGACTGAGCACTACAAGAACTGTCTATTGTCGACCAGACATATTGTTATTGGACAGATAGCAGGGTATAGATTACTATTATACAGTAACAATACATAAAGCAGCATATTGCTACTTACCGGAGCTGCTATAATTGGTTTCTATTGGCATTCGAAGGCTGCCTGAAATTTGAATGCAGGGTGACCTCAAATAAAGAGCAAGTTTATGATAAAACCATTTCTAGCTGTCTCAAATCTCTATAAAGAGACTATGATAAACCTCCATACATATAAAACCGTCTTAAAACTACTTGAAGGCAATTCCCAGCATGTCCTAATAGAGACACATACTTTTACCATGGCAGTACAGACACTGTGTTATATCGTGCATGGTTTATAACTGACCCTTCAGAAGCTGGTTACAGGACAGGTCCTATTGGGACGCCTCGGGACATCAATGCCATGTCTGGATTTTCATTGGTTCGGCTATACATTCACCAAAATATCTAGATTGACAAGGTATGGGAGATATTACAAGAAAAGTACATTTCTTGGCATACTTTGACAAATGTAAGTGACAAATAATGGAGTCAAAATAATGTTCATTGCTCATCAAAACATTTTGACACATTAACTTCTAAGAAGACTTGAATCTAAAGAAGGGGAGACTTTTGCATGCATTGTAGAAGGATGACAATTCATTTCAAATGTTCAGCACGACTTTTAAGTCGAAACTCATTATCTCGAATCTGTAGGAATAACAGCAGTAAAATCCTTGAAATAGTCAACATTATAGATAACCAACTAAATATATGTTCGTAATGTGGTTGAAGGGAAATGAAACTAACTTCGAGATAATATACATCTAGATCAAAAGCAATTTTGGAATAGCAAGGTTCTACTGTATCAGCCAATAACCACAAATTCCCACCAATAGCCCTTCCCTCAACCTATCCAGCTGTCAAGTGGTTGTCATAAATCACACTATACTGACCCTTGTGGTCATGTTACTATAACATTACAATTGGATTGGTCACTGAGTAACTAATAACCGCTTTGAAAAGGCTGAAGGTTCTTGTCTTATTTGAGTATCTGTATTAGGTTCATGATTGCTGCAAAAATTTCACTAAACTTCAAGTATCAAAAATGACCTGAAATCTTGCCCTCGATTTTATGGTTACAGACTATGAAGATATATGCCAAAAAACTAAGGACCAATTCTTAATATTCTTCAATATGTTCTTTTGCTGGGTGTACATTGTATTCATTTCGTTCTTTCTCCGAATAGTTATTATCAATTGTACATACAAAAGCACAGTCAAAGACATCAAAGTGATGATTCTGAGAGTGAGTTTGTCCATGACACACATAACATTTAGAGCCGCCAATCAGTCAGGCTGCAACTTTCTGTAGAGCGCCTATTATAGTTGCAAAAGTGGTCAGCTACAAGCAGAAAGTTATTTCCATTCCTTGACCTACTTTTATAGTTCAAGTGTTTTCAACTTTAATATACACTGGATATGTAATTGGTATTGCTGGAAACCTCAAACGTTTCTCTATTTCTCTAAGTAGAAATACATCATGTAGACTAAATTTAACTTATGATTTTTGTGTGGTAAAGTTTGTATGCTGAATTGTCAAGACATTGTTTCTAGAAAGAAATAGTGTTGTTTCTATCTGATTTTCTGATATGTTATAGATATATCTTTAACTGATAAAATAAGACCAAACTCAAAATGATATCTTTAAAACAGCAGCACGGTACTTATTTTGAATAACGCAAGTCTGTTTGCGTCCTTTGTAACTAATGCAAATGGCAAGTTGCTCACATGAAGTGCTGTAGCTAATACACTGTAATGCATAGGGCACAATTTTAAAAGGCAGTTTGACTTGCCAAACTGCAGTGACCACTGTCAGCAGTGGCCTGCACATGAGGAGGCAGGCGGTGGTGACCTAAAGCTAAATATCGTATATATATACAAACGATTTAACCTTACGTTGTCGGCAAAGATACAGTACTGGGGCAATGGTGTTCCCTGTACCATGAACATGGGAATGCCATACTTTAGCAATCACACCATGCGTACTAGCAGAATGTAAGTTGTAGTGATGAGTATGACCCACGTTCGAAGCATGTTGTATTCACAGCCCCCACAATGAAATAGTTCCCCGAGCCGACGCACTGATAACGCACAAAGTCAGTGCGACATGTGCCCATACCGACATGTGCCCATACCGTAAAGGTTGTCATGCCCGCAAAGTCAGACGTGCCCCTCGCTTTAGAAAAGTGTAGTTTCAAAGCCGGTAAAACCGATAAATGCACAAGGCTAAAACAGTAATTTCTAGATTTTTCTAGTAATTTGTGCCAAGACTCAAACTGACATCCTTTAATATGTTTACTCACAGCAATCACCATAAAATTGCCACTTGGTGCTAACCATAAAATGAAGCACCCATAAGAAATGCACCAAGCACCTTTCATAACGCTATCTGAATCCACTGCTAATAAAATCTCTTATTTTTGATCATAAAATATTTTATTATTGTGAGATATTGTTTGGAATGACATTGATTTCCAAATACGACATTTTGATTACTGAAATGAAATAATGTAAATCTGACAGAAGCAGAAGTTATCCAGTCATAAATATTTTCTTTATACATTTACATGCAAATTAAAATTGGTTTAGATTTTAATACTCTCCCAATATTGGCATAGGCCTTTATATGTAGGTGGGCCCTTGGATGGTTGTTTATGGTATATATTAATGTTAGTCACAAAACTATGTTGTATATATCGGTGTGTATCACAATGAAATTGTCACAGGTTTGGACTTTGTGTACCTTGTGTATACAAAGACTTGAGACTGGCATGCCTTTACCATGGCATCATTTAATCTTATGAATCAAACTGAAGATACGTAAATCCATGGAATGAATTTCCAAAGATTAAGATTGACACCAGAAAGTGGATTAATTTGTTATGTTACTAGTATATCTAATCATAATGATAACAAGGTTCATTCAAACAACAACGGTTTCCATTATAATTCCGTATTTATTGTTACAGAAGAGCTTCTAATTACAACCACCTCTAAAATTAAACCATTTCTCCCCATTCTAAAATCTTCATAAATAGAATATCATGAACCTCCATAAAGACACTACCTCTATATTGAGACTACTTGAGGCTGGTTACGAAGTTGTCTTAATAGGTTTTACTGAACATTTATTAGAATGGACATGTTTGAAACAAATTGCAGCTTTATATGGCAGGGAACTCTCAGATCTGATTACATTCTTTGTTCACTGAGTCAATGTTTACTAATATACTGTTAATATAAGATTCTTGATAATTCAGGACTGTAAGAAGACAATTAATCTTTCAAGTATTTGAATAATACTATCTCAAGTGCAAGAGAAATTTGTCTTCCAGGTTTTAAAATCACATGCATGCAATCATGAACTAGAACGTCCTTCTATCGATGATAGTCTACGGGATAGTCTGTCATAGTCTGAAAAGCTTCAGTTTTCAATGTGTATTACTATATGCAATTAGACAGTTAAAGGCTCTGACATCTACATATTTATCATTTCTTCCAAATGAAAGGAATGAAAAATCGTGTACACTGAAGTGGTTATCAAACACTGATAACATGCTATCACTTGCATGGTTTAATTTGGACAACATAAACTTCAGAGAAAACCATCAAAATCCAGAAAAAAAGCAGATTCATGGTCTAACCAAAGCAGCTTAGTAGTAAAAACTTATCAAAACTTATCCTGGATCTCATCCCGGTTTACCAGACAAACTTTATCAAGTTACATCAAATTCTATTTGCAGAAAGGGCCTTGCGACCAAAAGGTTATAAAATCATTTGTGTTGAAGAGGTCTTTGGGCGAAAGTAATCCAAATTCTAGATAAAGACAGTCATAGAGACACACAAGGACTTACTATGGATGAGCAACACTTATGATCACCAAATACTCTTTCCTACACTTGTTAAAAACACTATGGGATGATAAAACAATGTGAACCACACACCCGAACGCACCCTTGTATGTGGATTGTTTTGCAGTGCTTGTGTTCAGTGTCATGCAACCAAAGATAGAAAAGTAAAAAGCTGCACCTTACTGCGGCTACAAACTAAATTTTGTGCACATTCATATGTAATCACAATTGCACACACAACAGACAAGAGAGCTTTTCCGCACGTATTTGAACGTGATCGGCAAAAGCTCGTTAACTGATCGCCATGCTATTGTGAAAGGCCCTTTAACACAATCACAAAAATGTGATTGGCCCTGAAGATGATTAGAATGCCTGTATCTTAGAGATATAACACAAAATAATAGGACCTTATCTTATCATTGGTATATGTCATGGAGTTTGCATTACAAAATCATTAAAAAATGACCCAAATCATTTATAAGAACATGAATCTAATAATATTAGTGTATCTATTCTCTGATGTTGTACAAACAATTTTATATGAGTTCACAAAAGGTAAAAACCCCATATCTATCTGTAACATGATGATATTTCAAACATTGAGTCTTCCAGGTATTGTTCATACTAATGTTTTTCATTGCATGACCGATGTAATGCACTAACTAACCTGATACTCTGATATTCATCTTGATGTGTGAGTTGCATTTCTACAATAGCTTCTGAGTAAATGTAGGAATCTTTTGGGTGGTGTCAACAAGAAGCAATACTGCCATACATGTTCACATTTGCATTTTGCACCTTACCACTGAGTTAGCAATAATTGATGACATATCTGATATCTCAGCAAGATATGTACCTCTCAATGTGTAGACGTTAGGTAATTTAAAAAGATTTAAATATTTTCCACTGATATTGAAAAATTGGATTACTAGTAAGAAAGGAATCACAATAATTATTCACAATTCTGAAACAAATAAGCTACTGCACTTTCACTTTTCGTCACTATAAAACCTAAATATGTAGTTTACATAAACATAGAATCGAAACATTAAACCTAAAACAGGCCATTTATATCCAACAATTTTCCAATTTAAGCACACTCACACACTTTATCTTGTATTATTTCATGAAGAATATAAAATGCACGAATTGACTAAAGCACTAAAATTTGATAGGTTAAATAATAACCTAGAATAAAAAAACAACTGACGAAGACCGTAATTTCAGCAAATATTAAAAAGCACAATTTTCAAATGGTTTTATAGCAATAATGCCATGAAGAGTGTTTATAGATCGTGCCCAGAAGAATAAATATTCATAAAAACGTGCCAGATGAAGCACTAGCAATGCGACTCTTGTTGACACATTTTATCATAATGTAATCTATACACACTACACCACTTGAAATGTGAGTCTGTCTTTATAAGCAAAAAAGTAATTTAGGAGAATATAATAGAGGGAACATTGACTGTATTCAAAATTCAGTGATTTGATTTTTGCATGTAAGTACAACTTTTAAGTAGATGTTGACCTGACACCAATTGTATTCCACTACATTTTGCGCTGTGACATTTTTTTCCTTAACCCTTATTCTGTAAATTATTGGAAATGATTTATACTAAAATGCTGCACTCACATGAACTTGGAAAGATGCTCACACTTACAGATATATTTTCAACATTTTCGGGCCTTAACTTTGTAAAATAGCCATTTTGGTAAAAAGGCATATCATATGGATAGTGATTGGAACAGTTCTGTTTATATCCTTTTGGAAACATTTCAACAATTCCTATATTAGGTCAAGATTTCACAATCATTTTTTAAGCATTAATGGTGTTGCATAATCTCCAATGCATTTGGATACATGGACCAATACAAGGAAAGTTTTCCTTCACTGATTTAGGTCAATGGCTGTCCCGACTATGCAAATTGCTCTTTAAAAGTATAAAATTGGGGTCAGGACAATAGTAACATGTATAGAAAATGATAGGTTTAACATTTAACCTTTGCTATCTTCACTGGGTATTCTATATACCTGTGTTCAACCAATGATGATTTCTTACTTTATTTTAACCCTTGAGCTGTCCGAATAAATCATTTGCGTCTTAAAATACGATGACTACAGTTGCATTTACTGCAGGGTGGAACATGAAGGATTTCCCCAGCAGCCTTGGGCAACTAGAAACTTAGTTATGGCCAGTCCTTTTCTTTGTTTCAGTGGCCAAAATCCTCAGGAAGCAAAATGAGATTGGTAAGGCCATCTAAAAGTTGTGGTCTATGATTATGCATGATTGAATTGTTGCATTATTTTTTTCCTCACATAAATCATTGGTCTTACCACTCTCAACCCTTCCTACCGGCCTGATCTTGCATGGTTTTTAATGCAATGAGGCCACAAACATTTATTTTTGCATGGGGTGAGGGGATTACGTTACAATTATGATTGCATTATTTTTCCAGTAAACCTCCTGTTAAATCCTAGCTACCGAAGTATAACAACAGTAAACTTGCAGCGTGGACTCACATGTGCGTTGTGCCTCTGGCCGGCGATCATGTGTTTCCTGCGGAAGATGTGCGGGTCGTGTTTAAGCAGGTGGTTGAGGGTGAGTGGCAGTGTTGCATCAAACAGCATGTCCCCATTGGCGAAGCTGCAACACAATGCGCTCAGTCAACATGCTGTCCAGTCTAATGGACTGCGGGTAGAGTGCGTCTAGAATGATCAAAACGCTCCTTGGCTAGGTTATTATCCACTGTCAGAGTTGAGAAGTTGCAGAATTTCCCCTTATATATCATTAATAGTAATGTGAACCTCTATATTTGGCAATCCCAACTTGATACAAGTCCCATTGGCTGGTCATAATAGAGAATCCACTGTACATATATGTACAAAATCACAGAGAAATACCCGTAAGGTTCCACAAACCCCTCCTACCTCTTTCCCAAAAATCTGGATCTGCTTCTATGGGCTACTGTTGTGAACCCCAGTACTCACCCATAGAAAGTGGACGAATTCCACGTGTGCATGGCTACATGCCACATGGAACGCAGCACAGGGTACGTGTCATTGTTGCAGTGTGGCGCCACCACCACATCCCAGCCCGCGTTACACGCCCCCGTCACCATGGCAACGAAGCCGGCTGACGTGGTCGCAGCTGGCGTCAGGAACAGTACCGGCTTGATGCCCGACGACGACAGGCCCGACCAGTTGCGCACCTGAATGTGCATCACAAGTAAATTCAATAAACGTAATGTAAAGACGCACATCCGATTTGACTGGAGCAAAGTTTTCCTGACTTTCTAATTGGTTGCAGTGTTGATATGACGGGCGGCTAAAATGCTGTGTTTTTTATTAGGCGTTATTTTCATTTTCAATTACTCTTGAATTGAATAATAATTAATTTCAGTATTTATAAGCCTGAAATAGATGACGAAGGTGTTTACCGTATACATCAATCCAAACTCCTATGGGTGTTTAGGTGGAAAATTCGTCAATCTAGGTGGTGGGTTTGTTACAAGAATGTGAATACACATTGGGAATTTCAATGATTTACAATTTCATATGATGCAAACTTTAAGGGTAAGGCTTCACAAGGGGTGGTGGTATACAGCGGTCTACTCACTGTGTTGTTGAAGATGAAAATCTTGTCCTCTCGGTCGTACATGGTTGTGAAGAGAGTGAGGAGATGTGAGGAGTGTGGATGCATGCAGATCTCAGTCACCTGCAAAGGCTCAGTCTGCAACGGACAGTGAGTTGTCAGAACAATAGGGTCAGTCTGTGCTTGCTCAATGCTAGAACATAAGCAGATTGAGGAAAGGGTGCGTGCATGACCACCTTTTCCACAATTTATCATTTCCATGAAGTTTCGGCATATCAGCTATTGACCGCGAGTACAAAACATCATGTCAATTAACGGAGCTCGGTTGAGTTTAAGTATGAAAAAAGTGTAACCTAACCAAAATCGTCACAGCCCTATAAATAGTTGCAAGTTATCATCAGAGCATTCTATTGTATATGTATCATGTAGATAGAAAAAAATGGGGAACTGGAGAAGGGAATAATATCCATTCAGACAGATGCCCATTGTAGAGTTGACCACTTAGACAGTTGCACTGTACCTGCGTGAGATTGGGAATGTTCCTTGCCCCGTTGAACAATTGACATCGTGCCTTGGGGTGCTCCATCCTCTTTCGAACATCGCCCGGCAAGAATGTCACACTATCCTTTGTCGCGGGGTATGTGTATTTCTCTGCATAAAACCGCAGAAGCAGCAGGTAACCTAGCAACGCAAACTGTAACTTAGCAACAAAACCAAGCACCTGCAACCAACCAAAAGAAACCAAAAATCTAGCAACAATAGACAGATAATCATTAACCTTTTGTAGAGGGAAAGATTGCGACTTAAAGCGAAAATGAGTAGTAGCTGTACTGTGCAGGGTCAGGATTAGCCACTTGTCCGCTCGTATTGACTAGTAAAAACTTGTGGAGGACGAGTAGAATGTTTTCGCAACTCGTCCTTTTGACAAGTAGCAATTCTGGTCAATTTGGCATACAAATATAGAGCTCTGTGCAAGGAGGACGAGTAATTTTTTTGCAGGACGAGTAAATATATGAGGGTTACTCGTCCTGCTGACGAGTAGCACTTTTCCACCTAATCCTGACCCTGGTGCGTAAACTTTGTATGTGGACACAAAAGTGAAAGTTCTCCTCATAAAACAGGTGTCTAATACAGATTAACGTATCGTATACGACCATCCAAGCACCCAAGGCGGTTAAATTGAAATATTCTCATAAGAGGAAATGGGCGCTGACTCAGAAGTCAGACTGAATTTCATTTGATTGTCTGGTTAAAGACATTCTTTTGTGTTAATTTATTTTGAATATAGTAATTAGTAGTTGGATAAAAAACGTAAACATAAAATCATATTGATTTATTCGATTCAGTCCCGATTATAAAGAAATATTAAGGTTAGACACAACATGCTTATATTCACATGAGTGAAAATAGGGGTCAGAAAATAAGAGGCAAAACTATGAAATCAGACCTTCCTTTGTTTCTGTGGAAGGTGCTGGTGGGCATTTCCACAGGAGTGGGCATTTGGATGGTTGCATACGATATGTATGATATACAGGGAACCGAAGTGAAAGTGTCCACATCAAACAGGTGTCCTTAAATGGGAGGTGTCCACATGAACAGGTTCCACTGTACATCTAATGTGATCATGAAGCAACTGAAGGCCAGCGTATGTAATCTGAAATGATGGCGCTTTCACACGCCTGAGCACCATTTTGAAGTTAAGAACTTACCCAGTAACGGAGGCGAATCCTTCGGTGGTACAAGTGCACGTTCAATGTCGATATATACACGATACGTGACAAAGCGGCAACAGTGGTACACCAGGAGCAAACTCGCTGTAAAAAGAGAGAGCATGGGTTAAAGGCCCTGGGCCACTGCATTCTTATTGCCATTGGCCAAAATTCTATACATGCTTTTCATAGTGAATATGATCATTTGTTTCATCAGGAGTTAAAATCATGTCCTGACTGCCTTGAGAATCCGCATGCCACCCCCCCCCCCTCTCCCCCCTGTAAAATCCTAGCATTCAGGCCTAAGTTATACAGTGTACACAAGTTTTGGTTTTATTACAATGGACACTCAGCAGTGCCACGGGTAAGTAGCCATCCTATCAAACCAGACTGGTATCTGTGTTGTCTAGACTCATAACAATTTTGAGTTACTTGTACTATAGACGATATTCTCAGTCGCCCCAGACATCAGTTTGAATTGAATTTACATGGAGTTTGTTGATTTGGACGTGTAAATTGTAAATCTTAGTTAGGATAGGTGTATTTTCAGAATACCTGTCTTAAGGACAACTATGATTTTTCTCCTATTCGTGGCCCTGGGCCGATGTCAATTATCATGTGCTCAGGTTAGCATAGAAGTGGGTGGGATCAGGCTATTTAGATCTAATGGCAGTAGGCTTATTACAGGGTTCCCACTCATTTTGGCTTACAAAATTCAAGACTTTTTCCTGACTTTTCCAGACCCCCATCTTTAGTTTTTCAAGACCCATTTTCACCTTGTTTTAATGTTGTTTTTTAATTTGAACCATTTCATTTCATCTACCCGGTATATTACCTAGTACACAGTTTTGTAAGTAATGAAATGATTCTTGATGGACATTTAAAAATAAAGATCTATTTTTAAGTACCCAATTTTGCTGTAAATTATGCACTAGATTGCAGAAAAATGCATCAAATTTTCAAATTTTTTAGGGGGAGATCCCCCCGAATAACCCTGCGCAAGGGGGGGGGGGGGCGGTTATCCACCCTCGCACTCTTCCCCCGTGGTGCCTATGGCACCGCTTCCAAGTTTATATTGACAAGCAAAATAATACTGACAGACACAGATTTGGAAAAGCACACTGGATGTCATGGTTGATATGTTTTAACATTTGCTCATACTTTAATCTGGTCATAATAGTCAAAGAAGATACCCTTCATATGGGCCTATCCCTGCCTTTCAGAAACAACTAAAATTGCAATGATTGCAGTATTTTAAAATAGCCTAATACGTTAGATATACAGCTTAATTTGATTTTGTTCCTGCAACTTGCTTTTTATTGTGAAAGTGGGAAAGGACAATTAAACACCCCGATTTGCATGTTCTCACAAACAAGTGA
This sequence comes from Streblospio benedicti, assembly GCA_019095985.1. Classification (NCBI taxonomy): domain Eukaryota; kingdom Metazoa; phylum Annelida; class Polychaeta; order Spionida; family Spionidae; genus Streblospio; species Streblospio benedicti. The sequence continues at coordinate 45,961,603 of CM032669.1, forward strand.
TATTACAGCCTATGACCAACTTAGTCTGCAATGACTACAATTGTACTCCAATGAGTAAGTACAGGGTGTGTCCAAACAGACTCCGATTTCATCACCATCTACGACATTAACTGAATGAGAATTTATCTGTCCATAGAACAAACAATTGCATTCTAATAAGGTAACTTTTTAAAATCATGTGCAATAACATTAACAGAATAGATATTCTTGAAATTGTTTTCAACTTTTTATCCTGAAACGTTATACTTCACTAATTAGTAGTCATAAATTGTACACAGTTTTTTTTTAACAATTCTGAAACATCTGATCACTCTGACATTCTTACTACACTTCCTGTCATATATATATATATATATATATATATATATATATATATATATGCACTTATGTTATAGATATGTTTGCAAGGCCATTTCTCTATTTAGAGAATAGATAGAACATACATAGAATGTGATATTTGTTGAGTGAATTACTGACTTTTAAGCAATTCAGATGTCAGTCAATTGAAAAATTCAGAAAATGCCAGGTGATCAGTATGTCAACCCACATAGATGATAAGATGTATACCTGTATGCAGTTACCTTTAATAATTATACAACAGAAACAAATCATGACTAATTCTTTTGATAATCAACATTTAGAAATCTAATGACCAGTAAAGTTCAAGTGTGGTTCAGCCCAATGCTGTCGCTGTCAGTAGCCAGAATTCTATATGCTTAAAGATCTAGTATAAGTATGAAGGTCAGTGGTCACTTTTGGCAGCTTAATAACATTGGTTTCATGAACATTATGCAATAGCTTTTATTCAAGGTACTATTAAACGAGAAAAAGACATTTCAATAGAAAAATCGTCTTGCCTTCAAAAAGCTTCTTGAAACAGGTCAGATTTGTGACACATGTCTGACGTCAGTTTTATAATAACAAAGACATTTCGTGTAGAATCCTCTGTTAAATACAATTGCATGGCCAAATTATATTGTCAGTGTATGATAACTAGAAGGACCATGAACTTTTAATTTATATCCCATTATCTTTATTCTTTTATCATCATGCTGTCATGTCGTAACTTAAATGACATTGTCCAACAGTCTGGTTATTTGTTGCTGAAAAACATCCCTCAATTCGAACGATAGGGCCTCATGTTTAGGAATTTTAAAAAGTCCAGCACAATTTGCTTTTCACGCAGTTCCGTTCGGTTTCATTTGGTAAACATTGCTTTGATACCTGGTGTTTTTTCATATATTTAGAAATCAATTACACCTATGTCCATTATTCTTTTCACTCTTTCTATTTGCATATAAACCGAAAGACATTTGTTTCTTATAAAAAATGATGTTCTAAAAAAAGCCAGCTGAGGTACTGTTATAACAAACGATGTGACGTTGTTGAAAATATATCACTAACTAAATGCTATTGTTCTGTTCAACTGCCACATGCATCATATGAATCGGAAGCGGATTTCAACGAGGTTTTCAGTGGTGTATTTAATTCTTGCAAAAAAACAAGTATTTCAAAATGGCTGGTCAAGCAGGTGGGATTTCCCATCGCCACGCACATGTGGAATAGAAACCGCCAGCCTTTTTGGCAGACATTTTTAGACTAGTCAGTTTCCTGGTAAGAACCTTTTTTAATATTGGAGCTAGAAAAAAATGAACCACACCACTGGAATCGTCATTCAAATGCATTCCAAATAGATGTAATGGATATGGTAATACACCTAACATCATGATACAAAACGTCATTGAACTTCACTGGTTTCAAGCAGCTGTAGTAATTGGCCTTATGCGCATGAGCGAATAATTATCAAAATTTATTTGTTACGTCACAATTTCACAATATCGTTTTTGCATGTGTTCTCTGTTGACATTGCATATCACGAAGAAATTCTCTGATTAATTTGTAATATATACGAACACCATGAAATGGCCGTCAGTATCATATATCGTAATAGATTACTTGATACATGTAGATGATACATATGTAAACGATTCAGAAAGTTTGAACCCCAACATCTGATCTTAAAGCAGCTTTTCAAAATGGGCATAAAACTTTTTTGTTAGGTACGGCTACAAACATAAAACTGCTAAGAATCCAGGCCACCCGCTGTCAAATTCTAGCATTCAGATGCACATTGTAGATTATAGATCAAGCAAAAATAAGGGAGTACTGACCAATCCATGCAATAGCAAGGAGTAATTTCGGCTTGACCACACGCGGACTTGGCACGTACGACATACGACTTTTTACACTCTTTAATATGCGCTCCATTGTGCTATCCCGAAACAGGAATATGACAGTAAAAATCTTGTTGTAGGAACCACAAACTATCTGCTGGAAATAAATACTCTAAAATAATTGAATACTGTAGTTCACTGTGCAAAGTCTATAAAATGTAGACTATAAAAAACCCTGAGCTGTTCCATTTTTTTATGATAGAGTAAAACGCTTAATTCTAATAAACTATGCATGCATTAATATCCACATGACAAATGAAAGTTTTGAATTGTTGATGCTGCATGTATATCAATCCTAAGAAGCACTTATCAAATTTCTAACATCTAAATGCTATTCTAGTTTTCCTGTCAGTTCTAAACTGTACAATTGCTAGAAACTGAATCACATTGTTCCAAGTAGAATCCATTATATTTGCTTATATCTTCCTCCATGGATGTAAATTTTTCCATAAATTACACATTGATAATGTAAGAAGCATCTACAATGGTCATGTTTGAATTCATATCCTTTAAATCCAAATTATCCTCACATTAATTGGCCGTCATCACAAGTATCCAAAATGTCATTTTTTCAATTATTATTATCTGATACTTTTGAATTGCTACTTCCCGCATGAAGTATAAAATCTGCTTTTAACATGCAAATTTCAATAAAGAATTTAAGAATCTTTTTGTTGAATTCTGAATTTATCCATTTCCTTATTTTGATCACTGTACATATACTTCACTTTTCATTTCAATTAAAATATGCAGCACAATAAATAATTTTATTGCTTTAGAGCAGTTGGAAATCTTTCCTCTCAGTCTGTCAGTAGTCACATTTTATGACATTTACCAAGCTAACTTTCATTCATTATCTCAGTTGTTTTTGCAATACCTCTGTTGCTCATTCTTCCTTCTTCTATACGGACTTCTGAAAAAGAAGAAAGACAAATGTTAAATATGACCAAAGAGTAATTTCTCTTAAGTGGGCGACCTTAATTAAGATGACTAAACAGCCAACGCATTAGTCAACACATCTGAGTCAATTCAATGTTGCTACATAAACAGGATATACACTTAGCTATCATCAAATACTGAGGGTTTGCCTATACTTACACTGATCATCCTACATTATCATAGAATCCTAATGTTTCAGTGATCTAAAAACCTGTTCTAATTGATGTATCAGCGCACACATACAAAAGATTTAGTTAAATGTCTCATAAACATTAATGTAAACATTTCTTTTTCTCATCCTTTGTGACAATGATGAGAGTCTGCATCTGAAGGCTTTCTTATCAAATCAACATCAAGGACAAACCTGACAGCCGCTTATAGGGTCTACACAATATAGAACCTTGTTAGCTCGATATTACTTGTCTCAGACTTTCTGCACTTGTCTCAGATTTTCTGCTATTTAGTTTGATTTCCCTTCAACCACTTTATTAACATCTATTAGTTAATTCTCACGAATGCTGGCTACTTCGATTATTTTACTAACATACATACAGCTGCATACAAATCATATATAGTTCAGGGTTACCTTTCAATAGAGTATTAAGTACTCAACTTTTTAGGAGTTACTTTATCACTATCAATTGACACTTTCCATGCAATACTTCTTATCAGTGCACCAGCATGCAATGCACATATCATCTGCTCATAACAAAGAGCTTTTTCTAAGATTACCAAAATGTAAACATCATCAAACTGTACATATTATTCGTTATGTTAGGGTTCACTGTAAACCATATAGGTAAGAACTGCAATTCTATTATATAAATCATAAAAATCATTTAAAATAACCTTTACAATTTGCGTATTTTTGAGTGGATAACACTTATGGTGGTTATCAAGGGTGCGTGATTAATGATAAAACTCTGAAGAAGTAGACCACGTCACCTTTTAAATTACACCAGTGCTCCAAATACACTTGACTACCAAATAACATATGGCAAGAAATCAAGTTCATACTGGACAAATCAGTGCAAGTGCCCCAAATAGTGATGACACATATTTGTGACTGGTCCCAGACAGAAACTACACATAGCCAGCTGGAGGACCATACATTGAACAGATAGATGGTGACTTGGAAATTCCATATACATGTAATAGGACATTAAGTATAATCTACTTAAATAAGAAAAACAAACAAACTTGTACGTCACACATCACAATTTGGTAATATTTGACATTCCATCGTTCAATAATCTTTAACTGACTATGATCTCCGGGTTGGAGAATATGACTGGATTGTGGCAAGACAAGACAATCAGTGTATCAAGTGAACTGAATTATTGAATGACACCATGTCCACCATTAATCAAACCAACCTCAGATTGCAAGTCCATGAGCCAGCCAGGGCTAGTGATCCAGTGTTGAGCTAATACAACACATATGATCCTCTGTAACACAATTGTTAGATAATTAGTTACTTTAATCAAGTGTATTTCAATTCCATTATGATCCCAGGTGAGGTGTAGTATAGCAGAGTAAAAATACTTCTACATGAGTCAGTAATATCAGGTTTTATATTATACAATACAAGGCTAAATTAGGAACTGTTATTTGATACACTTGACATTATTGCCTATTGAGCAATGGATTTTTCAAATTCGGAACAATGCTTGTACTTTTTCAATATACAAAATCACAGACAATAAAATTCGAAGCTTTGTGCAATTATACATATTGTATACATTTTGATTTGTTTTGAGTGATTTCAATTTTACCACATACATGTACATATAATCATTTAAAAATACTCTATGAATATATATGCAAATTGTAGATATTTTACAATTATTTGATGGTGAAACATTAACCTCAATACCATTTAATTAAGAGGATCAGTTCAACGTACTGGTAATATTCAATTACTGGCGTTGATGAATACACGATTTGTAGGATCATGACATATATAATGGATCAATGGCCACCTAATTTGACTGGTTGTACCAGAATCATTGACAGTATCACAGGCTGCAATCATGTAAGTACACCTGCTTTGTTACACAGATACAGTAGGGACTTCTTATCTGAAATCTGTGTGGATACCCGCAAAATGCTTGAGATAACCAATATTCGAGACTACCAATTGACACCTGTTTGTAGTTGAAGCGAAATGAAACTAGCCTCGAGATATCAGAAAATTCGAGATAGTGAGTCTTAACTGTCGTATCCATTAAAATGTTCAATGCTCTGTGATATACATCAGACTGGTATTTTTGCATATTATGATGTATTACAGGTATCATTCAAACGACTGCATTTGTATGATGTCTATGTAACGTGAACACACTCATTAGCCCCTGTTTGATTTCATTTGTTAGGTCCAGTGTATGGATGATGAAACTCTAATGAGTGACAGTCTAGACTCCAGACAATAAAATGGTTTTCATCTATTTTCAGTGCTAAGCACTGGGGTGTACAATATTTTTTCATGATACTCAGATCTCATATGCCAAGGGTTAAACGATGACCTTCTAAATTGGTAATTTTTCTAATTATGATTGACTTATGAAATTCATGACGTTTGCCATCAAAGGATTAACATTACGTAGATGGATAATTGATTGAAATCTATCAATGCTCTTTTCACCACTTGCCATTCAAACCAAGGTTTGGTGATGGTCTCCAAAAAGATATAATGTCCGATGACATCAACAAGTTGACTCATTTTACCACAATCGTGATCACGTTACATAAATAAGGACTGACTGGTCCAGAAATAGTTCAATAATAGAAGCGCATAGAATCTACATCTAAATAAAATGTGTACATTCTGCTGACTTTTCTTATTATAATATGAAAAATGACAAAATCAAACCGATAGTGAAAAGGGCTTATATAAAGGGCCGGTCACATGCAATATTACTGCTGCATCACGGCCGTATCACGCCCAAATTGTTTTAAAAATCTGGGTGATGTGATTGTCAGTGGTAATTTTGTCAATTAAAAAACCTAGACGTGCTTTGTACATGATGTACCCATTGGCAGTTGTTGCACTGGCGTAACACTGCTTTAGCACTGCCTTAGCACGGCTAACCACGTTAACGCATTATTTGTGCAAATAAGCAGTTTGGGTACTGCATTGACACGTACCTTCCAGCATTTAGCAGACGAAACACCCATATAATAGTATTTATAGTGTGTAAGATGCTTTCACGTCTTGTTGCATCCCCCCACGTATTGAACACTGATATAGCACGGATTATCTCGACTGCTTCAAATGTATTGCATGTCTTTATCACATGTACTGTCCATGGTTGGACGCGGAATAAAATTTTGAACAGTTCAAAACTTGTTTCGGCGTCCAATGACGTCCTCATATGCTCCCACGTCCTCTCACGTGCATACGTTGCCTGTAGCATGTCTTAAACACATCAATATCACTGACAATCACGTCCATAATATTTTCATCAGTGTTTTGGACGTGATGTGGATGTAGAAACCAGTGTGACCAGCCCTTAAAGCTACAGTATATCAATTTTTAGTTAAACATTTTAGTGGCTAAAGTAGTAAATAGTCCTATTACTGTCGCATAGAATATTAAAAGCCTAAAATACACTCAAACTTAAAGCAACTGACGTCTGATTCAACCTCACAGCATTTGGGTCAATCACAAACCCATCTTGGTAAATATGAGCTTATCATGAGTTTATTCTAGTCAGCTATCATAAGAATAAAAGACTAACCAGCAGTAAAAAGTGAAATATTTCCCATTTTTTCTACAACAGTCATGAAATTCAGTTCACAGAACTTCACATAGTTCATGACTCATGGTCAATATCATCTATGAAATCCTCTTAGACTATGAAAAAAAATGGACCAATGGCGTGTGTGTAGAGATAAAACATTACAATAACAATAAGTGAGACACAACCATGATGATCTCAGGGTCAGGATAAGCGACTGGTCATCTCGTACTTAGTTAGGTTTGCATAATGGTTGATTTTTTATTTGATTTAATTTGATATAATTTATTACCATGATATGCTATGACAAACAATCCAAGTAGCATATTAGGAAATGAAATACAGGCCTTATCACCTTTACTAATATATAAGCAAAGTTTGCTACAAAGCCCCGTCACACATACATGAAAAATCCATGAATTTCAGCAATATGCGAAGCATCAGTTTTAACGGCAAGCATACGGCTGCAAGGCGTTTTTCACATCACCATGTGCACGCACACAGGGGCTGACACTACTTGGAACAGTATTTTGGATCGCCCAAACTTTCTACGCCGCATAAAATCAATAAATTTACATGCCCGGTACTTGGACATAGCACCAGATTTGCACTATTCACAATGACATGGAGCTTGCTCCACCTATTGGTCACGTTTAGATGAATCCATGCATTTGCCCGTTTTTTTACGTATCTTAAAGAATGTAAAATTAATGCATCACTTATATTCACAGATGCTGTATTATGACAATTTTGGTCAGTTTAGATTATAAAATATTTGCCTGTACGTTATAGTACGAGGACAGTCTGTGCTTTAACCTCTATTAATTAGTGGAAAGTACATATTCAATAAGTCATTTATGCGTAAAATTTTAACGCACAAAGCTCAGTTTTCAGCACGTATGGCTGCATATTTGGCGACATTTCTGCATGGACCTTACGTTTTTACGAAGTCTAAGTGATAGTGGGAATTGTCTTTATGGTAATGCTTTTTACTAAACTAGCTATGTAAACAATGTGATAAAGTATATATATACTAGGTTCATGGAGTAACATTTTCTATCTTATTCAAAACTAAAAAATGGTAGTGAATATCAAAATAAAAATTATAGGAATGAAATGTTATTTTTTTTGCCACTTATACTAATTGTAATTTTTACTATTCTGATTGGTTTACATACTAGTAAACACTTCCATGAAAATGGCATTTTTTCAGTCTCTTTGACACAGCAAGACATTTTGAGCATTCCAAAATTGGGGATTAGGTCCCATGATCAAAACAGCAAAGTTTGTCTACATTTTTGATTTGTATACACATTACTGTATCACTAGAGTGACGTGAGCCATGTGTATGCAAATTAAGATATTGCTGTTCTAATGACAGGATCTAATTCCCAATTTAGGCTTGTTTAAAATGGTTGACAGACAGTCCGTAGTCTCTGTGCCTGTAGTTTACCTGTAGTAATGTGTATCACAGTATGGCATAGTGTTTGTAATTCCATAGTAGTATACATTCCCCCTCTCCCTCCCCACGATTCTGGTGTCCATGGTGTATTTCTATTCTAGTGCCTTATATTTCTAATATCAGATGTTGCAATGCAGCAGACAGTCAACATAATGTCATTGCCAGGATAGGTGGATTCCTAACATATTTTGTAGTTACATTTGAAGAAATTCATTGTTGCCACTTCAAGCCTTCATGGTTTTAAAACCCGATTTTATGAAGAGATATTTGTATCACTGTATTTCTCTACTAGCCCATTGGAAATCCATCATATGGCCAGTGAAAATCATCAGCTTATATTAAGCACCGTTTTAGTAGGTAACAAGACAAGTATTTTTTCACATCTTAAAGTATAATATACATTACACGGGGGAAAATTAAAAGTATTAGTTTTTCTGACAGTTAAGATTGAAAAGGAATCACTTCTTGGCCTTAGTTTTTATAGAAAAAACATTTTTATGACTCAGCATAACCCTCAGATATCAGTGAGCATAGTGACAATGCTTAGAGGGCGTGCTGTACAGATAAGTAGGTGCAAGTAGAACCTAAAAGGTCTTGAAATTTCAAAATGGATAATTCAGTATTGTCTATATATTGTACAGTTGTAGTACAATTTTAAATGTCATTATTTGTGTTTCTGAAATAACAATGTGCATGTACACTGCTATTGATAATTTCTAAAATTGATATCCAATAAAATGGTCTACGCACAGATGTGAGAACAATAATGACCAGAGTGTTCAACTTGTATCTAAAATGGTGAATACCAATCCAAGTCCTTAGTATAAAATCTAAGGCTAATGAATGATATTTTGTAAAGTTTTCAATACTTTCTAAATAAAATTAAAGAAAAAAAAAAATAGGTAGCATGATGTATTGACAAAATGTAAGTCTAAATAGTAGTAAAACAGGTCATACAATAAGCAGAGGCCCATCTCAATGAAATGTTGCAGCATCTGATATGATTTAGCTTTCAAAGAGATTGGATTACAATGACTCACTCAAATTGAAAATCATCGCATTGCAGTTATCGTCATTTTTTATTTCTGTAAAAGCTCTAAGTTTTAGTACTGGCACAATTGTTATTATTAAATATATTTCTTTATATCATGATGATAATTCAGTATTTTGTGGTCTCATTCTAGCCATTAACATCTATACACTATGTATATGGACAAGATACCTGTACAACAAACAGGTGCCAGAAAAATGATGACTATTCTACAAATTAACACTCATAAATCATCATTCACAACTCTCTCTCACTCTCTCTCTCTCTATACATATAGTTTTTATCATTGCACGTAACAGTATTGCACTGTTTTGAATCAACTATTGATACTATTGATTGCATAGTACAAGAGCTTTTAACCCATAAAGTTTTCTATTTGGACCGTATCAAACTTGAGTAAAGTATATTTTGCTATATCCCCAATTCGGAATCATGATATGGAATTAATTCAACATACATATTAATCCAAAAGGGCGAGGCCAAATCATGCAATACGAGCCTTGTCATTCACTGCTATTTAGGGTAATTCATGCTCTTCTATTATGCATAGCAGAGGCAAACGTAGATGTTAATTTTGCTTCCCTGTACATTTGATGGATTCTATATTCAGCATGTCTACATACAAAAAACACTGTAGCATTGTAATTAATTTACTTTACTAGCTCTTTTCCATGCCAAACATGTGACTTTTCCACTTGTATTCATCAATTGTTAGGAAACATTTCAAACCAATTCAATGCTAAGTGCAGTTATTGCATTCCATTTTTTTTAATAGCTGTAATAACTTGCTTGACAGTGAAATTATTCTAATTGATCTTTGAAGATATATATACACATTCCAATGAGATAGCCTCAATAGGTTATCTTATTGTCAAAGTACTAATATTGTCCTACACTATGGGAACATGTTATAGACAACTATAACTGATGGCAACAACATGCTTGTATGATAAAAGCTATAAAAATCTACTGCATTGCAATATTGACTTGTAAATTTGTAACATGCACCTCAGTCTATCTAGACCTATGATAATGATACCTGTATTCGTAGAAAACCATTAAATGATTGCCTTTCTTCCTGGTACTATCCAGGATAGATTGACTGGTTAAAATGTATAATCTAAATTAAACATATCTTACTATCCACAACGATCCACACGTGGTTTGCACTGGATCTAGTTTCAATCACGGACACATCCAATTTCCAAATCTAAACGTTGACTAACATTTCTGGGTCTGTGATACTGTAACACTAACAATTAAAACCCCACCCCTTAACTAAATGACATCACTGCAATGGGTATTCCTTGGTTCCTTTAACATGCTATCAACTGTAACATTCTTGACCACAAATCTCACATTATTTTATGACAGTATTCATGAACATACTTCATTTTATCCACAACCGACTTCTTACCCTTTCCCGCTCTCGCCCGCTGTCGGCGTTATCGTGTTGCCCAGCAGCTGGCGTTGATTTTAGACTAATAAATCATCTACTTGGAGGTTCGGAAAATGTAGATTGTTTTGTGTATCAGACATTCTTTTCTTTTTGTAATGTACGAAGGTGAGATAGCAAATATTGCTTGAATATTTGTACACATATATGATTTCAATAAAGGTAGATTCCAGCACTACACGCGGCCTTTTCCTTCTTTTCTTTTTTTTCTTTTGCCAAGAAGACTTCATCCTTTTTTCTGTCTATCCCGCTTACAAATGTAATTATTACACCAATATATGCAGGGGCGTACATTGGCGTAGCTACATGTAGTATGAGGCAACTGAGGCGGTCGCCACACAGTTTTACCTCCTGCCTCAAATGCCTCACCGGTTTTCCACTTCGCCCCACCGTTGTTGTTTTTTTTGTAAAGATTGTTTTTGTATTACAGTCTATTCTAGATCATCCATGCAAATGTTATTTATGGAACACATCACAGGGATGGATCCGGGGGGCTTTGGGGCTTAACCCCCGGCGGTCTCAAGTCCCCATCCCTCGCGTGCGAATCTTCCCTCTTTCCTATTTTTTTGTAAGTGCCCTCTTCCAACCAAAATACTCTCAAACTCTATCCTTCTCTAAAATCAAACCCCCTTACTTATGCGCATAATCCCCCTCCCCATATACTCTTGTCTTGTGCCCCCACCTTCTCTCAAACCTCCCCTCCAGCCATATAATACTCACAAGTCCTTGCGTGCCTTCACTCAAACAAAGCCCCCCCCCCTCCCCCATACTCTCACAAGCCGCCGACATCTTCTCTCAAGCCCACTCCCCGCCATATACTCAAAAGTCCCCATTCTCTCAAGCCCTCACTTTCTCTCAAGTTACCCCTTCACCCCTTAGGCGTATACTTACAAGCCCCCCCTCCCCCAGGGCCCATTCTCTCATGCCAAGTCCCCCACCCTCACCCCCTCAGCCATATTACCATTCTCTCAAGCCAAGCTCTCCCCTCCCTCAGAGTCTCCCAAGCTGCCGCCAAGCCCACTCCCCTGCCAAATCCTCACAAGCCCCCCTATACCTCCCCCACCTATTCTCTCAAGCCAAGCTCCCCCTCCACCATGCTCTCACAAGCCCTCCGCATCTCTCAAGCCACTCCCCACCATATACTCACAAACCCCGACCCCATTCTCTCTATCTCCGATGAAAATATATTACCGGTATGTTTTATTTTATTTTGAAATTGTTGTTCTTATAATTATGTTGTTATCTTTGTATATGTATAAATAACTACCCCTTCGAGTCATAAAAATCCCAGTCCGCTAGTCCCAGCCACGCGAATAAAAAATTTCAAGCACCGCCCCCGTTCAAATCCTGGATCTATCACTGTCATCATCATAGAGCACAGTCTTTCAATGTTGTGATGTAGAATTAATATAATATTCGTTATTTCTACATAACCACCCTAAAGCTAAGAGTTCGCCCCACCGTTTTTGAAAGTCTAGCTAGACTAGCTACGACCCTGATATGCATTACCAAGACGGACCCTCAAGACGCATTATATGAATGAAATATAAAGATGACAAATTCATATGTACTGTGAATGTGTAATATGTTGATGACAAAGTCGTAGATCTATATGCACTGTACATGCGAGCTATATATGTAGGCCTACAGTACTAGACTGTGCATTGATGGATACCATGGATACTAAAAGGTTATTATACGAGTGGGGGTGAGATATGAGAAAATATCTCACTGAGTGTGGACCTGAACAGAACGAATGAGCACAGCGAACGAAATCTGTTAAAGTCCACAATCACATTGAAATATCACTAGCTTATACCCGCAGGGATGAAAAATCAGTAACGGCAATCAAATTTCAATGGGTTGGCCTATTTCTGAAGTAAACACCAACTATACCCGACCTCTTCCCATAATCAAACAACTAATATTGCTTGCATAACACGGACCTGCAGTGTCAACACTGCCCTGCACCCCCCCCCCCCACGCCAGGCACCACCATTGTACCACTGTTCTAACAGCCACCTCCCACCACACCGACCACTATACAATGTCCCCTGCACCCATTCCTGGCACCACCCGACCATGTCCCGCTAGCACCTGCGCACGTCAATCTAATCCCCCACAACCACAACTATTTCACAACGCTTGTTAGCTTTCACGGCCCCCCCCCCCATACATATGAGACCATAGGACCCGGGGGGAGTGTGGGGGTGGGGATCTTTCACAGTCAGGTTCAGGTTGGGTATATATGCTCAGCAGAAAGACAACTGATTTTGAGATGACAAAATATCTAAGACCCCATATTTCTTGGAAGCCCCCCTCCCATATTTTTCTAAATCTCAAAGCAAAGACCGGAGCATGATGATATTTTGTTCTTGCCTTCAAGTTTCCTAGAGATCCAATGTATTGTTTAAAACACCAATATTTAAGAACCATATTCTGACATAAACCGTATTTAATTAAGACCCCCCCCCCCATTATACAAAAAAAAATAAGACCCGCCATTTTGAACTTACCGTGGAGCATACTACCCAAGCCAGATTCTAGTTGCCCCCTCCCCCCACCCCCGGCATAGGGCTTCTTTTGACTGTCAATATCAAACATACTTGTTTGAGCAATACTAGAGGATTTACAAGCTGTTGTTTGCTCCCCCATCCCCAACCTCCTCCTCCCCCAGCTGCTGGTTACATGTGAAGATAGAAGGTTGTTCCACAAACCAGAGAGGTTATATTGTCCACGATCTCTATTGAGAGAGGGGTTCAATGTTCTGATAAAAATGGCTTCCTTCACATCTCTCTGAAACCATCTGTTGTACACTGTGAGAATTTTCTCTCCATTTGGGTCTATACTACGACCAGGGGCATCAGTGTGAATATGTTTGGAACTTTCTGTATTGTATTGTATTGTGTTGTATATGGATCCTGGGACTCAATAACCTACATAATTTACCCTGCTTTTGCATATACACAACCTGCATGTAGACATTGAGTTCTTTGTTACGCTAACCGACCTGGATCTGGATCTGGATATGTAATTCACAAGTAAGCCAGTCTCAGATGAGAGACTGGCTTTCTCTTATGAGGCAACACGTGAATAGGAGGCCACGTGGTGTTTGTACATGTACCTCTCCAGAGGCAGGCTAGGTAGCCAACTGAGCCTCAGGGGTGGGGGGATCACACTAGTTATAGTTTTCAAACTAGGTGAGTTCTTTTACGTGCAGAGGTGTGGCTGTCCTCTACACGAGACACGGCTTTTAACGAGGCTTCCGAACCTCCGCTTGGCGTCGCTACCGTCTAGTATTAACACTGTACGGTGGCGACGTGCTTCGGTGGAAATCAGCAACTCAGTGGCAGACGTACGACGTCATAGCCCTTGCGCTGACTTTCCAACGCCGGCCCACTTTTCTTAACACTTTATATTAGTACACAGTCATAGTCATCATAGTCATAGCCAAAATATACTTACCACACTGTAGTAGAACCTCTTTTAAAGGTTATGCTCAGTGGCCGAACAAGTCTGGTAGCACAGAAAGAATATGATGTGTTTTGTGTAATACAGATCTGTAATGTTCCTTTCATTTGAACAGCATATTGGAATATCTGGTCAATGGCTGGCCTCCCGTGGACGTAATAGAGAGGTGGTCTCTTTATGGAGGTTTGAAAGGGTATGTTTATGAAGGCTTGGGAGTGTTAGAAATTGTCTTGAAATAGAGGTGTTCTCTTTGCAGAGATGTGGTCCTAAATAAAGGTTCTACTGTACACAAAGCCCACGTTACCACAATCCCTTACAATTAGGTGCATTGGCAGATTAATATTCAAATCCATGTGACGCCTTTGACGTCGTTATGACGCCAAATGACTCCAATATGACTATCGTCGCCTCAATTTTTGCTTTCTAGAATAGCCGATGAATAGGCAATAACATCATTTTGATGTAAAGTGAAACATTACCCTGTACCATGAACGATCTGTTGTCACATGGGTTCTAGCTTGGCAGGTGAAAGAGAAGTTCACCGGACAACACATTGATTTGATATGATTTGATTTGATTTTTTATTTATTATAGTGACATAGTATATACAAATCATAAAACTTTTAATTGTGCATTAATTATACCCAGCCCTTCGGGGCTTATTAGTCACTTACAGAGAAAACAATAAAGGTACAAATAGATACCTTTAGTAATAATTTAGATTACAAACAGTGTAATGAAAACAAAACTCTGTACATATTACCCTCGCATCGTTGTGACTAGGGCTTGATATAAAATCAGGACAGTCAATATAGGTCTCCGTTCTGCTGCGTGCAATCGCTCGTCTTGATGGCGTTCCGTCAGGACAGTCTCTTAAACCACAACGTCGTCAATATGAGTATCCACTAATAGGTCTCAATATGTTAAGGTGTAAGCCAACCCTAAAGATGGCTGTTCTTGCACTATTTTCTCACCCGACTGATTGGTTTTCAAAGCGTGAAGAAATACTAATAATTAAATTTAGCCAGAGAGGTACCAAAACAGACACTTACTTAAGTTATCATTTATTAATCTGAGTTATTAATGTAGAGTGCAACGTATACAGATTATGGAAAGGATAACATTATCGTTGAGTTTTAACATACTAACTGTGATGAAATTATGGTTGAAAAAGATAACTAGAATTAGAATTTCTATTTTCCAACTAAGTACTTTTGAATAAGCAAAATGCTTGAAAATATGTATAATTTTCTGATTATATGAAGCAAATTGTCTTTCACAAATACAAGTTAAATATAAATCTTATTGGTAAGCTAGTATAAAAGTAAAAGTAGGCAATGCAAGAATGATTAAATGTTGACATGTTAATTATAAAATGTTGGAAATATACTGTAAATCTTTATTATCGAATTACTTTATATTGATAACATTATATTGTAACACATAGTCCTGAAATACAATACACTCTTTCATGAATATAGAAATAAAAATCAACATTGAAATTAAAATGCTTTTATACTGAGCATACACTGTACCCTTTATTACTCTACATAGTATCATGGGGGGCTGAGGCAAAGATGATGTCATCTTACCACCAGGAGGGGGTGGTGTGGTGCTGCAAAATTGGCACAGTTGACGAAGCGGGGAAAAAGTGGGGGATAAAAAGGCCAAAAATCAGGTGACGTCATTTGTGAACGATCACATATGTTCTTTAATTCTGATGTACAAGGTTCTACTAGTTTCTCCATGGCATAGCACGTAATAAATATTACAGAAATAAATGCATCTGATACATAGTACAGCATAGTATTTTAACACTAACGAAAAATATAATACAATGTGAATACATAAACACAACACCATGATATATTCGCATATTAAACCACCACCTATGAAACATGCACATCAGATCTGCACTATGCATTATATATTGCATTATAATTGCAATATATTGCATTATAATACAATTTTATATTAAGTACAGTACTAAACGTGTTTTTGAATAATTGCAATATATTGCATTATAATACAATTTTATATTAAGTACAGTACTAAACGTGTTTTTGAATAAGATATTTCATGATATATATCATACTGATTCCAGAAGGAAAAATAACGTAATATATTACAACCCCCTTACATTTAATAATTATTTCATACACTTTATATGACACACTCCTCCATTTCAGTTCTAAAGATGGCTAGTTAGATATATCTATTAATGCAAAACATTCAAACAAAACCATATATATTGATATTAGCAAATATAGTATTTCGGACCCATAGATGTCGTCATACGTAACAACACGGCCATTCGTCAAATTATATGGGTAATATCATTTTAGATTATATTTATTTTACTTTCTTTATATCTGTTCAAAGGTTCCAAAAGAGTCCTCAGAAAATTTATTTTTTAATTGATATCCATGTGTTTTGACCTCTTTATCTTGTTCCGTATCAATTATCTTTACAGACTAGCTCTCATGTTTAGATGTATTTACATACATTCAATAATTCGTCCCTTATTATTTCAAATTTTAAATTACTTAACACCGCAGTCACATATTATAAACATTATAGCAACGATCATAACAACATTGTATATAAATAAATATATCTAAACATGAGAACTAGCGATAAGGACCAAGATGTCAAAACGCAGTGTTATGGATAACACATTTGGATTCTTTTTGGACTCTTTTTGAACCTTTGAACTGGTATAAATATAAAAAGAAATAAGTATAATTGAAAATGAGACATGTATGAAGCTGTATACCAAATATCACGTATTACATATGGGTAATATCAAACTGCTAACATTAGTAAAGTGTCACTAGCTTCTGAGAAAGAAATCACTTCATCACTTCGTTATTGGAAAGTCTGATTCAATTTGAACCGACACACTATAGCACATGTTGGGTGAACTGGATCTAGGCATTTTTTGTAGAATAATTAATCCTTATTCCTCACAAAAACGACAAGCTTACACTGTTCAACTATAAAACATACACCAATGCTGACATACACATGGTCCCAATATTTGTCAATGTAACAAATTGTAAAGTTATTCAGTTTGTGTCAGTGTACATAATTGATGCTATACCGACAAAACAGTTCAACTGTTTCAACCGCTGGTAGCGCCTCATCGCGTGACGTCATCATGTGGGCGTGTCACATAACTACATGACATGTACGTGTCACTTGGCTAAATCATGTGAGCATGTCACAGGACTACATCAAGTGACCACATTGACCACATCTAGTTGGCATGTCACGTGACTACCTGTTGATGAACCTGAAGATGCTCATGCTGCGGTGGATGCTGCGGCGCGCGCGTCCGGCCGGGCTGTCGTCGTGAGGCACGTTACCGGCGGCGGCAGCCGGCTGACGGGGCTGTGGCGGCGTCTGCAGGGGCAACAAACACTCGTGAATGTCACTTGATACTCGCAATTCACTGTTTTCATGCTCGAGCGAATTTAGACATACACCAGGTCATTGGCGTCCTATTCACACTAATATTATAATGCCATGGTCATAGTACGGGCCCGTATAATGTCTTCTTCAACTCCCTTCAACGGGTGTTACAGTAGCTCATAGTGTTCATCTCAAGTGTTCTCATAAATAAGGCAATGTGTGTATAGTTCAATCTATCTATTACGACCGCATTGGGGACTGGCTTGAGGTGGTCTCTTTATGGAGCTTTTATTCATAATGGTCTTTTTATGAAATTTGTAACCGTGAGAAAGGCTCTTATTATAGAGGTCGTCTTAATAGAGAGGTGGTCTTCATACGGATTTTTAGTCCACTTTGGAAGATATTTTTTAATACATGTTAACATTAATAAAATTACCAATAGTTATATGATAAGTGTACTCTAAAGTCATTATAAAATTGCTGGAAGTAGAAGGGTTAAGGGGACGAGTAACCTCATTTTAGGCTTTTACTAAACTTTGATTTTCTCTGTTATCATTGCTTCAATTTTTACAAATTATACATCATTGTGTTGGTAATAATCTTAGGGATGATGTACATTTGTCACGCTCCGCAAAAGTGGAACAGTGTTCTCTTTTTTCCTGACCCTCCCCTCCCCCTAAAAGTGGAAACATTTATATGACATAATCGAAGAATATCTACACATTGTTTCACGATATTCACGATTACCTATACATGCCATAAAATAATATTTATTTTATATCAGGAATGTAAATCATAATATTAATTAACGTTTTAATGCTACATTTAAATAGAAAATAGTAGATTCCGATATGAAAAGTTTTAGCGCGAGATAAAATATCAACCCCACAAAAAAGTGGAATATCCAAAACTTAACCGACTCCCACCCCCCTCCCCCTGAGAGGAACACTGTTCCACTTTTGCGGAGCGTGACGAAATGTACATGTACATCATCCCTAACTATGCAGTGATAGTCAGTTGTGCATTGAATGGCGGCACTGAAGAACAAGGTAACATTTCATTCCACAATCAGTGTTCATAACCATTTTAACTTCTTTGTTATATATTGATTTCTTTTACAATTTACTTAACAATGGAGTGTGAGTGTAATCTTTTGAATGATTGATTTTCATTCCAAGTCTGCCTCCCTATACAGACCTATTGTGCCCGACAGTGTATACACACAAGTTATTTATCATCGGGCATAATACGACATTTATGTCCACAGTTGCACCCAACATTTAAATGTATTTATTTACACTAACATGAAGACTACCACACCAAAAACATTCGCTTTAAATGGGGGACCAACAGTTTTTGTGTGAAAATACCACCGCAGAGTCATTAGTGCCTCTATGCACTCTGATTGGCTATTGATATGACCACAAGTCCAGCGAGCACTGCTCCCAACTGTCGTTGCTAGCACACACGCCAGCACATGCTAGCTGCAGTGATGGTGCAGAATGGGCTTGCTCGCTTGTTGGGAGAATCTGCAGTGATGGCGCAGAATGGGCTTGCTCGCTTGTTGGGAGAATCTGCTGATAATTCTAGACTCTCCAATAATACACTGTGTCATAAGAAGAATATCAGGATGAACTAATGTACGCCAAGGCATTTACATATCAGTTATATTTTGGAGGCATATCTTGATAACTGTCAATCATTTTCAAACTTTCAAACTTTCAACCTTACATAACCATGATCTCAATAGAAAGGGCTTAGACGTGACGACTTTATGGAGGTTAGTCTCTTTACCAAGTCTCTCCTCTGCTAGAACTGGGCTATTAAGTTGGCCGCAATAAATTGAGTGTTAATCTCTGTTGGAGGTTAATACCGGCCTCTTTATGAAGGTTTGGACAGTGAGAAATTAATGGCAGTATCAATGGAGAGATGGTCTTTATTGGAGGTTCTTCCGTACCTTATAGAATACAGTGGGTCCTTCCTCCTCCGCTGGCGGCTCCTCCTGAGCAGGTGGTGGAGGTGAGCGCCGAGGCGGTGGTGGAGGTGAGCGCCGAGGCGGCGGCGGCAGTCTCGGGGGTGACTGCGGTCTCTTGGCCAGAGGATCTCGATACTTGTTGCCAGACCTGTATGAGGTTAGACGAACTCTAATGGATATAATCATACAAAGTTTTCTATCGATCCAACTGACAGCACAGGTTTGGGGCAGGAGTGAGTGGGTTGGAGTGACACAGGCCCGGGGACACAGGGATCTACAAGGGGATGGTCAAACCACTACCCCAACCAGAATTAAATTGGTCACTGACATTATAGTTATCAAGCAGAGCAGAATATGTCATATGTACCCCATCTTTTGTTGCGAATGGTAAACATTTATTGACGTAGACATTTAAGTAATTGTACTCCTGCATTTCCGACCACTATGCTTTATGATACTGAATATTAGATCGTAAAAGTAGTATGGCTGTGACGATAGTGTTATATTGACAGGCACGTGGTCTGCTCACCTTGAGTTGTCGTCAGGTGACCCCTCATTTTGACCCCACTCAGCCTGATGCGGATGCTGGTCAGTCTTAATTGTGCGGGCACTGTCTGGATACTGCGGAGGCGGTTTGGTCACTGCTGGAAGCTCAATGTACGATGCCTCTGAAGAGGGCCTGGTGCTTGTAACCTGGAGACAGACACTGAGTAATGAGAGCATTAGGGTACTCAAGTGCAGTGGCACATAAACAAATGAGGGATAGAGACATTTAAAGTGCCCCCAATCAAAGATTATTAGGTAGTCACATCCCTTTGTTCTGTAAATCAATAAATAACTTCTAACATTATGACTAGGTGACCCAAGGAATCCACAGTCGTGGCATCTTGAAGGAATGAATAGAAACATTCTTTTTTCAAATACAAATATGCAAATTAGCTTGATTGGATTGGTCACAGGCACCAGCATCTTTATATACATTTCCGTGGCATTGAATTGATAATTGGCACACTTTACTATCTTTTTCAAATGGAGCACTCCTGTAAAACAAACACGTCCGCACCTGACTGTCAGCCTGACTCTCTGCACGGCCCCTACTCGGGTCGTATTTGGCATCCAGGGCCATGCTGGGCTTGCGCATCCTGTGGTGCGTTCTGGTGGGGGCCTGCGAGGGAGTCTCCCGCCTGTGCGCAGGGGCCGCCATGAAGCGAGCTGCGTTCTGCTCGTACTGACGCTCACTGACGGGAGGAGGAGGCCTGATGTTGCTGCTACGGGGTCTGTTGCCACAAAGAAAAAAGTACAATAACGTCTCTGATTAAGGCCACCTTCCTGTGTGGACATTAATGCATTTCTTTGTTTCCGTATGTATCATACAGAAAATGAACCTCTCTTGTAAGCACACAAGTGGATCAGTCATATAATTATGTGTAGGATTCAAATGTAACCACATGCATGCTGAGCTAAACCGACCATATTGCAATTGAGACCACTTAAGACCAGTACTAATCCACCATTGTTCTCAAGGGAGAGGTTCTACTGTATTTTGACAATTGGGGGCTTGTCCGGGATAAGCTAAAGGCACCTACTGTATATGGCCGCCATCTTCCTCCTCATCATAAATGGGCGGCTGTGCAGGAACGAAGCTAACTCTCTTGTTGGAACGCGCTGTGCTGAGTGGCGGCTTGATGGCTGGTGGAGGGTGGGATGACATGCTACTGCTGGGGATAGGATTGTAACTGTACCTGCCTGCAGAAATAATATGGGATGCAATAGGTACAGATTTGAATGCACCATGAATCATTACAATATATCCATATATAATCAATTGTCCACATGTACGAGAACCACTTCAGTGAACGCTGGACAATGTACTATGGGACAGGATCATTAAACCCCTCAGTTGGTATGGGATAGCTCTTAACACTGTCAGCGTGACCGAGTGATCTAATGAGCCTGTGTTATGAATAGCGACTTCTTGGTGAATACATGCAACAATGGTAGTGGTTCAGGGTTTGAGTACCAGCGGTGGCTATCTTCTACAGCCCTGTTATATAGACGTGAAGAAGAAATACTCAGCAATAACAAGTATGACAAACAGCCCAATGAAGTCTACTGCTATAGACATATTGAGGCCATTTTTCTGTCCTGCATTCCCGTTAAACCACCAACGCAATTAAACGTCTAGAAAAAGGTGACATTCATATTTGTACTCATTAAGTTCATTCCCATGAGTGGTCTTAAGGAGTATCAAAGTAGCAGTAGTGGAAGATCTAAAAGCTTTAGTTTAACCTCTAATCCAATCCCAGTCCGCATTCTGGACATGAATACACATACATTGTAATTTCAAAATATTTTCCCTGGACTCGCCTCGGGAACGGATTTCGAGGTCCGCAACTGAACAGTATCCATAATCTAAAGTACCTTAGCCTATCTCAATGCCTTTAAATGATCTGACATGAAGGCCTATTCTAAAGCCTCTGTTTTGACGCCAATTTTGCAAAGAGTTTTGCAAAAGTGACGTCATTTACTAAAAGCACATGGCTTCTATTTTAGAAACAGCAGTCCAGCTGTAGTTGGGTATTTTCCCGTTTAAGCACGTGGTACTGTTCATTAATTCACAAAAAAACAGTCCCAGTTAGTATCGGGAAGCTTTAGCATGTAGTACTGTTTATTTATATTGGGAAATGTTTGATGAAGTTCTGTTGTGTAATATTTAGTTTATTTGATACTCTATTGTTACCTGATCATGGATAATGAAACAATTAGACATAGCTTTCAAAAGATTGGATATGAACATTTTTAAGTATATGTACTTTATCAAATGATTTTAAGTTTTCTTTTTCACACAACAAGCACTTATAATTAGGTAGGAGGTTGAAGTCTGACATCCTTATTTATTTTTATTGGTGTACTGTAGTTAACGTTTGGGGAACTATTTTTTGGAGGTGTATCTATTTTGGTAAAAAGAAACTGCAGCTGCTGGTAGTGAATACTCTGGTTTTAAAGGCTATAACAGGGCAGGATATTTGAGGCTGCATATTTAATATCAGTGGAATTCCTAGGGTTTTGTAAAAGACCTTATATCTATTAGGGCTTGAGGCCGTCACAATTGTACTTGCTCTTTATCTTTGCACTTAATATATGGTTGACACGAGTGGTTTATGTAATAATAGAAATAAAAAAAAACTATTAGATATAAGGGCTTTTGAAAGACTAAAAGTACCTGGACTATTGTCGGGCATCTTGCTATTTCTACGCTTCATCCTCGACGTTTCGGGTTGGTCTTCCTCGCCTATATAAAACTTGGCCGGGTCAGGACTAGGTTCCTCTTCAAGTGGACCTCCCTGAATTCAAACAATTACAGTAGAACACTCAATTGAGACCATCTCTATAACAGTTATATGAAAGTTAACTTTAACCCGAGAAGTATTGTTTTGATTTTAAGTTCTAATGGAAAAATTCAATTGTGCTGTAACCATTTTGGCCAGAGAAATGGTGTTTTTGTAAATTAAAATTATAATTGAGAAGCTCTCTCTAGAGATGAAAAGCTTATTTTAATACAAAATGAAAAGAATTATACTGTGATTTTGGAACATAAAACTCAGTGGTAAGGCAAGACAAACAAAATGATAGTGGTAACAATACTTATCTTATTTTAGATAAAATGTGTAAGCCTACTTACGGCTTTAAATTTTCAATACATGAAATCTAAAATCCATACTGAAACCATGATGACTTATACAAAGAATAGAATACCTTGACTCCTATAACTACCAGGGTAAAGTACTTTGTTGCATAAACATCTTATCAAATGTTGCAATTCTTAACGTTGTTCAACATTACGTTTCCCAATGATATGGAACCTGGCCATGTGGACACCTTCAATTTACGCACACTTTTCACTTTTCCAGGAGTCGTCCACAAAAGACAGGTTCCACTGTCTACACAAAATGTCATAGGTTAAAATCAAAATCCTTCTACTGAGCCTGGTGACACCTACCTGGAAAGCCTGGTGGTTGGGAACTGGTGGTCGTCCAGGATACACAGAGCCCCGTCTATAGTGGTCAGGCACCCCATGATGTGCTAAGTTTGCTGGAAGTGACGGGCTCTTGTGGGTTTCAGGGTGGCCGTTATGATATGCCAGGTTAGCTGGTAGTGAAATTCTGTTGTTTCGTGGAAGACCTTGAGCTTGTTGATCAGCTGCTAAAAGAGAACCTCTGTGGTGTTGCTGAGATGGATGTCCGTAGTCCTGATTAGGTGCTTGGTTTTGGTTCCGGTATGCGTAGTGATGCTGATTGCCTGGTACGTTCTCTCTGTGGTAGTCTTCTGGATACCGTGGATATTGATTGACTGGTAGAGGTTCTCTGTGATATTGATCCGCAGGGATAGACGCCCTGTGGTCATAATTCGGGTTATAGTGAAGTTGCGGAGTATATTGCTGAGGTGGTTGATGTTGAGATTGCGATAAGGGATGGTGGTAGTTGGGATCTGATTGGTGTAATCGTGGTTGTTGGGGATTCTCTGGGTTGTTCCAGTGACGATGTGGCGGTTGGTAAGATGGTTGTTGGTGAACAGATGGCTGGTGTGGGCCGGGTTGATGTTGGTGGTAATCAGGTTGTTGTTGATATGCTGGTTGGTGAGCAGTATGTTGCTGAGGAACTGGGGGTTGTTGATGAACTGGGGGTTGTTGATAAACTGGTAGTTGTTGATGAACTGGTGGTTGATGATTGTGAAGCGGTGGAGGTTGTTGCTTATGTTCTTCCACTTGCTTGACTGGCGCTGTTGGTGGTGCATTGACAGGATTATGATGGCAACTGCAAACATGCTGATGGCTAGCAGTGGTTAGAGGTATTGCTTGCGCTGTTGGTTGTGGTGTTGGTTCTGAGATAGCTGTAGCTGGTGGCTGTATGGGTGGTTGGGGAGTTGTTTGTGAGACTGGTAAATGTGTTGATTGTGAAACTGGTTGAGGGGCTGGTTGTATGATTGGCTGAGGAGCTAGTTGCACAACTGGTTGAGGAGCTGGTTGAACAACTGGTTGAGGAGCTGGTTCCACAACTGGTTGAGGAGCTGGTTCCACAACTGGTTGAGGAGCTGGTTGAACAACTGGTTGAGGAGCTGGTTGGACAACTGGCCCAGGGGCTGGTTGCACAACTGGCTGAGCAGCTGCTTGGACAACTTGTTGAGGAGGTGGTTGCACAACTGGTTGAGGAGCTGGTTGCACAACTTGTTGATTGGCTGGTTGCACAACTGGCTGATGGGCTGGTTGCACAACTGGCTCAGGGACTGGTTGCACAACTGGCTGAGGAGCTGCTTGGACAACTTGGTGATGAGCTAGTTGCACAACTGGTTGAGGGGCTGGTTGCATGCCTGGTTGAGGATTTGGTTGCACAACTTGAGGAGGTGGTTGCACAACTTGTTGTGTGGCTGGTTGCACAACTGGCTGAAGGGCTGGTTGCACGACTGGCTCAGGGGCTGTTTGCACAACTGGCTGAGCAGCTACTTGTACAACTTGTTGAGGAGGTAGTTGCACCTCTGGTTGAGGAGGTGGTTGTACAAATGGCTGATCGGTTAGTTGTACGACTGGCCCAGGAGCTGGTTGCACAACTGGCTGAGGAGCAGCTTGGACAACTTGTTGAGGAGATGGTTGCACAACTGGTTTAGGGTCTGGTTGCATGACTGGTTGAGGAGCTGGTTGCATGACTGGTTGAGGAGCTGGTTGCACGACTGGTTGAGGAGCTGGTTGCACGACTGGTTGAGGAGCTGGTTGCACGACTGGTTGAGGAGCTGGTTGCACGACTGGTTGAGGAGCTGGTTGCACGACTGGTTGAGGAGCTGTTTGCACGACTGGTTGAGGAGCTGGTTGCACAACTGGTTGTGGTGTTGGCTGTGAAATTGGTTGGGATGTTAATTGTAAAGCTGGCTGTGTAACCACTGGTTCAGCTAGGTTATCATTTCCTCGTGTGGAGTCCTCAAGAGCTTTTATTGTTTCGTTTTCTGGAGTTTCTGGCTTTGCTCCAATAACACCTGCCCCAAGAAGTCCAGCTGCCAGTAATCCAGCTGCTATCCCTCGACTGGCAGGCCTAGACACATCTGATTCTCTTTGGACAACCACAGACTCTATAGGTTGTGGCAACTCGTGGGATGACTTCGTTGCTGATTGTGATTTTCCTGCTGGATCTGTTTGATGCTGAACAGCTTGTGTACCAGTAGCCCCGGCTCCGAGTAATCCAGCAGCCAACAAGCCAGCAGAAATTCCACGACTTGCAGGTCTTGTGAGCTGGACAGCTGAATGCTGCCTCTCAACAGTATGTGATTCTGCACTCTGTACGTTCGAATCAGGCAATAGTTCCGTTGTTTGTGATTGTCCGTAGCTTGGCGTTTTTTCACGTTGTGGAGGTTGTTCAGGGTCTGGTTGTTGAGCTGACGTCTCTGCTGTCGCACCAATAGGCGCAGCTCCCAACATTCCAGCAGCTAACAACCCTGCAGCAATACTTGGAGTAGTCTGGCTGACGGGTTTGTTATCTGGTGTGCTTTTAGTATCCGGTTCTCGTTGTGGAGCATCAGTTGATTTTTCCTTTCTATAGTGTATCTTGGCTTTAGTTTCTAACTCATTAACAGGCATATCTGTTGTCACCAAACCTGCAAATAACCAGCAATCAAGAATGATTCGTTTTATCCCCTTTGCTAACATAGAAAGCGTGTATGACTATAATTACAATTTGCAAATATATTACTGTGTCTTAAGCAAAAACAAATAATCTCACCGGCACCAATCAACCCTGCAGCCAGCAGACCAGCTCCTATCCCAGATGATGCTCTCTCAGCAGGTGTATGAACTGGTGGTACTTCTTCCTCATTTTTGCTGACCTTCTGCACTTCAGATTCCGTTCCATCACCGTCATCATCTGCCCTATTTCCACCAGTATCACCCACATTAACATCAGTATCACTCACACCATCTGTGTCCGTCTGATCAGTTTTCTCTACATTCCCACGCTCATCTCCAGGAATGTGTTCTTTATCGTCCTTTAGTTTAGCATTCTTGTTAGGTTTTGTGTCAGTTTGCTCGCTATCCTCCACTGGCTTCTCCTCAACCTCCTCTTCGAGCTTCCCCTGCCTCATCACCAGCTGGCTCTTGGGCTCCTCCTCTGCCTCACTCTGCTGCTTGCCAAACGCAGTCTCATAGTCCTCGTCTACAGTTGGCGGGGCTGGAATCATACTAGAGCGTGTCAACGTGGTATGGTGTTATGATGAGAACACATTGCATTTGGTTGTTATTACAATGAAAGTATGCAAACTTTGGCAAATAATCATTTACTTGTCGTTTTCAGTGTTTGATGATACCACAACATCATCGAAGTGCTCACTGTTGAACTTAGTTGATAATATCAATAACTATTACTTTTTATAAACTTGTAGTTTCATTTGTTTCAAACATAGAACGATCATGATAAAACAGCCATTCATTGTTTTTTCCCCACTGTATTACGATACTCACCAAAATTATATGCAAATGTTGGTTTTGTTTTCGCGATTGCTAAGTTGTCCAAGTAGTCTGTGAAATAGAGAGATTGCAGTTGTAAACATTAAGAACATTTTTACATTCTAAAATCACAAATCAAAATACATTTCAACAATAAATAATATTAAAATTCAAGAATATGGATATTTAATTTCAATTTCAATTTATCTGATTGATTCATATGATACCCATACGTACATACAGACAGGTGTAATTTGTATGTAAATTGAAAAAAAAATCATCTCCTTACATGTAAACTTTGGAGCAGGTTCAAACTTTGCCTTGTTGGCATTAGACGTGTCAACGGTCTCTTTCTTCTGGAACCACACAGCAAATGCTATATTATATCAGCAATTATAAAAGATGTTGTGTTTCACCACCCAGAGTTCTTCACCTTAGTTGAAACCAGAAACAATAATCTACTTACATATATTTACCCACTAAATAAAAAGAGATGGGACTATCTTATATTTCTAATCTTATCCCAAACACCAGCTATTCAGAAATAATGGAAGCCACAGATTGTCGAGGGAAAAGATTTCCACATTTTCAATCTGAATAGCTGATAAATTCAAATAGTAGAATATTACACTCCATAACCTGCATACACTCTATCCACACTGTTCCATTATTATGTGTACGATTTACTTGAGTACCTTAGTATTCCCAACTCTACACATCTCCCCATATTGCCGACCCAACAACATGCTATCACATTGTATCACTGACACTGACCAGATGCTTTGGTGTACGCATTCCAGTATACAATTCAACCCAACTCACCACCTCACTGGCCGGTGTCTTAGTCGCTGTGTGCTTGGCTATCTTGGCCTTCACTCCAGGGGGCAGTGCCGCCGTTGAGGCCTTCCTACGGTCTAGGTCAGCCGCCCGGCTTGCCTGCCTCGCGGCAGTCTCAGGCGCTGTCTTCCGTGGGTCCAGAAGATCACGTACTGATCGCTGAGGTGCCACAGGGGTGCTGGGTGTGGTGGTTACCAGTGAGTCCGGTGTGCTTTTAAACATGAAAAACATGGTATAAACAGAGGTGGTTACATTAGCTTGAAAGAGTCGATGTTTGACATCTGAACATTAATACATTGTAGAGACACCAACTTGTGTTTTTTCTTGTTGACTTGGTGCATTCTAAAAGCGTTTATACTTTCCCAATTGTTATATCACTGTTACATTTGACGCTGAACGCTTTTAAAGCATACCACGGAAGCTTTCAAGTTGCCATCAACTCTTCGTCAGCCATCTTTATCGTGTTCTCAATTGTGTAAAATGTATTTAACAGGTACGAACATGATTTAACAGACAAACAATATGCTGTAACAAAGAGACGCACTTCTGTTGGGTATAATTGTGTGTACAAGACAATACACTGAACATAACAGGCATAACGTACCCACGTTTATGATCTCTGATGTCTCCTGTAGACAGACTGACTCCGTTTTGGAACATGTCGTCACTCAGAGGTGCTGTAATCACAGTAAATGGGTTACATTTAAGGCTCCCACTGCAGGTACGGGAGTCCGTACCTCTAACACCACTACGGGTATGGGTGCTATTTACATAAATATTCTAACAACAAGAAAGAAACCCATGTTACATTAGAATGTTGTGGCAGAGGCTCTCATCATGGAACAGAAACTCTGGAAAGTGTATACATTCTAACAGGTTCTTCTGATACAGATGATTGTGAATTTTCTTGCCTTCAGCTCTTTCTCAGCCAGCAGAAGGTACAACAATCCACAATGGAATGAATTTAATGTGCCATAAAAGACTTTGTGACTTGTATTTTGTTTATTCGGATATTTAGTAGTTTCACAACAAAAGATTTATAACTAATGTCATTAGAATAAACATTTGTATTTGAAATCCAATAGAGAACTGCTCCTAGATAGGATAATATGTCATGTCACGCACTGTTGGAGGTCTGGCTGTTTATGGATATGAGTTCTTACAGAAAACATTGTATAGAATAATCTTTAAAGCTCATTATGTAGGATGTCGTCTACATTAGCATTTGCTGTAAATCTGAAATTCACATGCATTGCAATAATGCCACTGACCTGCATCATATGGAGCTGGGGCTGTCTGGGGCTTGTGGGATATCCCCTTCCTATCTTCATTATCATGTTCAGGGGTGTGAGATGGTAAAGTGACCGGCTTAAATAGGGGTGATCCAACAACAGTGGTAAGGTCATCGACCGGATGAGAGGATGCTGTTAGAGGAGCTACTGACCCCGCGAGTACGGGATGCGACTCGATGTCCGGCGTATCTGTAGTATGACATAATAGTTATCGCTTTAATGTGGGTAAATCTAGTATCGTGTGGTGCATTTAGGAGATTGTGAAAGGTCGCGGGTTCAATGGGTGACATATCCAACAAATGGAAGCAAAATGAGATAGGTAAGACCCTTTGAAAGTCTTACTGGTCACAAAAGTCCACAAGTTTGAAAGTTTCATACCTTTACTACTGACCATGGTTAGTGTTCTTTCCAACTGTGGTATCTCTGTGTTTGTCTCGTTTGGTGTATTTTCTGTTGTTGGTTTGTCCTTGTTGGACTTCTTCTTTCTTGATTTTGTATGTTTATTGACATTTGAAGCTTCTCGTTTCACTATTATTACATTTGAAGCTTCTCTTTTCACTTTCATAACATTTGAAGCTTCTCTTTTCACTTTCATAACATTTGAAGCTTCTCTTTTCACTTTCAGAACATTTGAAGCTTCTCTTTTCACTTTCGGAACATTTGAAGCTTCTCTTTTCACTGTCAATGGTGTCTTTCCAAGATTTGAAGGCTCCCTTTTTATGGATTGCGTTTTATGCATACTGATGCTGGATGCTTCTTTAGTTATTTGCAATGGTTTATGGCTAACACTAGAAACTTCTCTCTTGGAGAGTTTACCAACATTTGATGTCTCTCTCTTCATGGTCTTTTGGGCTTTGTGAATGGCAGACTCTTCTTTTGGCAACTTAGAACTTTGTCCCACGTTACTGGGTTCTTTACAAATAGGCAACGCAGTCTTTGTTTCAGCGTTCTTCACTTGGTGAAGAACTATTACAGTCTGTGGGGTTGGTGTCACAACCCCTTGTTGGTCTGGAGCTGGAATATGCTGCTCCATGGTGGAGGCCCTGCGAGGGGGACTAGGAGACCTTAACGGAGGCGTGGAAATGATCTTTGCCACTGTCTGTTGTTTTTGTGGAACTGACTCTGAAGGCAAAACTGATTTCACGTCTGACTCAACTGCCTTAATCTCCTTTGCGGTTGTGTTTGAATCTGCCATAACTGCTCCACTTTGCGATGTATCTGCATTTGTGTTGTTACTGTATGAATTGGAGTTTACACTCACAGTGGCAAATTGTTCATTCTTGTAATCATTTTTCTCATTTTGTGAATGCTTTGTTTTGTCTTGTATATTTGAAGTCTGTCTATCTCTACCAGTAATTCCAGTTCCCATTGCCACAGCCTTTCTGTGATTATCTTCCTCATCTTCGCTAGATGATTTATCACTTTCTGATTCACTGCTGGAGTTTTCATCACTTGACTCTGATGATGAACCTGTGCTTTCTTCCTTGTCTTGTTGTTTAGCTTTCAGCTTGTCTGTTTCATATGTTTTTACTGCCTGGGACTCCACAGTGCCTTCCTGCTTTGTTTCATTCTCCTGTCCCTGTTCATTGGCATTTGGCTCCTTTGATCGCCTACTCTCTTGGCGCTTCAAAAATACAGCCACTGAGCTTCTCCGTCTATTGTTATCAAAATCCTGATGATGTTCCTCATTGTCTTTCTTTTCAATAGTTTCATCACGACTGTTATTCAATTGATCAACACTTGATGTCCTTCTTGTTGCCTGCTTTTTGAGAAAAACTGCCACTGATTGCCTTCTTGAATTGGGAACAACATTCTTCTTTTTTTCATTAGGTTCCTCCCTCTCTACACTACTTTTAACAATAGCACTTTCGTTTTGTACTTCTGAATGAGTCTCCGCCTTACCCTCCTGAGCATTAGCCTTCATGAGGTAACTGGCGTTTGCTGCTCTCTTTGCTTCCTGCTGCTGGAAATATAATTCCAGTGCGGTGAGAGGTGCCTTCCTCTCCCGGTTTACTTGTGGAGGAGGAGCAGCAGCTGGTTTTCTCTCAGGAATCTCAATGTCCTCATCACTTGAGGTTTCTGACTCATCACTTGATTCCTCAGATGTATCACTTGACTTAACAGTCTCAGCCTTTATATTACTCGGCAGTGGCTCTGCTTTGATGTTTTTCGGCACAGGCTCAGACTTTACAATACTTTGCTTCCTATTTTGAGACTCCTTGCTTGAATTAGCAACATCATTACTTTCATCCTGTTCCATAATTTCTTCCAATGCTTTCTCCTTTTTCTTTCCTACTCGGAACTTTTCTTTGAAAACTTGCCACTTTGATTTTTTCGGTTCTTCTTTCTCCTCCACTTTAACTACAGTCGCATTAGACTCTAGCCTTCCGTATATGTCTTCTACGTTTTGTTTTTCTGAAGACTGGGTTTCGTCTACGTCATGTCTCTTCTTTTTGCTATCTATAATAAAGAGAAATGGATGTACAGTTGACAATTTACTCTTATGCATGTGTCACATAAACATGAAATCTTACATTATGGTGATGATTTAATTGAATGAAAATCACTTCTTCATGCCACCAGAAACAGATATTTGCTACACGAATATTCAATATACCATAGAACCTCCAACTAACACACACTTATATTGATACAACCTCTACAGAACACTCTTTCTCGCTGTTCCAACCCATGATAAAGAGCAGAACCTCACAATAAACCTCCATAATAAGACCAATTTTGATTTGAAGAATTATATAATAAAACATGTAACCATAAAACATAAATCATTCTGAATTACTATTTTTCAAAATTATGAATTCCAAATTAGTACCCACATATACAGAATAAGACGAAATAAACAGCCGCGAAAATAAAACCAACAGTCATATACAAAATAAGCAATTTTCATATGACTATTACATAATGATATGGCAGGTGATCGCACCTTTCTTTTGGCTCGGCGTGTACTCCTTGGTTTTCTCCCATGTGTGCAGTGACTTGTACTCGCGCGCCTTCATGTACTCGCGGGACTTGAGGTACTCGTGGCCCTGATACTCATGCTGGTTGTACGTGTGTTTGGACTTCTCTGGCAGGATCTGACCGAATGTGGTGAATGAACCACCTACATAGTACAATAACAGACTTTAAGTGCAATATTGTTTATTAAAAAAACTCAGAGATTGAGGAATTGTGGTACGAATGTGTTAGACTATGTGTACAAGTAACCCAATAAAACACGACTCCGTAACATGTCTGTCTGACATCCTTGGGCGCATGCTAAGATATTTAAATTGTCACCGTATTTTGAAGACTCACATTTACAATAGTACCCTCTCCCCTATAGTTTTAATTTTGAAGGAAGCACTCCCATCATTTTTATGGTCCAGGCGCGTGTTTAGCTTTTTGTAAAGGGGGGTTCAGTATTTCTAATCGCAGACTATTGTACTCCTCTCCCCTGGGATGCACTCACGTGGCAATAGTGAAGTGTCTGGCACAGACTCTTTGCGCTTGATGTTGCTGGTTGGCACCAGAGAGCCCTTCCTGGACGTAGGGAGAAGTGACCCTCGCTTCATGGGCACAATGGAGCCGCGTTTCTTGTCTACAACCAAAGATTTACAGTCAGAGAAAAGAGGAGAGATTGTGTGAAAAACATAGATTGAAATAATTGTGGTCAAGATAAAATGTTAAACATATAAAGCACAAAACCCCCGCCCGCTGCACTCGCCATCAAACTCTTCCCAAGCACCCACCCTTTTCAAACTGTTCTTGGCGTGACTCTAGAGAGATCTCCCGTGGTGTGATGATGTCTTCATCCGAGTCCGTGCGCATCTTGAGGAAGGCGTCGAACGTGAAGAAGGTGTCCTTCTCCTTGCGCTTCTGCTGGTTGGTGCGGTCCAGGCTGTGCGTGAAGCCGGAGTGGTTGTTGTGGGACAGCTTGTAGTCACCTGCACATGCGATTAACACACAGACTTACAGCTAGGTTCAGACTTTTAGATTTCTGATTTTAGGGGTCTGGTTCTCGGTTACGTATTACATATACAGATTGAACTTCCAGTTAGTTATATAACCTTATGAAGATTAGACATGCGGGTTAAAGGTTATACGGACTAAAGTAAAACTATAAAACTGTATACAAAGAACGTACTAACAGACGTTTCATATCGCATCCGCTGTGTTTCTTCAGTGTGATCGTCTTGGGGTTACGTCATCACACTTACCACGTGACACAGTGAAGATACATTGCAGATGCTATGTGAAACGTCTATGTATAAGTGTGTGTAAGTCCATTACAACAGCTATTATAGTTTCAATCGTCTATATGATCAATCATGAATAACTACTACAAAAAGTTGACTAAAACGCTTTCTGCAACAATGATGGCCCTGTAGATCAGCCACATGGCGAACACTCACCCTTTGCCTTGTACTCGTGGGGCTTGTAGATGTAGTCCCCCGTGTCCACGGCTGCCAGGGCATTGTTGTTGTTGGTGTCCAGCGAGCCGTGCGAGTGCGTGCGCGTGCGCCCGCGCCGCTTGCTGGCCGCGCCTGCTCCATCCTCAGTGGGGATCACAATCACTGGCTCAGGTTTCATTGCTACAGTACTCTTGGTGCTATGATTTTGGTTCAATATATGATAAAATAGTATCCATCTTTGGGACAACTAAAAATATTAGATGATCTTATGTTTCGTGGTGAATAGGCTGAATAGAACTTGTTGGTCTGGTTGAAAGCTCATGTAAGTTGCTAATATTTTTTCTTGGAGGAAAGTCTTATTGATGAATTTTGCTGAAGTGTCGTTAACCCTGTTAAATGAATTGACTTTCTGTTGAAGGGGTGTAACCACATACATTGTACATAGGGTGTTAGACCGTAGAATATAATCAGCCGTAAATTGTGACCGGTCATAAATTACGTTATTAATGTAAATTTTGATCAGCCCCCCCGCCCCCCCCCCCCCAAAAAAAAAGTCTAACTGCCTAAAAAGGTAAACACCGTAAATTGTAATCTAGTACACGATGCGTTAGACGGCTGGCATCTGCTCTCAGGCCACCACACACATTTTTCGGTGCAACGAGAGAGCGTTCAAATGGCACCACAATGGTCTATCTATCATCATTCTGGCTTGATCAACGCCTCGTCAGATTTGGACCTCGGGTGAGGTCACGTGCCAAGCCGACGAGTGGACGGGACGCAAACTTGAACACCTTCGTTCTCGGTGATGCATAGACCTATCTAGAAGTATGATACATGAAAAAGTTTCTACTGTTGAAGCTTTTTCTATTAGTGACAGTCCCATGGCATTGTCGTATGCCAGAGAATAACACGCGTGAGATTCCTGAGTAGGCTAACAATTTAAGGTGTCACATTTTGCGGCAGCTAGACCATTTTTGGAGGCCGTAAATTATAACCGACCACAATTTGTTGGTCATATCTTACTGTCTAACATAAGCTGTATTATCTGAACACTCGTCACTTGATGTTTAGGCTGTTCACTTTATATCCAGATTAAGCATATTTGTATATATATCAGATATTTCACAATCACCAAGTTAACAAAAGGGTCCTTATAGTAGTGCTTGAGTATAGTCAGATTATAAACAGTCACAGCATACATGTGCAAATCCAAAACATGAGTATTCCCTACGAGGTTTAAAAACAATCCATTTTCTGCATTTGCCCATGAAGTATAACCCGAAAAACTACTCTGAAATCACAAGAATAACACTGAAATCACAAGGGTAACACTAAAATGACACTGTATCAGATCCTTTGCAAGCGTTTACGTGTAAAATACCTCATGTCATCAGCACAATATACAATCATATTTCTCCACAGCCAAGTGGCTTTGGCTGGCAATCGTCTGGGTGGCGATCTCCTTCCACCCGTTGCTGGCACGTGGTTTAGAACGATTTCACCAGAGCCCGCAAATGCCTGAATACTGAACAACCTTCACAAAACGTCCAAACTGATTGCTGCTAAACAAAGGGGTCACCATCAAAGAGCTCATCGGTTACATTTTATGGGTTTGAAATGAAGTAACAGCAAATGTAACTGTATGGCTTTGTAGTTCTAGAAATGTATTCGCTAGTACATCATGGTGATTGACACGCGTTGG
Organism: Streblospio benedicti; assembly: GCA_019095985.1. Taxonomy (NCBI): domain Eukaryota; kingdom Metazoa; phylum Annelida; class Polychaeta; order Spionida; family Spionidae; genus Streblospio; species Streblospio benedicti. The sequence continues at coordinate 45,997,074 of CM032669.1, forward strand.
GGTATTACCGTATCAATTTCGTTAATCTTCATATAAGAACATTATATATTATCCATGTGTATTTTGACAATGGTATTCAATATCAATTAGAATATTGGGAGGCAAAGAGAGAGAGTCACTGAAAAGTGTATGTCAAACAACAAAAGATGAGCCATGGCAGCCAAAACGCAGTGACCATAGCAGGAGAAATAGGTGAATAAATCCATTAGACGCTATTCAGCTTTCTATCTTAGAAGAAAAGCTTGGCATTTAAAGACAAAGGTGAACAATTTGAATTATTGGACGAGTTATGAGTTCAGCCAAGTTATGGCCTTGAATGTAATCGCGAGAAAGAATATGAGTGGAGTATGTTTATTGTAAGCATGATCGTGTAGGTCTACCATGTTCGTTGAAAGTGACACATCTAAAAATTTAAAACACATGAATTCACTCTCTATGAGAGGTCGTCTCTAAGTATTCTCTGTGTTCTTCTTGCACGAATAAAATTTTCCATAACGATTTTATTGATATCGAGGCTATGTGTAAAAAAATATGCTTTTAAGAAAATATAGAAATATGTCAACGGTGTCACTAAAAGTTCTACAGATCAATTATTAAAATACATGATGCAAGCCACACAAAATATTACTCATGCAAAGAAGACTAATATAAAAGTTTGACTTCTTATAGAGAGGGGTACTTGTACTAAGGTTCCTGAAGAGGATACTACATGGCTCAACTAACAAACTGATGAAATCGTAACTATGACTATCGTCCTGTACACTCTTGAATATTGCTGTGGAATCTGGGACCCAACAGACAAGGATATGGTGGCCTCCCTTGAGGTCATCCAACGAAGAGCACCCCATTGAGTGTGAGAGTATCCCATGGTAAAATAGATACGTGTGTCCTGGATCAAGACATCGGATGGTCAAGCCCGGCAGATCTGTGCAGGAATCATCTGCTTCATGGTAGCTTTGATCATATGATTCGATGTCATTATAGAGTCCAAGTAGAGATAGAGTGCAATCATGATGGGTCAGGGCTTGCCAGACTCGAAACAAAGTACAGTGCCATGTTGTCTATAAACAAACGAGTTCAATGTCACTGCACTAAAGCATATGAGAATACAACTAAACGATACAAAGTGAAAGAACTGACAAATAACTTCATGAAGAATGGCAATATCCACTCTTTGATTGACACAGCAGTGGAGAGATCTCAGAAAACAATAAATGATGAAAAAGATGGTAATAAAAATATGCTAATAAAGCTGGCAAACTAATGAATTTGCTATATAGTGACATCAGTTTCATGAAATAATTCCAAATACAAGTAGGAAAACCATGAAACTAAATCAAAAGCCATGGTGGAATGACGAATTACAGGGTTTATGAGATGAACAGTGTTAAAATGAAAGAGCCTTCTTGAAGACCACTACTAAATCTCACGTCATCCCTCAAACCACCTGTGGAGAAAATGATGAGAAACGGAGTGGTCTATAAAGTAATGTGTCCTTGGTGTGAAGCGAGCTATGTCGGACAGGTGAGCCGACATCTCCACACTAGCATCCGTGAACATTCAAGGAATACAGGTCCGATGAAGAGCCATTTGGCACAGTGCAACACCACTCACAGAAGAAGAGGTGGATATCTTGAAAAGCACTTCAAGGCGGGGAGGCGCATCTATTGACGTTGGGGGCACTGTTCATTGAGGAAATAAAACCCATGATCAACACCAAGAGCCATGACCACCAAGATTTAGATATTGGCAGCACCTGCTGATCTCTTAATCGATCTTAATCCTTACTTTGTTGTTTTGCGATTCATCTTCTGTATTATACAGGTAATATTGACGACAGTGCTGTTCTGAAATTTAAATTTATCCATTTTGCATAATGTTCTGATGATGACCGTATAAGGTCGAAAATATTTAATTAAAATGTGAAAGAAATATTAAAGATGTTGGTTCTATCATTTATAATAAAAAACTTGCACAATTGTTTTTGAAAAAGAATTTTGCAGGAGTTGAAGCACACCCTAAATAAGCAAGACGGAATCAAATCCATTATCCTATGCACACTATGAAACTGCTTTCAATCTTCAATCTTCAATCTTAATTTCCGAAAGCGCCGATGGCCGTACAGGAAATTTTATGCATTTGTGACATACCATGTACATGAATTAATTATAAACAAGTGCAATAATAATAATAATAATAATAAAACAATTACAGTGAATTAGAAAAACAACAAAAACAAAAACAAACACAACAACAACAACAACAACAACAACAACAACAACAACAACAACAACAACAACAACAACAACAACAACAACAACAACAACAACAACAACAACAACAACAACAACAACAACAACAACAACAACAACAACAACAACAACAACAACAACAACAACAACAACAACAACAACATTTCTAATGACTATAGTACTAAACAAGAGTCCAGGTATTACATACTTTCTCCCAATGTAAAGGGGTCATCCATATTACTGACTTAGCTTCAAAAATGTCTTGTGTGCCTGTTCATAGTAGGAGATTCGACTAAATATAAGCCTCACTTGAAGAAATGACAGCATAGGTTTAATTACAATTGGACTTTAAACTGGAATACATAATCAAACCAGATGGGACATTATGTACATAGCATTCATATAGGTCCTACATCAAGACAGTCCATAATATGAACTCTCCGTGGTGATGTCAGCAGGCATGTAATGTATGACGTTGTGATGCTGGCTCTTCCACTGTTCGTACTATGATAGTAAGTCCCGGCTATAATTCACCTCATAGAATGTCTGAAGGAGTCATTAATCTCCCACTCTTTGACAACAGTACTTACACACAGTGACATACATAGCTATCTGACCAGACACTGATGTATTATTATATCATGATTCTGAAGCACTGTCAACGCTATAAACGGAAAATTAAAAAAAAAGTACCAGACAACTGAAGACCGTTCAACTGTTTATTTCCACTTTCCACTATTTGCATTATCCTCACAAATTTTGAGCCCACCTGCACATATTTACAGTGAGCTGCCTATTTCTTGTGAACAATTAATATAGCCGAAGATTCTTGACTGTCTTCACGTGGCAATGTCCCTGACTAGACCCTAATCATTTGCTTTCTTGTTACCTCTAGGGATCCTATATAGTTTGTAGAAGTCTGCATCCTCTCCACACAGGATTGCTTCATCTATCATTTTCCCCATCCCAGCCGAATGCAGGGGCGGATCCAGAGCTGAAGGTTTGGTAGGTTCCCAAGAGCTGAGGAGGCAAGCACCCATGATATGCAGCCGAATCCAGGGGGTCTTGGGACACGAAATATTTTTTGAAGAATCTTTACCAGGTTCCAGAACTTGGTGTAACCTGGTCTGGATCCGCCACTGGAATGTATAGCATAGGATAATAGAACATTAAATGAACGCAAAATAAGAAGGTGGGGAACACTGTGAACATGCTCTCAATTTGTTTACCTTATTCTATTTGTAAAATAAATTGCATTTTGTAATAGGAACACAATGCCGTCAACTGACCGTGAATGGAGAACGAGACAATAAGTATGAAAGCGTAATGGGGTGAAGGTAGATTTCAAAGGAAAAATTTCTTCATTTGCCCATCACATCAATCACGTTTATTTTGGTGTAATAGCTTCAAGCAGTTTAACATTTGGGAGGCTACGTCTCTTGTGTCTCATGGAATTGAAACAAATTTTAACATACATGAATGGCGACCAACGGATCCTGTGGGAATGAAGGATAAAGTCATTTGTTTTATCATACACAGGTGAATTTGCATCCCAACAAAAACATTGAGCTTGTTTAAAACTTTAAATAATCAATTAGAGTCTCCTCATTCAAATTCTCTAATCATTTTATGTGACATGATAGGCCTATTAACCATTCCACTTGTCATTTTAGATGAAAACATTAGTTAGTACGGGAAATTGCAATCTTGAAATTGTATTGTTTTTGTTGATGTTGTATTTGCATTATGTCAAAGCCTTTTTATTTACGACACAGCCATTTATAGCAGACATAATGGTTTTGAGCATGTTCAAAGGTTTCATACATCTCTTATCCATTGCTTCTTCACCCATCCTGCTCAATATTCTTGGCACTAGCTTTTCTATTGCTGTATCGTATCTGGTTGATATTCAATGTGCGAGACACAATGTGAGCCACACATGAAAATATACCAGTTACTGCAGGATATTTGTTAATTACTAAAATGATACATATGCCCACCCTGCTCCAACATTGAGCTACTTTTCATAATCTCTTGTTTCTTGTTGTAGGAATATTTAAGGTATAGTGACTAGCCAAAAAGTACCCCAGCATGAAACTGAGCCATGAATCATAAAGTTTTAGTTTATTTATTTATTATAGATATGTAATTAGTGTTGGTGTTGATTTAAAAGTCACCAAACAATTGGTAATATCGTAATTACACTTACAATTTGTATAGCATTATTTGTATTCTGGTGATTTTAGTCTAACAGAGTACAAAAATATCAAACTCTCCAAATTAATTTTACCACTTTTTAATGGTCGTCACATTTGCTTTACTCTGAGTATCAGATGTCAACAGACTTCTCACGTGCAATTATTGCTCATTAAAAATGTGACTAACCGCAGGCTTTTAATCCAAGAATTGGAATGACGTCAAGTGATCAATCCTAGGAATATTCAACCGATCAGGTTGCAGTATTTAAACAAATCACATAAAGTGATAAATTATGTTAATCCACTCTCAACCAATATGCTAGTTGATCAAATGTTCTTAATATTTTTAGAATGAATTGAACATTGCCATCTACAACGTAAAATCCATAGCATAAATATTTTAAATGTGAAATGGAAAAATGATAGCGTCATAATAACGACAGAGCTAAACAGAGTTCTAAATGAGAATCATTTAGATGGTTTATTGAACTGTGTGATAAGTACTCTCCACGGGTATGCACCTGATACCTGGTCGTATCTGGGGTGGTTATGCGCCAAACTGCAATTGTAGGGCTATCTGGAACAAGTTATGTCACAATTATAATCCCATGAAAAAATCACGAAGCTTTAAGCTACAAACTCAATACATTTTGAGTAAAATTTGCACGTTAATTATTGAATCAATTTCGCCTTGCATGACACCTTAACAAACTTTGCAGTGACGTCGAGAACATTTTCCTGCCTGGGTGGCGACGTCTACTGTTAAGCCGTCGCCATTTTTTCTCTTCTGTCGGCACTGGCCGAAGTGTAAATTTTAACATGAAGTCGGCTGGAAGACCTATTTTGGCTGCTATTAAGGTATAATTACATTCAAACAACATTTGTACAATTTAGCAATGCTATCCTTAAACGAAACCATTGAACTTTATGTCAAATTATGAGATTTTAACACGTAAATATTGCCCTTGCCTGACCCTGTCAATTTGCGATGTTAATTTCTTGTATTATCGCCCGTCCTGCAAGTATCACGTACTTTATTTGTTATTGTAACATCTCCCAGTACAACGTTACCACGCAATGTTATTTTAAAAGATGAAAGTAACTGTGTTTATCATACTCTTTAGTACTGATAATTGTAAGTCACTGAGGTAAATGCTTGCATGTAAACAAAAATTGACATTGAACTTTCCAATTCAAATATGTCATTTACAATAGTGATTGTAGACGTCTAGTAAAAAAATTCAAACTTTGGAACAATGAAGATTGAAATTATAGAATTATTTTGGAATTTATTTAATTAAAATCGGACCCCTCGAACAAACAATATTTTGGGTTCTGAAAAGCGACATTTTGTGAATAATCATAAGTACAATCCATGTATCTTGAGTTACATGGAAAGATTTAATTCTAAATGGTTATTCAGTACTGTATCTGCTGTATAGATACTTTGGTTATTTTTTATTTGTATCAAAGTTCTCTGACATGTTAAACCGCATTATCGTTCATCTAGTTTGACAGTTGGCATTGTACTCTAACTGGTGTACGATGCTCGGCTTTTGCACCGTTTAATCAAGTACATTTTTAAATGCATCAGTTTATTTGATTGTGGGCAGTGTTTGCACGGTCGATCTGAATGAAATAGAACACATCCGCGTCCATAAACTAGTGTGGATCAGTTGAAAAATATGATTTCTTACAAACGAATTTTAAAAATTAAAATGCGTATTTTACTATGTGATAGATATACATGGAGATGTGCATTATTGTAGCCGTGCACCATCATTAAGATTGATGGCTAAAATATCTAGCTGCCAACATGTACAAAAATGTGCACTTGTGGTTTCAGAACCGAGGATATGCTGCAGCAGCCTCAGCAGCAAGAGCTGAATCTGGACTTCAGGCTCAGCAGGCTAAGGTGAGTGGAGAAAAAGCTGGAAAAATTGCATATTTCATTCAAATGTGTTAGTGTTTGTACTGGCTCACGTTCCCGTATTAAGTGGCTTTCGTCTAACCCCTTCACTGCAGCCGTACGAATATTGTGTGGCTATTAGACCGTGCTGACCTTTGCGGATTTCCTTTTTAAGCCAATCAAATTGCTCTGTCAACTCTTGCGTAAAGCAAACCACACATGGATCGTGCATATTCAAAAAGATTTTTTTTCAGAATTTTTGGGCACTAACTCATGATGAAAGAAGATTTGAGTCCATTTCTTGCGATGGTGGTGGGTGATACTGTACATGTGCAATAATGTAATAAAATAAAAATCATAACCAATCACTAATCTGTTGAAAAGTGATTTGCTTCTCATGCTTATTTATATTGGTGGTTTCAGGTAACTCCTCTGCCATCTGGGATTGTGGTCGCATCCCTGGAGAACTACTCTCCTGTGAGCCGTGTGTCCGTGCTGTATGGTGCAGGATCTCGCAGCGAGGATGGAAACACCCTTGGCATGAATCATGCTTTACGCACGGCAGTCAACCTTGTAAGCTAAAAATGTTGAACTTTTATATTTTAGTTTTTAACTGGGGCTTGTCCATAGCGCATGCAATTTGCCAGCTGGTTTCATTCTTACCAGTGTAGAATTTGGGTATTGGCTAAATGTTGCCAGTTGAAATTTGTACCAAAATAAATTTGTGTGGATTGAAAAATTGATGAAAGAATCAAACAATTGCCAGTTAAAATTTTGAGCAGCGGGAAATTTTTCCCTGTGCTCCACAAAGTTAATTTATATCCCGGTATGTACTTCAATTTGAATTGTAAAAATAGAATATTATGTACTATTTGTCATAAACATTTTAAAGGTTTGTTTATTATTTTAATTATTTTATCGATTGAATATTTCAGAGCACTGAGAACAAGACTGCTTTCGGTATAGTGCGCAACATCCAGCAGATCGGCGGTAACCTCACATGCAGCACCACGCGAGAACAGAGCATCTACACTGTTGAGTGCCTTCGTAATGGTCTTGACACAGCACTTGAGTTTCTTGGAGAGGTGAGTTATGTACTACATGTATGTAGTATGGTGGGTATACTCTTTATTTTAAAAGAAGATAAATTTCATAATTGTGGCTAAACGTTTATTATTAAAGATTTTTAGAATTGTGAGGCTTTGAAAAAGGACATAGTGGAAATATATCTCCAATTGTCTTTTTTCACCTTTCTCAAATTTTAATTTGGTTTACTTATTATTTACTTTATATTTATTTAATGTAGACTTTAATTTAGAATTGAAAATAAATTCTAAATTAAATTCTACATTAGATAAATATAAAGTAATTAATAAGTAAACAAAATTATATTTATTCAATGTAGACTTTAATTTAGAATTTTTAGAATTGAAAATAAATTCTAAATTAAAGTCTACATTAAATGAATATAAAGTAAATAATAAGTTAACAAAATTAAGATTTGAGAAAGGTGGAAAAAGACAATTGGAGACATGAGGGGTATCACCTACTAGCGAATGACACAACTGTAATAGTGGAAAAAAGTTAATTTTTGCTCTTTGGTGTTTGAAATGTTAAGATAGTGCTGTTTTAAAGAGCATGAAAATTAGACAGACTTTCATGCTCTGTCCTATTTTAAAACTAGCAAAAAAGAAAAAGTATGGAGGTATGACTGAACTCTCGTAAACTAATTGAGCAAATTTTCTACGTTGGTTGGAATGAAATGCAAATTATAAGAAAATTCATGTTTCTAGGTGTCCTCCGCACCGGCGTTCAACGCGTGGGAACTAGGTGAGCTGGCCGGCCGCATGCGTCTCGACCTTGCACATCTTGAACAGCAGCAACAGGTATGGTGGATAGGAACTAGTGTTCGTAATTGGACATACTAATGACCATCGATTATCACTAATTTTGACTTGACGATATCGATAACTATCGATTTTAAATGTTGTACTATCAGTGGATTTTCAATTGTAGCTACGTTTTATCAAAAGATTATCAAGAAAAACAACATGAACCATCCAAATTTCATGCTAATATATTTTTACCTTTAATATTATGGAGCAAAGACGTTTTCAAACTTCGATTTCTGCATGGATTTGAAAGTCATCACTCATCATCCAGCAAAGTGATCGCAAAATGATCAATTTTTTGTACGAAATATTAGATATCCAACATCCACAGTTATTGCCTAGTTTGCCAAATGCCTTATTTGCGATCGGGCATGCAAGATATAATCAGATAAACACTGAGAGACAAATAATATAACATTTTCAACAAAATATTACAAATTCATCTTGCCATCTTGCAGAAACTCACCAACAGGTGTGCGTGTATTCGATTGATCAAATAAATCATGGCTTTATTTAAAACGATATTATTTCTAACGTTTCAACTCACAAGTGTCCTCTTCAGGGAAATATCATATCACATTACAAAATGATAAATATAAACAAAATTTGTTTATATTTTATTATTTTGTACTGTGATATTGTGATATTTCCTTGAAGAGGACACTTGTGTATTGAAATGTTGGAAATAATATCGTTTTTAATAAATAACTTTCTAACTACTCTAAATTATTCTATATTCATGGAATTCTAAAATAAAAATTAAAATTAATATAAGTCTCCCGAAACACTACAGACTAAGACTAAACCAGATATCAAAATGAGACCGTCTGTAATGTCCAAATTAAAACAACTTGCATATAGACAAATTATGAGAATCCCAATAGCAGGAGGCTAAATTATGGTTTAAGAGGAAACTAGTTCTTATTTCAAATATTTCAAATGACAAACCATCGATTTTTATGGAAAGCATCGATAATCGCTGATCGTCAGCTGAACGATGATAAATCGATATATACCATTAATCGTCCGAGCACGAATTGGAACTTCTAGTAGACTACATATACACTGACATCTGCATATTGTTATGTATACATGCTTAAAGACATGACATACACACAGTCTTGGTAAGATTTATTAAAAAAAAAAGAAGAAAAAATGAATTCTGTGGCTAAATGAGAAATTTTATTCAAGTTATTAGATATGACACTTTCGATGAGCTGAACGTCTTTAATGTCAAACTATGTTTATTGTGGTTTTCGTATTTTTATCATACTGGTTTTTGTCAGGTGCGGCTGATGGAGGCTTTGCACTCTGCTGCATTCCGGACCGGCCTTGGCCGCTCGCTCTACGCTCCAGCAAACAGGATTGGATCATATGACCAGGCAGCTCTGGCGGACTTTGTGCAGGTGGAGAATCATTATACTTATATTTCAAATTGACTTTTGGATTTATTGTGTGGGAATATTGGTTATTGATACGTTGTTGGTTTTAAGCTGGTGAATAATGGAAGTTAGAAACTATTTGTGAAGCAGTGATTTACACTGCATTATAAGAAGATTAAGCACTTCTATTGATGACTAGAAATTTGTTCATGTTCTAGCTGTACGAGTGCAATTTTTTCGTAAATAAGTATATTGCCAAGGGTCACTCGTTCTGCTGACCAGTAGCTCTTTCCCACCTATTCCTGACAGTGCATTATAGATCTGTAAAATAAACGAAACAAAACAAGAGACAATCAGATAACGATTTATTTGAAATTGTGTTGTAACTGATTACAGAAGCAGTATACGTCTAGCAACATGGCAGTAGTGGGCTTGGGCATCGACCATGACCAGCTCGTGTTTGCTGCCAAGAAGCTGCAAGTAGGTGCTGGTGGCAGCAAGAGTGAAGCCTCACAGTACTACGGAGGTGAGTGATGTGTATCTTTGTCTAGTAACAACATTAGTAGGTACTTCATAATGGTGCACCAGATGTGTTTAAGCATTTGGCCTCTTCAACTCAACATTTTATCCATCTAATTTTTATGTGTAACAAAACTTGAAAAAGAAACGCAATCATTTTATCAATACCTAATATAGAGTTTAACAGTGAACAGCTTGTGGTCTCATTGTATATATATTTCTTTAATTTTTTCTTGCCATGCAATATTTAATAGATAGTCCAAAACGTTTTTTCGAATAGTTTTTATTGAAACCGGTTTCAAGCCAAAGTCTCCTTTTCAATGGAAACCATTTTGGGCTATTTATTAGATATCGCATGGTAAGATAAAATAAAGAAATATATTATATATATACACATGTTATAAATGTTGATGAAAAGAGTATAGTTTATTAAACACTGTCAGTGTCAAAAGGATAGAAATTTTATAATAAAACCAGGTATTTTATGTATCAGCAGAGTTGAGTTAAGGACCTAGTTTCAATACTAATTTATTAGTGGATAAGCAGAAAAAATGTATGAGCAGGAAAAGTGTGGCCAAAATTGCCAACTAATATGACTTACCTTTCTTTTCTTTTTTTAACTTTGGTCTAATTAGGGGGTAAGTAGAAACATTTCTGACAGTTGTCGCTTTAAGCTGTTGTATAATTTTGTCCATCCAGTTATATCATTATTTACATTTAAAATGGACTGACCATTTTATTGGGACAGAAAAGTTGATATTGGGCTTTCATTAAAATTCAATTATCTTGCTTATTAATGCATCAAGTTTTGCAAATAATACCTTGTTTTGTTGCTAATTTACTAATCTAATCATATAACATGATGGTTATCAGGATACAACCTTTGACCATTGGATTTTTTTTTGCAATCATTGAAAACGTCATCCAAAAAATTCATACATCTGGGAATTGTATTTTTCTACAAAACTTCAAAATTCCTGTAAAATGCTCAGTTTGTACATTTTTATTTTTAGATACACGATTTTATCTCGTAATTTAGGAATTTTCATACCAATACGAAGTTTTAGATGAATGAAAAAACAACTCTGCTAATATTGTTTTTGTAAGAAACCCCTCCATATTAAATAAAATATAAAGATATGAAGAAGGGATATCAACCATTCTTACAGGGATATACTAGAAAGATTTATGTCTACACAGACTGTTTGTATATGGTACTATTTGTGAGCAAAATGTATGTGAAAACTTTATAATGATATATGTGGAAGTCCTAACTATTTTATTTTTTATAGAATGTTTTAATGTTAATGATATGTTTTTGTTACAAAATCTGTTTCTTCGATTTAAGTTTTAGTTGGTTCTCTGTATAGATGTATTTTTATAATGTAGCATGATGAAATATTCTTCTCCGTGGAAGTTTATTTCAATAATTGTGTATGTCTGTTTCTTGTGTATTCAAAATTTAACCAAGAGTAAATGTGAGAAAGTGAATTCTTTTGTAGATGTGGTTAATCTGTTTCATGTTGTAAACTTTAATATCTTCATTTTGACATGTTTGTTGTAGGTGAGATCCGTATTGATGAGCCCGGACCACTGACATCTGTGGCTATTGTCTCCCAGGGCGTCAGGTAACTTATAAAAATCAACTTGTAATACTTTTTACATATTATTGATTCAAGATTCACAAACATCATGATTCTTAATAAGGTCTAGTTTGTTGATATCTTTTTATCTCTCGGATGTCTAATTTTTACTACCTTTTATTGTGGATGTACTTTTATTTTGTCGCACATGCTGATATCTTGTCAGTCGGATCTAATTTCACTATCATGTTTTCTTGTGAATTGTTATGTTATGTTAACACTTTTGTGCACCAGACTTATGCATATATGGTATAGACCTCACACATTTTTTTCTAAGATATTTGTCACAATAGTGTAGTTCTATGCTGTTTCTTGTGTCAATACATCGATCTACAGCAGAATGAGTTGCCCTCGATAATAGACTTGTTAGCATGAAAAATCCACTCCTGCTCAAATTTTTACTGGTTAATATGAGCAGACGAATTACATACTGCTGTTTTCCGGCAGCCTGGGGAGCTCGGACCTGCTGGCCCTGGGCGTCCTGCAGCAGGTGATGGGCACAGGACCCTACGTCAAGTACGGCAGCGGCGTGTCGGCCAGCAAGGTGGCCAAGGCCGCCGCCTCCGGCACCAACGCTCCATTCGCTGTAAGTACGCGTCAGTGCTCGTGATTACCTTTATAGAGCAGTGTCAAAAGGTTGCTAGTGGTAAAAATTCTAATTGTCAAGTTACTTCATTTTTGCGTCAAATTTTCAATCGATGCAATTTTTTGTGCCAATTTCTACTGGCAATTTTGCCACTGTCCAAATTTTTCATCGGCAAAAGAGGGAAACCAACTGGCAAAAGTGTCAGTTTGCCAGTGTTTATTTCGAGTTCTGACTTGTGTAATATTAATTGTTGCATGGTTGAATAAGCTGTTCTAAAATACTATTTTTGATAATGTAGATGCATCTGCTCTTATGCAATGGCTCCTGTTGTCATGTTATGGAGGGGCAAGGGACATTTTTGGGGATAAACGTAATGCCATCGTCCGCTTTTTGTGACATCTGAAATCGGCACTTGTACAATGTGATTAAATATTTGCTTGTTCAATGTGATTAAATATTTGCTTGTAGGCCAAATCCACCACTGTAAGTAGGAATGAATTGATTTTAAGACAGTTCTCCTTGTTGACCTTTGGTCATGTTTTATGTCACTTCTTTGTTTTTGTAATGTTCATTTTAATTTCCAATTGTAAACAAAATATTGAATCGACGAGGTAATCTTAAACACTCGGGCATGTATCATATAAATGTATCTCTTGATGATTTGAAATGGGTAATTTCCCCCAGGCTGGTGTAGATTAAAGTAAAATCCTTCCAACATCCACATGTTTGCCAGTTAAGCTCCTCACGCTAGTTTCTAGCCCTGCTCATCATGACTTTCCTGCAGGCGAGTGCCATCTCCGCATCATACTCTGACGCTGGCATCTTTGGCTTCCAAGTGACGACACAGGCAAGCGAGGTGGCCCCAGTGGTCAAGGCACTGGTCGGGGCCTTCTCCGACGCCACCAAGGGAGGCATCACTGACGCTGATGTCAACAGGGCAAAGTGAGTAGTTGCATTCATGATGCATTCTACAGATTGATATTGTTTTTGATATTGTATATATTGTATTAGTGTATAAAACGTAAATAAAAGTATATAAAAAGTGATTGTCCTAGATGCAACCACTATTTCTGCACCGTTATTCGTAGAAACCAGCTGTGTGATTGGATTGTCCAAGGGCAGGATTAGGTGGGAAAGTATAGGATGAAAAACCCTTGATAATTAATTTATTTCCATGAAAAATCCATTCTTCTAGCTAAAAGATTTATAAATATCTACGTGTCAGTTTAAGCGGAAAACTGCTTAATCCTGACCCTCTTGTCATAAACCCGTGCTTATTTCTAGGAATCGGCTGCGTGCGGCAGTGGTCAGTGATCGGTCGCTAACACGTCGTGTGTTTGTTTGCAGGAACCAGCTACGCGCGGCCGTGGCCATGGACGCTGAGAACGGCGGGTCTCTGCTGCTGTCGATGGGCGTGGAGGCGCTGGTGAGCCACCGCGTGACAGCGCCCGCAGAGGTGGACGCCGCCATCAGCGCCATCACCACACAGCAAGTGCAGCAGGTCAGTACGCCGCTTCACTGGCGAGTTAGTCATTAATTGTAAAGCTTTAACTTCGATAATACGAATAAACATGTATTGGAATGCAAAATTTGCACGCAACAAGAGCTTCATAGAAAATGTCTTCTGATCGGGACCAAGGCGTATTGATTTTATGTAAGTGATGTAAGTTTTACCGGCAAATGCTTCCAGATAAAGCCACAACTCAACCCACCAAGATTTTGTAACACGAGATGATGTACAGTTTGAAATAGCTTCTGGTAGACTAGCGATGCAAGCCACTCGGTAACATTGAGCCATGACACAAGGCCCTCTGTTCTTCCCAACTATAACGTAGAAAACTAGCCAATCAGCGCATAGCTTTCGCTAATTTGGAGTGACTTTTGAACTATCAATATTACCTAATGCATTATACATATTTTGACCTAATTGCGAATACGTCAAGGGCTCGAAAAGCAAGTTTTGATCAATGAAGTTAGCCCTTGACATTCGGGTTTATGCAAGCTTTAAGATAAGTGTTAAATCAAAATCGATATTTGAGACTTTTTCCTTACCCGTTGGTTCACCACAGTTTGCGTTGGTTTCATCAGGAGTAACAATACCGACGCAAAATCTGGAGAAACGTCCAGTTAGGAAAATGTTTCACACACTGAGTATTAGATGTCTATATTTGAATCTAGAATTAACATACGTGATTGGATATTGTTTAATTGTGGACAACAAATTTCAGGTTGCCAAGAAAGTGATCAACAGTGGCAAGCCGACAATGGCAGCTGTCGGTAACCTTAGCAACACACCCTACCTGGACCAGCTGCTCTGATTGGTTGAATGAAGTGTGTGGAGAGAAAAAAAACTATTGTGATGTTTTTCTTTTAACGTACCAGCGCTAGGATAATTGTGTATTATTGCATAGATAATAGGAAAAAGCAAAATGGGACAATAGAATGTTGATTGGTCATTAAAAGTATTGTGATTTGTGATGTCACTTATGTGGTTCTATTGACCGTAACTTAAGCTATTGATGGTGTCTGAAGTTTGTACAAACAATATCATTGACCAGTCAATAGAAAAATTCCAATAAAAATGGCGACAATAAATTGTCAATGTATGTTTATTTTTTCTTGTTGAGTTTTTCAATAAAAAATGGCTTCAAATTATCCGTTACAAAAACTGCATTTTTTAAAGTCTAAATTGAAACAATACGACTGAACATTAAGAAAATCAAATATACGCACGTAACGTTACATACCTCTCTTAATTAGTGAATTAAATCTCCCCCATTCCGGAGGGAGATTTCTAGCTTTTCTTCTGTCCGTGTATGCAGAGATGTGAACTTACGGGAAATACCCATAATTTTACGTTTTTTGAGTTCTGAAAAATCATTACGTCCGGGCTATAGGTTTATTACGGGATTCCAATAGTTTCATAGAAAATATACACTTTTCCTTGAAATATCGAGTCCGCGGCCGATGTGACCGACATTGACCCAGTTTTGCCGTTCAATGTGACCTTGATTTCATAAAAACGAAAGTAGCTTTGGCTGGATCACACCGGTAATTAATGGTGTGCGTGGAAAATGTGTTTTCGTGCTGTTTTTTTTTGCGTTGCGACAAATACGTTTATAGTTTGGTGCCGATCACTGCATTTTCAAAAATGTGGACTGGTTTCACAGTTTAGCAATTTTTTACTTAAATTATTTCATTTTACAAGATAAACAGCGATTATCAGCAGTCATAAAATGTATTTGTACCACGAACGTGTGATTTATAATACTTGATGGCAGTTATGGCCCAACTATGTCAGTGTCAAGTCTTCTGCTCTTCACAAAAAGATAGAATCAGAACTTAGTGTACAGGCTACAGACACAGTGCCAGTGGGATGGGTTGGGGGTTGTTTCCATGGTGTACATGTAAGTATAGACTTGTATGGATGTTACAGTGGCAGAATAATTAAGCCTTGTGAAATGAGAGGAGTGTTAAGACGACCATAACGCAGACATATGCTAGATATATGGGGTATGTATATAAAACCATCAAATACTTAGTAATTTTAATACCCACTATACAAATAGTATTTAAATTAATATATTCGTATATTTTTATTGTCATTTTAAGTATGCACTAAACCGTAAAACATTAAGATTTTATTAAGATTTTTCTCATTTTTTATTAAGACTTTTGTTTGAAAATTAACATTTTTCAAGGTTCGGATTAAGATTTTATGCGGTGATAGGTTCACATCTCTGTGTATGTATGTCTGTCCGAAATAAACAGGCTCATAACGCATAGACTATTTGAGCTATTGCTTTGCAAATTGAATGTCTTGTTTGAGGGAAAAAGTATTTCAAAAACTTTTGTTTGTACATTAGTCTACTTTTGATGAATCTATGAGTGACGTAATAAATCTTTACCACGCCACAGGGAGAAGTATTTGATCTATTATCACCAAACTTTATAATTTACTCTCCAGAGCTGATTAGATTTTGTTGTACTTTGTCCA
>CM032669.1:46013551-46025382 GCA_019095985.1 Streblospio benedicti
GTCGGATCTGGTGGTGGGTGTTGAGCAAACTCATTCCTAAATAGTTGCACACTACTCCGTGGCATCTACGCATTAATTAGATACAGGTCATTGTGTTGAAAGAGTGTGTGAGGGCCTGTATGAGTGATTAGCATTGTGCACTGAATGTGCTTCCGATGCAAGTATATGAGAGATGATCAATTGCTGATCATTGACTGTGCCAATGACCTAGTGTAAAATGTAAAGTCGTGAGAGCACATTAGAATCACCACTATAAACCACCACATTTACATTTATGGACGTTCTCAAGAAGAGACGTTGCGTTCACTGCGTTCAACTTTGAGCCTATATACACTGACGTCCATAACAGGTCTTCAAAACGTCCTTCAAAGATGAAACATTTCCAGACCTCTGCAAAACGTGTGGAGAACGTTTGGATGACATCTTTTTAATAAGTTTTCTACAAGTGAGCAGAAACAACACCCACAAGGGTAGTTAGTTGTCGTACCCATATGTAGCAGAGGGTAGACTCGAGCGCATAATGTCTACAAATGGTTTACAATATGTAAGTTTACTGCTACACTCGTTTCGGTTGTGTATGAGTAAAATATTGGCAACAAATCTGTAGAATGTGAAGCTTTTACATATGGGGTGATCTTGTTTGACCTTATGGTATACTGTGGTTCAATGTGGTGCATTTGTGGGTTGCAATGTATTAGACACAGGAATTACTTTAGCTTAATAACAGCATAGTACAATACAACGATCACAGTGAGCAGTGACGTGCACGTGTAGCTTTCTACTAATGTGAGATTCCTGACAAACTCTTTTTAATAATGATTGAGTCGGGCTTTTTTTCCAGACATCTGCCAAATGTCTTACAAACATTGTGAGTATTCATGAACTTTGAGCCTATATGCACTGGACGTACTCGTACTGACGTCCATAACACGTCTTCAAAACGTCCTTCAAACATGAACATTCCCAGACGTTTGCGAAATGTTTTACAAACGTTGTTTGTATTTAGCTGAATTTTGGGCCAAAAGTGCACTGACGTCCACAACATGTCTTCAAAACGCACATCAAAGATGGAGCATTTCCCGATAGACACTTGCCAAACGTCTTACAAACGTTGTGATTCTTTTAGGCTATATGCACTGACGTCCATAATACGTCTACAAAACGTTCTTCAAAGATGACAAATGTCCAGACGTCTGCTAAATGTGTGGAGAACGTTTAGAAGACGTGTTCTTGCCAAGTTTTCTTTACATCGGCAAAAACCATTACGTCGGCAAAAACCACACCCACAAGGTCCCAGTCAAATGTGTGAAAAAAGTTTGGGAGACGTCTTCCGGGACAAAGGACGTTTCTAAAACGTCTTTCATACGTTTTCCATATCAAGACGTATTCCGGTCATAAAGACCAGACGTTGCATTTTGACTGACAGAATATAAACAAAATATCACTTTTTTGTTCATCTTGCAGTTTGTCGTAATATATTTAACAACAACGACGACGTTGACGACGACGACGACGACGACAACAACAACAACAACAACAACAACAAAAATATGAATATTCAATGCCCTTACAACATGTTAATGTATAATGTTTTAAACAATTAACATCCTATGAGATTTCTGAGAATAGCAATAGCATGACTTGTGTTATTGTCTCCCCCACACACTTCATTTGTACTGGGTCCACTGGCTGAGCCCACAGGCGCTGTACTTTCATGGTGGCCACCTTGTAGGAGTAGGTGTCACCTTTCCAGTCCCGCCACTGTATGCCGTGGCACTCTGGCACGTGGCCGCCCTTGAGATAAGTGCCCGTGAGGCGAGCATGGAAGCAGGCATAGTACCACCAGCCGCCGGTGTTACGGCCTGTTCCATCAGCACAGTGAACCGATGACTGATCATTATTCTGGTCGATGGTGGTGAACTGTTCGTTGTTGTGCCACAACATCGATTCGCCTGCGGTGCCGCTGTAGCCACCGATGCTCAGTCTGTAATGCACCACCATCAGCAAATCAGGTGCATCATGCACTTTTGAGTAGAAGCATGAAACTTGGTATATCTATGCATTGAACCATGCTGAATAACACCAGATATGGACCCAAGCTGAAATCCGGCGATTTTAGGTCAAAAATGGCAATTTAAAAGGTCAAAGGTCACAAATACAGAAAATCATAAATATCTCCTTAAATATCCATTTTAGGGTATCTAAATATATAATTGACACATAGAAAAGTGCATATGAGGATTTCAAAAATATCATTCATTTCTCCCTATGACCTTCCTACAAGGTCAAACAAGGGGTCAGAGGTCACAAATAGAGAAAATCGCAAATATCTCCTTAGATATCTGTATTAGGGTCTCAAAAATGTAAATAACTAAGGAAAATATATATGGGGATCTAAAAATACTATTTATTTTATTTTATAAACTATAAAAAACATCCTATGTATTATTATTTGAACTGATTGCTATAAGGCCACAGACTCGTACTGCTACTGGACTAACATCTACTGTTGCATTTCAAACGTCCAATTAGATCTAGACGTGGTCAGCATACCATGCCAATAATACACAGCAATTATTCCACGAGGATTCAAAGTCAATTGCTATGATGAAGCATGTGATGTCAGTTATCAAAAATGCTACAGACCACCTCACCTAAACCCAGGACAGATACCTATTATAGCAATTGACCAACCCCTGTTTGCAATTGCTAAGAGGATTCAATGGAGCTTTAATGACTATGGAGAAGATAAATTTGTGGTTATGCTGGGGGGGGGCCTCTACATTGAAATCGCAATTATGAATGTGATAGGTGATTGGGTGGCTGATAGTGGTTGGGCATATCAACTATCTAAAAGCTAATGTTGCTAATATAGGAAGTGCAGAGTCGTTTGAGGATGTATCACATGTAACAAAAACACGCTATGCCCACCAGGTTACAGCCTCAGCACTGTATATTCTGCAGAGGCAAGCATATGAGGAATACACCTCAGACTCAAACGATGAGGCTATGCCTTTGGAGGAATGGATACAACACCAGGAAAATATCCATCCCCAATTCAAATATTGGAACATTGTGCTGCATTTAGAAAGGTTGGCTCTGATTTTTGTGAGGTCCATCAGGGAAGGCAAATTTGTACTGTACATACAAACTATCAAAGAACTATTACCTTGGATGTTTGCACTTGACCACGTACACTATGCAAGATGGCCTCCATGACATGTCATCACTACATATCACCCATCCAACAATTTACCATGGGTTCCTAGATGGTAAGTTTGTAGGTCTCAAATCTGAGAGGGCCTTCTCATCTCTTGCAACTGATCAGATACATGAACAAAACAATGCAAAAGTAAAAGGAAACGGTAGTGCAATAGGGGTTGGAAGTTACCAGAACAGGAACTACCGTTACAACCAGACTAAACTCAACTGGATTATGGAGCGAGCGATGATACAAGCTGTCCCAATGTTATGCTTATGGGAGAAATTGCGCAATACATTTTGAACGCACACAGCTCAATAAAACTTAAGACTTCAGCAATCTCACTTACATGCACCACAGATAATATATTTTTCTTTCGTTCGATAGTAAAATTAATTATAAACTATCACATTTAGTATATTTAATTAAGTTGAAACAGTGAAATCTTTGCATGATCATAATAAGTCTACTGACAATATCAGTAGGCGACGACAGGTAAAAACGCCTCACAGATATATTGGATCATATCTCTCTTATACATTGTCGTATTAATATATAATTTTGATGGAAATAATCTGCAGTAAGATGCGATTCCATTCATATACATAAGTCTATGTAATTGTTTTAACTAAATAGTTTAATTTGACCATTAATCACATCAATCGCCACGTCTAACACCCTTCATTTGGCGTTTGCTGTCAAATGTATTGCCTATTACTCGATTTTGTCCAAATCGGACTCGTTGCTATATATTTTATTATTTATTATGATGAAAATAAGAAACTAGACAGTCTCCACAGCAAAAGCAACCATCAAAAGTTGACGAAAACATCAAAGGCCTTAAAAGTGATAGAAACTTGTTTTCTAAGCTCTATATTGCTTGCCAATCACGCAGTGGTGACCTTGATGAATTCTTCACTTATGAAAATCAGGGTACACCACCTTCATTATCAGACGTGGGACGACTCTACAAGGGAAACAAGTTGAAAATAGTTAAATGTATGTATCCAAAATCAAACGATGAGGTACCATCACCTCAATCTGAAGTTATGTTTAGATGGATGTCACAATGTGAATATGATGAAACCTAATGAACTAGTCAAAACGTTTGAACAGTATGCATCTCAACAGTTTATTCACTACATTGCTTCACAACATGGTGATAGGATTGATGTGGTTGGGGATGAGTATCATGCAAATAGTTTAAAATCCATGGAGCATGAACGAAGAGGTCGAGGAATGAGACGGAGTGTTACTCCTTCAACAAATATACCCTCTAACTGGCATGATTTTTTTACGTTTGAATGATAATAAAAAAGAACTGTTTTCATATCTTTCAGATACAGCTGTAAAGAATATTTGTGATAAAGCAATATTTGCAACACAATGTGAACAAGTTATGACAAATAGAAATCGAGAAAACATGAACAGCTTAATGCCATGCACACATGAAGAAGTTGACACCTGCATGTTTATGCACGCTTCAGATGCAGCACAGTATGGATATGAAAAGATCACTATCAGGACAGTAGATAGTGATGTGATAGTAATTGCTGTATCAGAATTTCAAGATCTTGGCATCTCAGAGTTATGGATCTCATACAACAAGGGACCTGATTTGCAGTATATCCCTGTCCATGAAATCATATCAACATTATCCCCACAAATGTGCCTAGCACTACCTCTGTTCCATTCTTTAACAGTATGTGACACTACATCAGCATTTTATGGAAAAGGAAAAAAGCGTGCATGGGATATTTGGTCTGTGTATGATGACATCACAGAAGTTCTAGTGGAACTTGGAAATATGCCAAATGATCTTTCGCTCACAAACATTTGTACTATCGAAAAGATTGTGATTTTACTGTATGAGAGAACGACTGACATCGTGAACATCAATGAATTTTGGAAACATCTGTTTGTAAACGGTCGCACTATGGAGAACATTCCACCGACAAAAGCAGCACTTGAACAGCATATTAAACGTGCAGTATATCAAGCTAGCTATTGTTGGAAGCAGTGCACTAATCCTAGACCTCTCTTGCCAAGTCCATGTGAATGGGGTTGGTTAGCTGACAACGATTCGTGGACTCCATTATGGAGTAATAGAGAAGAAGTGATGAAATCACTTCTCATACTTGTCAGTTGTACATGTACAAGGGGTTGTCGTAGATGCAAATGTATAAAAGCATCACTTCCATGTACAGCTCTTTGTGCATGTGGTGGAGGAGAATGCAGATTGTGAATCTGTTATAGACGTTACCGTTCGTGTTGGAAAGTTAAGCTTTATTTCATATTGTGCAATATGTATATTTTAATATGCCATCTAGAATTATGCAAACTTAGAATAGTCACTGGACGGAATTCTGAATGCTCTAAATTATCAACATTATTGATAATCGCAGTATGAAGTATTATAGAGTAGTGTACATTTATTTGCTTTGTGAGCTTTGACGTCTTAGCTTGATCTAATTGGAAGGTTATAGGGAGAATTAGACTGCATTTTCCAAATCGTCATACTCACTTTTCTACGTATAATTTACAGAGCTTGAGACTCTAAAACGTATAATTAAAGTGATATTTGTACTTTTCTGTATTTGTGACCTTTGACATCTTCATTTTACTTTGTAGGGAGGTCACAGCGAGAAATAATAAGTATTTTTGAAATCTTCATACCAACTTTTCTATACACCATTTATACACTTCTTTTTCCTGATGTGGATATTTAAGTAGATATTTGTGGTTTTCTGTATTTGTGATCACAGACCTCCTGTTTGACCTTGTAGAAAGGTCATAGGGAGGAATAAATAATATTTTTGAAATCGTCATATGCACTTTTCTATACATCATTTATATATTTTGATACCCTAAAATGGATATCTAAGGAGACACTTGCGATTTTCTCTATTTTTGACCTCTGACCTCTTGTTTGACCTTGTATGAAGGTCATGGGGAGGAATAAATAATATTTTTGAAATCGTCATATGCACTTTTCTACATGCCATTTATACATGTTGATACCGTAAAATGGATATTTAAGGAGATATTTGCGATTTTCTCTATGTGTGACCTATGACCCCTTGTTTGACCTTGTAGGAAGGTCATAGGGAGAAATGAATGATATTCTTGAAATCCTCATATGCACTTTTCTATATGACATATATATATTTAGATACCCTAAAATGGATATTTAAAGAGATATTTATGATTTTCCGTATTTGTGACCTTTGACCTTTTAAACTGCCGGTTTTGACCTAAAATCGCCGGATTTCAGCTTGGGTCCATATCTGGTGTTATTCAGCATGGTTCAATGTATACATATATCAAGTTTCATGCTTCTACTCAAAAGTGCATGATGCTTACCATTTCCTCTTCCTGAGTTTTCATTTTTTCGTCAAGTTCTTGGATTCTATTATCAAATGAGTTCTTCTGACTATCAAGTTTTAATTCAAGTTCCATTATCTTCTTCTATGATCTCTCATTCGTATCATGCATATTTGTTTCCATATATTTAATAACGGCGACCAATCGTTGGAGTTCCACATCATTTCTACATTCACTATCACACCGTCTCTCCAGTAGCGTGGATTGACCCCACACACTGACCACTTTGATTAGAGAACAAATCAACAACAAACTCATGGTGACGTTCACTTGTTAATGTTGTTGCTTACCCAAAGATGGAATAAGCTGTGTACGCTATTTGAAGCAAACTTATATGAAAAGGCTGAAAAAGGAAGTAAAACACACGGCCCATGTTTTGCACTCAGGCAAAATAAGAGGTGGAGCAGCAGACGGTAATTGTAGAATTTGAGCACTCTATTGTCGTGTCAATCGTAAAATTTAGCATGCTGATGCTTGATTGGCACGAACGAAGTGAGCTCATCAGCATGATAAATTTTATGATTGACATGAAAATCGAGTGCTCAAATACCATTTTATCATGAAGAAAATACGATCAAAATTCCATTAAACTAAATATGCAGAGACTTTCTTAGTCATCTATGCTTTATTTGCAAGTAAAGTGTGTAAAATCAAACTTACACATATCTATTCAGCTTTCGTATAATTATAGTCTGTGTACAGATGACCACGTTGGTGATATTTTCAAATATTCATTTGAGTGGAGAGGAAGGTGCCACGTGTATTTGTTACATACCCTAGTAACGTGCAGTCAATCCTTAGTAACGTGCAGTCAATCGTATATTTTAGCACGCCTCTCGACCAGAATGGTGTAGTGGCTGTGATGTTTGCACCGAATGATAGCATGGTGTACGTTTACGCTATACAGATAAAATCACGGCTTCCCACTGTGGCATACGACTAGCTGTTTGGTTGTTTGTGCTTGTTTAAGGGTGTATGTGGCAGTGTGCGTATGTACAGTGGTACCTGTGTCTTCAATCTTCAATCTTGAATCTTTATTTCCAAAAGGGCCGATGGCCATACAGGAAATGTTGTGCATTTTTGACATACAATGTACAGGAAATGTTGTGCATTTTTGACATACCATGTACATGAATTAATGATAAACAAGTGCACAATTGCAGTTAATTAGAAATACAACAAGAAAAAAAAAACAAACAAAAAAAACAAACAACAACAACAACAACAACAACAACAACAACAACAAACAACAACAACAACAACGACGACGACGGCGGCAACGACGACTAATGAAACAACAGCAACAACAACAACAACAACAACAACAACAACAACAACAACAACATTTCTAATGAACACCACACAAGAGTCCAGGTATTACATACATACTTTCCCCCAATGTAGGGGTCATCCATATAATTACTTAGATTTAAAATTTTCAATGGATCCTGAATTTAATATTTGTATAGGAAGCATATTCCGTATACGAATGATACTGAACAGAAGAAACTATATTTGTATGCGTCGGAGTGGAAAATTTTAACCCTATTGTATCTTACACCAGATCTGTATGCAAATGTACAGTGGATGGGAAGGAAATATCAACAAGGTTATTTTTTATCTTATAAAACATAGACAGATTATACATTGCTCTTCTATGCTTCAACGGCAACCAGTTGAGTTTTGTAGTAATACTATCATTCAAGTTTGAGTTTGGTCCATAGTTATAGTCATTAATCTCTGTGACAGTTATCCGTGTTATAGACCTCAGTGGTGTGACCCTAGTTTTGTTGGGTGCTATTAGTCTGATTATAACACGCGATTATAGATCTATTATATGTATTGTGTCACCCACATCTATTTGGGGCTTGGAGCATCGGGCAGTGTTAAATAGATTTCCGTAAAACGACTACGTAGCCAAGCTTTGTCCCTCCGTAAGATCACGAGAACGAAAATTGCAACCCCATATATGGAATTGTCTATGGACCGTCAATTAACTGGCCTAGAGTAGCCATCTTTGTATTATCAGTCACTTATAGAGAAGCTAACCATCCATTTAATGGACAAGTACAAGCCACATGAACACATATCGCAGTAGTCTAACCCTAATTGCAACTGATATCAACATGTCGTATGTAAAATAAATTTTACCCTTTTATGGAAAACTGACAGTCAGCCTTTTTTGACACTGAATGGGCGAATCCGTCCTTTGCTACAATATAACACAGAGACACCGCTTATCAACACTGCGACTGCTCAGAGGTGCCATCTGGCCCTGAGAGGATGGTCATCAGACATCTATCTATAAAATTTGATAGATGATACCTTGCTGTTGTAAGATGGAGGTGGAGCAGTAGACAGTAATGCATTGGTGTACGTTTACTTTGTACAAGTGAAATGACGGCTGGCCACTGTGGCACACGACTAGCTGGCTGGCTACAATTACATGCTTTTTTAGTATCACTAAGAAAACGTACCGCGTAATGATTAAAGCTCCCCCGTTCCGGATGGAGATTTCTAGCTTTGCATATGTCTGCTTACCTCTGTATAGCTGTATGCCTGTATGTCCGTCCGAAATAAACAGGCTCATAACGTGAAGACTATTTGAGCTATTGCGTTATAAATTAAGTATGTTTTGTTTGAGGAAAAAAGTACCTCTCATTTTTTTAAATTTGTACTTTGGCCTACGCAATAAACCTTGTTACCACTCTACAGGGAGAAGTATTTGACCCATTATCACCAAATTTCATAATTAGCTTCATGGTACTACTCATCATCTAGTCACATTCATGTATATATCATCAGATCATTTATAATGATTTCTATCACTTTCTGACATATAATTTAACAAAGCATATCCAAAAATAACACCCGGTTTTAAGCTACTCCAACATTGCATTGGGTGCTCACTACAGTACTATACTGACACTTTGTGTCCATGTCAGACAAACGTTTGTATCAAACCCATACAAATCTCAATACCTATATACACTCCGTTTCATAATAACAGCTCATCAATGTGACTGCCTCATTTCAGGCACCTAGCACGCGCGTTTGTTTGTGAGACGCACTTGCTGCAATTTCAAGCCTTTTCTTACGTCAGAGGTACTATACGTTCTCGGAAAGGTCCATTGGATATGGTTGTATCACGTATACTGAGATATGACGTCGTCATTGACGATGTGCATATTTTGTACTACAGGAAATCATTTTCTCCAGTACTAGAAAGCGGTTCTTGCGGTTGCACATGTATGTGAAGGTATTTTTGTTTTATTACTGAAAATTATTTGTTTTATTAAAGAAAATTCTTTGTTCAAGGCTTAAGGTTAAGCTCAAACTCTGACAATGTGCATATTTTGTACTACAGGAAATAATTTTCTCCCGTACTAGAAAGCGATTCTTGCGGTTGCACATGTATGTGAAGGTCTAGGTCTAGGTGAGTTGACCGGCAGGGAGCTTGCTCATAAACGCCGGTTGTGCCTGGTGGGTCCAATTAGGGGTGAGATGCACTAAGCCGGCTCTTGAAGATGTCAGTAGAGCCGGCCTCCGCTACAAGGACGGGGAGACTGTTCCATGCCGTAATAGTTCGATGCACTGTGAAGAGTTTGAGACGGTTAGTGCGGGCACCTTTCTCTCTAAACTTGTGTCTGTGGGCCGCTCGTGTTCTGCTATCCGCTCTCTGCAAACCAAGGTCATCCGGTGTAATGGCCACCTCTCCATTGACCACTTTGTGGAAAAGAACTAGCCGGTGGTGGAGTCTTCTATCCTCCAGGGTCAGCATATCTAGCTCTTTCCTCAGACTCGTGACGCTGCACCTTTGTCGAGGTCGGATCCCCATAATCCATCTAATGGCGTGAAGCCTTTTTCACTGAAGGTATTTTTGTTTTATTACTGAAAATTCTTTGTTTTATAACTGAAAATTCTTTGTTCAATGCTTAAGCTCAAGATGACCAAACCATTGTAGCCTCCTAAGTCTTTAGGTACAGTACTGACTACAGCAAAAAAGGATACAGAACCGTAATGAAATTGGAGGAATCTGTGAAAGACCGTACATTATTTAGGGCCGGGTCAGACGCAAGTCCGTGGGCGTGGGGGTGGTGATGGGAGGTCGGATAGTGGTAAGGGGGTGGGGGTGGGGTTGTCGTATTTTTAAAACCAAGGCGCCTGGGAGGTGTCACACTTTTGAAATCGGAGTGGCTGGGGGCCATACTTTTTGCAAGATTTTTGTTTCGTTATTTATCTATACGATGAGATACAATTAGACAAAGACTCACAGAAAAGCTACAAATTTGATAAATATTACTTTTAACACAATTGAAAATTGTCTTAAATATTGAACAGTTTTCTTGTCTTCCAATTTCCTTGAATCCTGCCATATGTACTCAGGGTTGGGTTAGTCACAACCTCATAATCAGTACTAGTATCTTCAGTGGCTTCTTCAAGCTCATATGTTATTTTATTTTCTGAATCTGCAATGTCGTCATCATCTGAATCATCAACATCATCTGAATCATCAAAAGAATCAGCTAATTCTGAATCCCAATTATCTATCAATATTTTCCTGCATGAACTTTGAAGCTATTGACTTGGCAATATATAACAGCCTCAATTATTGATTTTTTCACCTTTCTTAAGAATTCCATGCTGATGGAACAGGTCATTCTTTTTCAAAAAATGTATTCATGTCATCTACCAAAACAGTTTTGTGCTTTTTATTCTGAGAAAGTTCTGTCCAGTTTATGTCATCATATGATCTGTTCTTTTCAGTCTCTCTGGTTTGCTTGGCCTTCCTTTCTTTTTGGGATTTAATCTGTTCAAGGTGTAGAATTTCATCTTTTACAAGATTCTCTGTTGTGCAATAATCATTTGCAAATCTTTTTATTGCATTTTTATCTGGAGAATTAATTTTCATCACGGGCAAATATCAATTTTACTTGAGCCCTTGGCTGGAAATCATCAATTTTCCTGTCTACAACTGATGTTTCAGATATGCGTTTGAATGGGCCATCATGTGCATCTGAAGGCATTGGTCTTGTTACTCGTGATATTTCAGGGCCCTGCCAGGGATGTGTTTGGCAGAAATCACATTGCTCATCATTGCCCATCATATCTACACAGTCACCTTTTCTGTATTCCATATACAGTTGTCCAATTTGGAAGTGTTGGTTGAGAAATTGGTCTATTTTCTTATAGTACCTTTATCCAGGAAGACTACATTTTTTAGTCTGCGGGGCATTCATGTAAT
>CM032669.1:46042819-46055498 GCA_019095985.1 Streblospio benedicti
AGCATACAACTGCAGGTGAGTGTCTATGCTGCTCAAAAAGTCCCTTCAAACATAATGCGTGGCATTCCCTTGATATGTGTTCCGTAAGGGGGGAAGGTTCCAAAATCAACATTTGCCATCAAAGATCGTCTGAATGTTAATCTCTTGGTAGCCCTTTCCAGAGCTGACAGACCAGGTTTGTCCTCGGCATCATACCAATTCCTGATCAGTTGACAGAAGTTTGCCTCAGGTTCAAAGCCCAGTTGCTTCATGCAGTTCTCAACATCTTCTGAGAAGGTGCGTTTGGCAAATGAGCAGCTCTGCTTATCAATTAAGTCTTCAACAAGACTTTTGCTAATAATGTTGCTGTCGGCTTCAGCAACAGCCACCCAAGCGTCTTTTTTTTATCCCAGCCAAACCATCTTTGCAGACCTTAACTCGGCAATTAACAAGTAGATGCTCTCCATCCAGGCACTTTGGCTCCAGTTTGTTGCGAGTCTGAGAATGCTCTGGCATACTAAAACAATATTCAGGGAGTGGTCACAAAACTTGCGGGAGTGGGGCGGGAGTAGTCACATCATCAACTTGCGGGATTTTTGCGGGACATCTTCCCACGACAGTCCCGCGACAATCCTGCGACAGTCCCACGACAATAAAACGGTGTGGATTTTGTCAATCCTCATAACACTTAGATCTTCATGGTAGTTCCATGAAAGTCCAGCAACAGTACCTTGATAGCAACAGATGTGGGACAAAATTGAACAATATATAATCATGTCCCGACAATATTTATACATGACAGTACATTGACTGTTGAAATCCAATGTTAACTCTTCACAAATCAAGATACATTTACAAATCTTATTGAGAACTATGCTTAATTTAAAAAAAAATCTTATTGAGAACTAGGCTTAATTCACAGGGCTTAGACATTCTCAATTAGCCAATGGTTGATTTGCATAATGCATATTAATTACCTTCAATAGTTGTGACCAATGGTTGAATTTTGTTTGCTGAGATAATTGTCCCAGTCATTAATTACGTAAAGCAAACACTATCATAAATAGATATTCTCTGACATCAGAAGTAATTTACCTAATTGTAACATAAGAAAGCAATTATAGATTCAGACAAGCATTAAAAATTTGCCAAACTTTCTCTTGCTCAGCAAATAAAAAGAACAGTTGATTGCTGGTTTTGATATTGTAAAATTAACTGTCACTGTAGGGTGCCTTTCACAATTACCTCTATAACTAGTCAGCAAATGCTAAGTAAATAAACATAACACTTGACCAATGAACTTAAATAGCAGTAGTCAGTTAACAGGGTAGACCTATGTCATAGTCAGTCAAGTGGTCAGTTAGCTATAATTGCATTGAAAGTAAACAATCACCAGTGTTTGCTTAACTGGGCTTTTGTATTAGGTGCAAGTGGTGTCAGTCAAGTGGTCAGTTAGCCATATATGTGAATTAGATTTTTTAAAGAGACAATCAACTGGAGATGTTGACCATTAATGTACAGTGGAAATTGTCCATGTGATATCTCCCTGTTAAGGAAACTTCCCTTATGATATGTATTCATAAAGATCAATTGAGCTATACTGTCACTGTTTGTTTCATCTTATTTTTATGTTAATATGTATGGGTTTTTTTCTAAGAAATAATGCATAGTTTTTAAAAAGTATGTTTCAGTTTTGTTTCATTTGGTTCAAATAAAGTCAATGAATAATGAGCTTCTGGTTGTATTCTGATACATGCCATTAGAATATCAGTTGTTGAAAGTTTCAATTGCACAGCTTGAAAAGTAATTGATAAAATAAATGAGGTTAGGGGTACACATTAATCACAATCTATCTACAACTATTGCGGGACTGTCGCAGGAAGATCAAATATGGATGCGGGACTTGCGGGACTGCTGCGGGACTGTTGCGGGATGAAAATAAAAATTGTTGCGGGAGCGGGGCGGGATTGGGCATAACAAGTGCGGGAGTGGGGCAGGAGTGGACAGAATATTGGAAACCATCGCGGGAGCGGGGCGGGAGTGGACATCACATTGCGGGACAAACGCGGGGCGGGACCAATATTTCAGTCCCGCGCTGTTCACTGAGTACAGAGTACGTGAAATAGAGTCCAAATGTAAATGTGCTTTTTCACAGTCGCAATTCACAGTTTTTTTCCGTGCTCTAGCGACTATACAATAGATCTCATCATACAGCTACAAAATGATGACCACATCATAATGGCACCTATAAATCGAATGCAATATTTCAATTACAGCAGTTACACAATAAATTAGTAGCACAACAGAAGACACTGGATGAATTGTGTGATGGTCAGATTTCAGCAGCACATGGCGAAATGGCAGTTGCGGGCGGAATTTCAAACAGAATACAAAATTAATGACATACTTCAAATCACGATAGAAAAGATGAAGAAATCGGACGTTGAGAAGTTGCACGGTCAAATTGAAGACCTTTATTACACCAGGTCATTGGCATCTTTGTCATACGATATCTTTCTAAACTCCCCGGGGAGCATACAGCACATCCGCAGCTATCGTAGCGTATACACGTGCTAATCACTCACATTAGCGTTCGCTTCCCTGACCTGTGCCCATTTGCAGTGTGCAACGTGTTAGAGATGGGTTTGCTCAACACCCACAACCAGACCCGACCGGGTATCGAACCAACGACCTTCTGGTCACGAGTCCAACTCTCTATCCATTCGGCCACGGGTGCACACCCGTCTACCCGGCGGGCGGCGGCCAGGTGCCAACAGTACTGATTTTTAGCAAGGGCTGGCTGGTTTCAAAAGTTCACGGTCCGGTGGGCTCTCAATAAGAACATAGTTTATGACCGGACAGGTTTTGTCAGGGTCGGCTACTTATCATAAATGCCGCCCCTGCTGTCCGTGAGTAAAAGTTTAAAGAGTTTCAAATCATGTTTAGTAGTCTGAGTCATGGCCCCAGCCTCATGGGCGGGTGTGTGTTGTATGTATATATAAACCTACTACTATCATTTACAAGCACTATAGCATACACGTTACTACTATTATATAGAAGGGTAACCAACAGTCACTCAGGGACCATGGGAGCAAGGGCATCCGCTTAGGCGTTATTCAGGATTTAGTATATACTTTATCATTTCACATTATTGAAATGACCCCCGTCAGAGTGGACAGGCGGAGCGTGGACTTCGCATGGCTACGCGCGCGAAGTTTCAAAATTTAAAAAAATTTCAAACTTGTTGCAAAATTTTCCCTTCCTGGCGGAGTAGAAGTGAGTTCACAGGCGGAGAAATAGCCCTCGAGCACACACCCCGCCCCCGCGGACCTCCACTGCAGCGAAGTCAGGCGGAGAGAAAATTTGCTAGTGTGGAGTGTAAAATGTGTATAGCGGACTCTGGCGAAGTCAAATTATGTTGCGAACCCTGGCGAACTGAAATTGTGCGTGACATTCGCCAGACAACCATGGCTCTGCCGACGGAGTCAAGCGAAATATTATGTCTCCGCTAGCGAACTGTAGCAAATATCCAGAGTCCGCTGACGGAGACATGAAAACTCTGCCAACTAACATAATAACAAGGGAAAATTCCTTGCGGAGAGCAGCGAAGTCATTCGGCGAAGTATCCTGTGAACGGGCAGTTTGAAGACTTGTAGGTTTGAAGTGAACACTTGTGAAGTTCTTGGAAGGCTCTGGGATGGGGAGTCGAATTTAGATACCCATGTACTTGCAATTGGTATAGAATAGGCAGATCCATGGGGATCGCAGGGGGTATCCCCTTTACCCCACATTAATACCATAGGGTTTTTGTCATGTAGCCTATCAATTACATACACGAAACCCATGGGGAGAGCTCTTGCTCGGTACAGCGGCGTACAGCGGAGGTGAACGGCGTTCATTGTGGTACGGAGGCAGATGGAGTCCTTTAGTGCCAAATACGGCTTCGCGCGGAGACCAGCGAACTCAAAAAGATCAAAGGGAATTCGATCAATAATCCCCGCATGGGCGGAGTGGTCAGCGAACTCAAATTTCCACTTCTCCAGAGAAGTGGAGAAAGTCCGCGCCATTTTTGGACGCGGAGATAGCGCGGAGGTAGCGCGGAGCCCTCTCGGAGGCCAAAAAAGTCTGCAAGAGTCCTCCAGACTCCGCTGCGGAGCCATGCGAATCGCGTTGTCGATTCGACAATGAAAGTGTTAATTTTTCATATTTTTCACCATTTTTACAGACTTTGTCATTTTTTCGACCTAAAAATGGCGCGGAGTTGACTCCACGCGTCCACTCTGACAACAATGATTTTGGATATTTTATTATTTTAGTATATCGTTTGAAAATTTAACCATATATTTGAAGAGAAATAAAAACAAATAATATTATAAATTCACAATATGCAATGAACCTTTCTTACCAAATATTAAGTCTGATCTGATTTTCAATGTATTAGTTATACAGGATGACATAACGGTTGGGCTGAGGCTGTTGTGATTAATATTTATAAATAATGTAAGAATAATGTATAAGCGAATGTTGACAGTTTGATCTTTATTATATTGTGAGCTAACGCTAGTTAGAGGTATTAGCTAGTCAATTCCTAATTGACCCCGCACCGTGATGACCCGTACGTCCTACGCTCGCACTTTCCATAGGCACGTCATTTATGACGTACCGCGGTGTCTCGCGGTGTCCCGAGTGTCCCGTTGCTTATTACAGACCGGTTAAAACAGGACAAATACTGGTTTTGTCCGGTTTTATCCGGTTTTAAAAATCGAATGGACTTCAGTTTAGCTTGAGAGGTTGTTGCGACAACATCGTAGGAACCAACACCCCGTCGTAGATTCGGGGCCTTTCAAACTATACTCACGTATTAATAAGGTTACTAGACCCTCGTGCATACGTTCTCGGATCTAGTATCCTCTTTGATACATATTCAGCTTGGCGTGTGCCACGGTCTGAAGTCGTCGCTACCAGCACCAGTGCGAAGTCCCCCCGTGTGGGGCCGTCAATCTGGTCTTGGTAAGTTGGGAGAGGCCCTGTACGACCGTAGTGTGGGCCTACGTATCATTGGGACAAACACAACGAGAACCCAGGCGGTGTGAGCGCCTCGACAAGTACCAGGAGCCGTGTACAAGTCCAAAAAGCTTACAATATATAATAAATACTTAAAAATTATGTTAAAAAATCCAAAATATGTTATTGCTTGGTAAATAATTTCTAATCTCATAATTTTTTAAATTTTTATAACACGCATTTAAAACAATAATTTATATAAATATAACAAAAACACCGAAATATGATTTCGAGAAATACCATTAATTATTTGGATGCGTAGAATATACACGCTCATCATAAATATTATATCAGCCAGAATCTTGTTGATTCTGTGACATCGTCGGTTTTCAGGACTTGATAACTCACACTGCCTTAAAGTCCTTGTTCATACCAACCTATATACTATACTGCGTATATAGTCGTGAGATATGACGATGATTATTTGCTGGTCGTACATGAAGCCCTTATCATGCAAGTGATACGTGTCGAAAATCAAACCTACACGAATTTCTTCACTTTTGCCGTACACCAGTAAAACCCTGGGAGGGGGTTCTCAAAAATTGGATAAGGGTGTGGCCTTTCGAATGTCGAAATGGTACCCATCGATATACTAATTTGGCATTAAAAAAGTGACCCATGTCTATATCTTGACGATGAACAACTGAACTATATTATTATCTATACCTATTAGATAATGAAACTACATATTTTTTACCATTGTATAGACAAAATATTCAAAAACATTATATCTGTATCAATCAAAATGAAAGTTACACTAACAATGTCTGTACATTTGATTTCAAACCCATACAATGAGGAGAAGGTGGCCCTGCATAAGATGTTCTGGTGTGATATTTGCAATAGAAAATATATATGTAGGATGACAGCAGAGCCGGGGTAAAGGCAAAAGCCCAGAGACAAAATATCTCACATAGAACATCATATGCAAGGACACCTCCTTCCCAGTGCTATAGCTTTACCAAAAATCACAAAATTGAGACCCATAACAATACCAAAAATCACAACATTGATACCCATCACTATACCTGAGATGTCTAACAAGGTGACATATAGTATGACGTATAGTAAGTCAAAATTTGGCAATAATACTCAAATGTTTTCATGAATTAGTTATAGACTTTGTTTCTCAATCAGGGTAAATTTGATATTCGGCATATTTTTTTGGCATATTGTGAAAACGCTCTATGATAAAATGATTTTGTGCATTTACTATGATGCAGCTCAACCCTATAAAATATTTTATTTCACATCAGCCATGATATATATATATATATATATATATATATATATATATATATATATATATATATATATATATATATATATATATATATATATATATATATATATATATATATATATATATATATATATATATATATATATATATATATATATATATATATATATATATATATAGGTGACACCTGATATATATTACAACTGTCCATAGAAAATATTACACACACACATACACACACAAAAAATAATACATAATACATGTTTAAATACAATTACAGAGAACAAATACAATCGTAGAAAACACAATTACAGAACTTACAAAGCAAAAAGGAAATGAATCAAACTAACATACATAACAACACATTTTACCGGGGAAGTAAGAATTACAATACTAGACATAATTCTAAATCAAACTACCATACATAACAACACATTTTTTACTAGGGAAGTAAAAATTACAATACTAGACATAATAATAATTAATAATATAGAAGATAACAGAATTAATTAAGGTACCATGAAGGAAAAATGCAGGTTGAACGTAAAGGAGTTTTAGCCAGTGACACCTGATTCTAGACCTCCATCTCATTTCTGAGTTAAGCACTGAACAATTTTATTTTGAGTTCTCAAGTCTCTTCATAAAAAGCTTGAATACTAGGTTTCTTATTACAGCAGAATAACTTTTTTACATAATTCAATATGCTTGCTCTCCATGGTATTCTGCAGTTCACGCGTCTGCCACTTCTATAGCCAAATAGATTGCATGTTTTGCTTGTCTTTTGGCGGCTATATACACATTTTTATCTATTCCAGTCGTCTTCCATCCTTCCAACATCTCCTGTTTTCCTGTATTGTTGAACCCACTTCATTATTCCACCACCAAGTGTGCTTCCTAGGGGGCACTTTCTTTGACCAACCACACACGTTCTCTGTTATTCAAGTAATCTCTTTTTCAGGTTCAGCCATGACTCTTCCACAGAATCTTCAGACTGACTGTCTGGAGGACCTCATTAATTTCACTTGAAAACTCTGTTTTGCATGTCTGGTCTTTGAGCTTTCAAATATGCAGCTTTGGAGTGCACTTTTGACGTTGGGTGGTAACAGTTTCAGTAACAGATCACAGACTAAGAGCCAGTGCTCAGGTACGAATTCTTCACACCTTGATGTTCTTAGTTACTTTCAGATCTGTCTTCCTCAACAGAACATAGTCAATCTGACTGCAGTGACCACCTGATTGGTGTGTTATGAGATGCTGCTCTGGTTTCTTGAAGAAGGAATTGACAACCACCATATCATGGGCTGTCGCTAACTCAAGGATACGTTCCCTCTCAGTATTGCGTGAGCCGTAACCGTATCCACCATGAACATTATAACTGGATTTTGGCAATCCCCTGTTGCTGTATGAATGGAGGTATAAAATTAAGTGCAATTCTGTGCAGCTGAAAGTATACTTATTGAGGGTATAATTGCTTTTTTGATGTTCCTACTCCTGGGCCTGCGTCAGTTTGGTCAAAGATTCTTGGTTTCAAATCGGTGGAATAATATTAAATTAGAATATTAAATATAAATGTACTGTTGTTGCTTGTTTATGTAGCTATGTATAAATATGTACAATAGCCCGGATGGGAGGGGGGTGGGGAGTGGGGGGGTCATAGTTTCAATATCATTCGTGTAGCGGGGTCAGACTTTTAATTTCAACATGATAGGGGGAGACTTAAAAAAATAATTCCTCCCGAAAACCAACCGACCCCCCCCCCCCCCGAGAAAGTCAAAATGACTCTTCCCTTACCATGGTAATTTGCAAATATCTCCTTTAAGCTACCAGATTGGGACGTCTATCATACTGTGAAATAAAGCTCAGATCAATACAATATATGATAGCCTTTGAACAAATTCTGGTAATGATTTTCACTCCAGCTGACGGCCTACTAGGCTGAAATCAATCAGAATGGCAATACAACGTCAAACGCAAGTCTGTCAACGAGATCTAGATCTATAATCAATAAGTGATTTCGTAAATTGCGCTTGACGTCACGAGGTCAGAGGTTAAGGGGCATAAAGTTGTTTTTCTATATATTGTACTTAATCATAATTTGTTATTTATAAATTTAACAGTGACCACCCAGAAGAAACAAAACAGAGACTATGGCCAATGAACAAGTCGACGATATTAGCAGTGAGAGAGAATGGGTGGACGAGCTTTTTGCCGAGTTATTCAAACCAGCGGGTTATGAATGCAACTGTTGTAAAAAGAGATTTCCCACTCGGTACCAGGTAAACGCACACATGGACAAGGAAAGGCATCGTTTTCCAAAACACAAAGGGCCCCATTATGCATGTGTGTGTCAATTTTGCAATAAGGGAATATGTGGTCCGATCGAATTGAAAAGGCACATACAAGAAAGAGAACTTAAAAATCAATTCCGTAAAGAATATAGAGAGGTGATTGCGAAGCAACTGGAATTTCATTGTGTATGGTGTGAGAGTAGATTCAAGCGTGAAGAACATTGCAGCCGGCATGAGGTGAAAGAATGTCCCAGGAGACCTGCTCACTTGCAGCAAGAAGATGATGTTCAGGAAGTAAATTATCCTGCAAATGAGGATATCCAAGAAGAAAATGTAGAAAATGGGCAAATGAATAATGACTTATTATATGTTGTAGATTGCGATTTGAAAGAATGTCCAAAGAAGCTA
Source organism: Streblospio benedicti (assembly GCA_019095985.1). Taxonomy (NCBI): domain Eukaryota; kingdom Metazoa; phylum Annelida; class Polychaeta; order Spionida; family Spionidae; genus Streblospio; species Streblospio benedicti. Next base: position 46,051,802 of record CM032669.1, read on the forward strand.
GATCACTGGAACCAAGAAGATGATATTCAGGAACTAAGTGATCCTGCAAATGAGGATATCCTACAAGATAATGTAGAAAATGTGCAAATGAATAATGACTTATTAGATGTCATGGATTACGATTTGAAAGAATGTCCAAAGAAGCTAGCTAACTGGCAACAAGAAGATGATATTCAGGAAATAGATGATATCCAACAAGAAAATGAAGGAAATGTGCAAATGAATAATGCCTTATCAGATTACGTAGCTCGCCTTTGATTGCAATCTGGCGGACCAGATGCTAAGACTTAGACTAAGACTGTGTAGTGGAGTCTGTAATTAGTGGTGAGTTCTCCTCATGCTGGAGTAGAAAACACCAGTTAAGTATGAGTGAATGCCGTTTGTTGTGTGATAATGATAATAAGTGATGTCTACCATCTTTTTTAAGATTGAAGAGAGAACATTTTGTGAACCCTATTGTAGGAACGCAATGATAATTTGATAAACAAGATGTTTTAGTGATACGCTGAGTTGTTTAATTATTGTGCTATGTTTTATGCAGCTTGTTCTATTACAATAGTAGTGCATCTCTCGTAGTCAGTTGTTCATGCAACAGTTTTTCAGTCATTTATAAAGACTGACTGTGCATTTTAAAATCTTGGATCTGATAACAAGTATGTAACTTTTTTTTATAATGCTATACATACTTTATGACCATTCGACGGGGTTATTTTATTGTAGAATTTTCGGTTTTCCAAAATGTTTTTCCTTTGATGTTTTATTTTTGAATTGTCAGCATTGCTGCTGATCATGCAATGCTAATTACTCAATAAAGCATTTGAATTTCATCATTTAATTTGAAAAAAAAAAATATAAATTTAAGTCACCACTTGTAGGAAAGGTGTAAAAATGCACGTTGTTATAGTGTGTTTGTTATAGTTTACGTACTTACATAGATAGGAATCAATTTGGTATCCAATTAGTAAACTTATTGTTGATGTGTTGATTTGTTATTTGTTGTTGATGTTTGAAAAGGAACCTGTGGAGTTCGAAATCAATTAAAATTATGTTTGAAATTTGAATTTGAGTGTTAATTTTCAAAAGAAAAAGCAGGTAAAGACATTAGAATTATTGAATCATGAATTGTATGTTAATATTTCAATCAACAATTTGACTTATGTGAACATGTGGTCAATGACAATTTTACATCTTATTGAAAATGCAGTTGAATTGATTCACAGCACTTGGTTTCACAATAGTGTTGTTTGTATTTTGTGTTTGGCTGTGCAATAAGCAAGAAAGTGAATTTTCAAAGTAATTATTGTTAACATTTTCGAGCTCTGCAAAGCTCTTTATCAAATACAATGACTCCAGAAAATAAAAATGCTGCTACATCACAATAGCATTAACATGTGAGAGATTTAACAGTGAATACAGAGATTAACATTGAGTGATTAAGGATCATATCAATGTTAATGACATGCAATACGCTCAAGGACAAGTATGATTTTTAATTAGACATCATATTTATGAAAATAACTTGAGAGCTGGCTGATAATGGTCTAGTTTAGAATTCATGGTAATATCACTTTAATTTGTTATTATAAATCTCTACACCTTCAGTCGTTGTCTTTCTAACACTGTTTTATAGTTGCCAATCATGTCAACTTTGAATTCAGGCCTTTGATGGGAGCGAATCTCTAACACGTGTCTTGCAAATGAATTATGATTGTATATATGAGGGTTATTTAAAAATTATACTGATTTGTAACCATATTGCATGTCATTATCGTTGATATGACCCTTAACCACACAATGTTAATCTCTTTATCATTGTCATTGTATTTGATAATGAGCCTTGTAGAGCTCGAAAACGTTAATTATAATTAATTTCAAAATTCATTTTCTTGCCTAATTGCACAGCAAAAACAGAAAATACAAACAAAACTATCAAGTTTACATCTCCAAGAAGATATAGTATTTGTAAAATAATGATGTGTTGTTTATATTGTGTTACTGTTGAATAAATAATTGGAAAACTCATTAGTACTTTTGATACAAACAAATATGTAGTATTACACACACATTTCTTCAATAAGCAATAACAAAATCTGACAGCAAAAGTCACGTATTCACTAATATTCTCATGTACAGTTGTTAAATTGTTTCAAATGGAAGTTGTTTTTACACAATGCAATCAGTTGCTTTTACACAATCCAACGTTTTTGGCCTAATATTTCAGCACTGATAAGTGGCAAGTAACAGTACTTTTCGTTTATAATAGCTATCCATTGTACATTTAGCAACATTACTGCATTAATTTACGTGTATTGAGCTCTAGTAATACCTTTTCTTTAGTTTCACAATACCAGCATGTCGGTTTTTATTTCCAATGGCGACCTTCGCGCGGATACGTTAGAGTTGAAAGCTAGTGATTTTTTTTTGCCCTTTGCTTTGGAAAACAGAAAAAAGTTCATGGTTATAAACACGATAGCATGGTTACTATAGCTAGTACATTCACACACATTGCCACATTGATTGGCAAGTGTAGAACCAATAAAGAAGAATATTTTCTCACTCGTTAGGAAATCGTTGCATACATGGCTTTTGTTATTACGTTAAATGGATTAAAGTCACTAAATGCAGATGTACATTGTTATTTGAACATTCTTTTTAATCCAGTGGAAGGTACTTTATCACAGGAAAGACAACTTGATTAAATTTACTGAAAAGCTCCTTGTTACATTGTAATTGACGTGATGTTTCCACTGGAAATGTGCACTTACTTATTCGTACTCCAATTCAGGCAGGTCACATAGACTGCAATTGTGGTCAGGCCTTAAATGAACATTTTCCAATGCAGGCGTAATTGATGGAATAGATGTAATGAATAGATTTGGACATTCTTTATCAATGTACGAATTCTACAATGAAAAGTAGAAAAAAGTGGTCAGGCCATGCCCTCATCAGCCTGAGAGTGTGTGACGGTCCTGCAATTGCTAAATTGAATATATTTGCAATTAAGACTGCTTTACTTACACATTAGCGAATTCCGTCTACGTAGCACAACGTGCAATGGCGAACTTGCAAATTCATCAAAAGATTTTGAACATGGTCATTCTTTTGGGACGAATATACAGTTTGGTTACAACTAGTTATGCTGCGTCTAGGGATCGCAGAACATTCGCATATATAGGCCACACTTCGTTTTAGCTCAGCAACTCGTCGCGCTATGCATTTTTACTTTAACCAAACTGAATGTTCGTTCAAAATTTTTGAACATGAACATGAATTTGCCAGTTCGCCAGTGCACGTATAGCTACGTAGGTGGAATTCGCTATAGTGTAAAGCGGGTGTTAGATATCACGATCTCCTAAGTAATGCTACACTCTGATAAGCTCAGACAACGCTCTGATACGTTTCAATTGTCACTTTGGGTGACGAATCATCCTCCGACTTGATATGGTTCTGTACGCATTGATCCCGCTTTAATCAGGCTTTGTTACGGTCTTTTACACTGTGATGCGATTGTGCTGTTTTAATCCAGGCACTGTTGCGATAATGAAGCTCTGTTGCGTATTGTTAAGCTCTGCTAAGCTCTGTTACACATTGCAAAAGTCACGAAAGCCATTTTCCTGCCGCTTTTATCTAGATTCTATATGAAGATGCAGCAGATCCACAACAACAGTACATCTTTTACTCCAGAACATGATGGCTG
>CM032669.1:46055598-46081766 GCA_019095985.1 Streblospio benedicti
ACTACTTATGGTCATTACAATAGCCTCCTAGACACACAACGCAGATTGGAAGACACTGCTTCTGTGACAAAATAAAGAGTTAATGTTTAGGCCATCCAGTACGCAGGGATTATAGCATCCCTGCAAGGGTTAAAGTAGTTTAATATTGCTTCTCACTGGATTAGGATAGTAATCCCCTCGGTCACACACACACCTTGCTTGAGTTGTTCTTTCATTATAAGCCCCTGTAGGATTAGGGACTCAGTGCGCTGTAGTACTGAATGACTGGAGCTATTAGAGCCAACTTCTCCCTTAGACACTGGTCGGGCAGGTTGGGCTGGCAACCTTTCATCGGTGAGGAAAGGCCCTTACTCTACCATCTTCACGGGGACTTGCCAATGGCTAGGCCCCACAGTCGCATCAACTCACGCTCGTGTGTGTGGCGGTATTCTTCGCTTATACGTGGTACGTGTCAGCATCAGTGCGAAGTCCCTTGTGAAGACAGGGCCCTTCGTGAAACCTGGTGGAACCATCATGGCCATAGAAAAGTGGAAGCTACTGTTACATCGTAGTAGTGAACGAGGTCTCTTCTTCAACAACACAACAGCGAGAAGTACGCGGGGTTGGTGACAAGCCCCGGCTGCGACGAGGCGGGTCTGGATTGAGCTGGGAGGTAAAGGACACATGTCTGACTCCTAGATATTCACAGACTGTAACGCTTTGAATGCCCAGAAGACGGATCCATAGAGCTGCTCCCACTATGTCTCTCCTTGGGGAAAGTGAGCAAACTATTCCATGCTTCATCCTGGGTGGTGAGGCTTTTGTCCTGAAGAACTACATAATGAAGCCATACAGTAGAAGAGGGATGACAGATGAGGAGAGGATCTGCAACTACAGGATTTCAAGGGGTAGACGAGTGGTGGAGAATGCCTTTGGTATTCTGTCCAACAGGTTTAGCTGCCTGCTGGCAACACTGGAACAGAAGGTAGAGAACGTCAGAAGTTTGGTGGAGACTGCTGAGGTGCTGCACAACCTTCTAAGGCAGAGGGTGGTGATGGCAGCCAACGGGGTGGACAATAAGGATGAAGAGCACAACTCTGTCCCACAGGCCTGGAGACATGGATCTAACTAGCAAGATGTTCCACAGCCACCCGCGAGGGGGAACCTCGCCACTGTGGATGCAGACAGTATTGAAGTCGCAGTACTGAAGTCCACAGAGCTTTAGGAGGGGTGAGAGAGCGTGAGAGGGCGTGAGAGAGCTTGCCAAGTGCAGCAAAGCATGGCAATCATCCATCAAAGCGAATCAATACGTGGGAAAGTGTGAGAGTCCTTCATTAAATCGTAACAAAGCATGTCAGATATTGATGAAAGCGTCAGACCTCGTGTCAGATCTTAATCCCACGTCGTAGAAAATCTTGAGACATCTTAATGAAGCGTGACAAGTTGGTGTGAACTGGGTATTAACACTTAACCCTCTTAACACATAGTCCTCCACGGCACATACAAAGATCCACCTCTGAAATCTTATTATAACAGTATCCCAATAAGATCAATAAGATGAGGGGACCAATGAGACGGGGGACATTAGAGCTGATCATTGTTGCCCACACATTGAAAACTGAACAGCCCAACAATTACTCTTTCTGAGTACAGTCACAGGCAAACATTTGTACATTGTCGGCGATGCCGTGCTGCTGTGGGATTGCATTAATTGAAATATCCAGCATTCTATCCATCTATTCATTGTTGCTATACTCCCTGAAACCTGTTGTTCTCCCAATCCAATCCAAAACACCTCAAATATGAAAAAGCAGCAATGTCCAATCCTAAAAACCCGAGTCAGAAGCTTACTACTGCCATTTGGTCGGTCATTTTGTGGTTGTGGTGGGGGTGGGGGTCACTAGATTTTCATATAGGGGAGGGGGTCGCTCAGTTTTCTAATGCTGCAATACTCTGTTTTTTAAAGGATGCAAATAAACGTTCACGTTCACCATCGAGAAATAACAAAATGGGTGATTGCTCACATTGAATGGGGTGTCACTCAATTTACATTTATTCTATAAGTAGGGGTCGCTCCTTTGATTAATTTTCTCCTCTCAATATTACTGAGCCCCCTGTACATAAATTGTGCTAGCTACCGTATATAAAACAAACAGTCTGGAAAAAAACCATATAAAAATGTAAGTTTTTTCTCTATTCAAAACAAATTGAGGGCCCGTTTGAACCTTCAAATCCCCATCCCCCACCCACCCGAGATCTGTTTTGGAAAGCCATAATACATATGGATATAAGCGTAGATTTTCTTAAATTAGCATACCGAAGTTCTGCTGTCTAAGAACAGTAGCTGAGCCTTCACTCTCAGCACTGATAATGTTGATTGCATAGGTGCCAGTTTGAGCAGTGTAAAATGTTGAGGAAAGGGAGATGGTTGCAAACCTTAGAGGTTTTAATCAGATAGATGCTGAAGAAATCAAATATTGCCTAGATAATTAGCACGACTGTGAAGTTCAGGATATCATAGACGATTCAATACAATGTTGTCCTCAGTTTTGTTATATGTGTAATACTGACTGTCTAAGTATGGACAGTGATGTAGAGCGCATTGTGGCTCAAACCCAAACGAAATTAAAGCTGTTGCAACAAGCCTTTTTTGTGATATAGCATACTTTTCTTTTGTAGATATAAACAAATTCAAATATCTAAAATACTTTCTAAATGTAACTTGAATTAAAAGGGTATCTTTATGTTTTGAAAAAATAAAATAAAATCTACACACTGTATGATGGACTTGGTGACATGTACAGAGTCCTGTGTCAAATAAAAGTGGCACACAGAACTTCCAAAACCATCAAAAAGAGACAAAGTCGTTTGATGATTTGGAAAAAGGGCCTTTGATGGCTCGTTACACCATTAATTTCTGTTGCAGACTCCAAGTTTAACAGTGCAACTTTACCCCACGAGGTGAGGGGGGCGGGGGGTGTCGGGGGGGTCATTCAGAACTTGGCAGCAGCCATAATATTGGCAAAGTCTTCCTGCTTGCCACTCACAATTGCGACTCTTCTGCTGTGTAAACTTGGGTGGTGTAGTCTTGAGTACAGAAAGAACATTTTTGTCAGACACTGCATAGAATATAACCAAGTGTACATCATCACCAACCCAAACTACCATGAGTGTATATGCCTTTTATTCATGATGTTTTTTTTATATGCGTTTACAAGTAGGCCTACAGGCCTTTCAAAAGCATGAATTGAAACATCATCAGGAATCCACTCTCAAAATCAGTTGAGTTTTTCCCCCGGAAAAGGACAGCATTAGGCAACAACAACAGCATTATGCAACAGCATTATGCAACAGCAGCAGCAGCAGCAGCAGCAGCAGCAGCAGCAGCAGCAGCAGCAGCAGCAGCAGCAGAAGCAGCAGCAGCAGCAGCAACACACCTTTGCACCAAGACTTGGAGAAAAAAGTTGATTAAATATTCGACTAAATCCTATATGGAAAAGATGGTATCTATGTATATTTTATCGCTAATTTTGGCGCACTGGGTCAGATTCTCCTCCTGCATTTGACAACCTACAAGCCATCACGGTTCTATGGCATTTAGGTGACAACGCACATAACGGTGCACGTGTAACAAAATACAGTAAGATTAATAATACTTTTGTAATGGCAAAGAGTATCTCATTTTCGTCTGGCTTGAGCCAAAATGCATGCGCCACATGACACACAGCTTATTACCACCTAGAATGTAAATCCCCTCATCACTACAGCACCAGCACTTTTTGCAAGATGTAGGTTAATAAGGTGGCGTGTGGGGGTTTCAGGTTTCAAGTGTACAACCCGTATTCATAAATGGTAGCTTAGTTTTTTTATAAGCGTTAAAATGCGTCGTAGACATATTCTTGATGGTGGAGCCAGTTGTGCGACTTTGAATAACCAACAATTACATTTCAGTTATAAATCAGTAACTCTGCTATATGTCATGTAAAGTGGTGCATGTAAATGTTATCTCAGCAATATATCTAAGGATACGGCAAAGCCTTTTTAAGCGAACGCTCACATGTTATCAGGGAACAAACGCCCCGACTCGCTCTCCGGCAAAACACGCCACCAAAAGAGTAACAAAAAAGTGTCACACGATGATTTAAAGCTGGCGTATTCGCAACTAATGTTCGTAAATGTCTTTGGCTTATTATTCCAAAACTACTTGACCAAATTTGATAAATGAGAGCTCGTTGGAAAGCTCTTCGAACACACTTTTAACCAATTTGTATTTTTAACTATCTCATTGGCATATGATATATAGGCGGTATGATTATTAACTGCCAACTATCCATGTTCTGTATTCTGTATTCATCAAACGGTTTAGGTGCATGATGATAAATTCAGATTGAAGTCAACTCCAGGCGCAAACAAAATGTATTTGATATATTCACTAAAAATTGTCAAATCCTTAAATTTACAGTAAACCAGCCTAATTTCAGCCCCTTCCGCTTTTGGCCGTTAACTGTATAAAATGTTCGTTGTTATTTGAAATTATGCAATAATAGTCCTGCAGAATGGTGAAAGAATTGTGGGTTTTGGGTTAAAAGCATGAAATTTGGCACAAAGGTAGCTTTTTATTTTGGACTCAAAATTTGGACTTAATCTAAACTGGCGATGTTTTTTTTGTGTGAAACGTATTTATTAGTTTCAAAATTTAGTATAAAACAGATTTCTTCATTCTAATATAGCTTTATGTTTACATTATTTATTATTTCATAAATAAATTGTTTTTCATTGGATGTATAAAAATGAAAAAATTACTGAGATAAAAGTTTTGAAATTTAAGTTCTGTGTTTCTTGAAACAGATCAAAATCGTCCCAGCTGAGATGCTGCTCAGCATTTACAGAATATTTATTAATCATGCAGTAAGTCCCTTTCAAAGTAAAACCACATGTAATCACATACACTCTTTCTGCGTGAGGACATTATGACTTCAGGACAGTTACTAAAATACCCACCAATGTACTTAAAAAGTCTGTATCTTGAGGTTATTGTGCCCAAACCCAAATCAATGGGAAACATAATAATTTCACGAAAACTATTGAAATAATGCATTTTTATCAATTTGAACTATAAAACAAAATAAGTGTAGGTAGTAAAATTGTATTATGTGATACAAATACATATATACCACCTTTACAAAGAGACAAACTTCAAAAGAAGACCATTTCTCGCAGTCCCAACCCTCCAAAGAGACCACATCTTTATTGTCTTGTATTGTATTGTCTGTCATCATCTCAGCACAGAAACACATATATACCATTCAAAAGCACTAAAATGCTAATAAGACCTTCCCAAAATTTCGTCCTCGTGTGGCATTCGAAACCACGACCTCTGGGTTGAGATGTGTGCTTCCGTGGCCGAGTGAATAGGGAGTTGGACTTGTGACCAGAAGGTCGTGGCGGTCGGGTCTTGTGGTAAGTGTTGAGCAAACGTACCTCTAACAGGTTGCACACTGCTCCGTGGTACCTACATGTTAAATAGGTACAGGTCAGGCAAGTGAGCGCATGTGAGTGATTAGCACGTCTGCGCTACGTTAGCAATTGTGCTGTATGCTCGCCGAGGAGTCGAGAAAGATTTAGTGTGGTAAGGACGCCAATGACCTGGTGTCAAATGTAAAGTCGTGAGAGCACTAGACTCATGACTATAAACCACCACATTTTACATTTACATTTATGATAACAAACCAAGGATGTAAGCTGGGGGTTACAGAGACAACGGTTCAGCCATGTAACCTTTTAACAGCCCGCCGCTTGGGATGATGGTATCATTCTGGTCTCTCAAAATTGGGGTCGTGAGTTCGAGTCCCTTCAGGGCCACTTGATATGTCAAATGGAAACTTAGTGTTGTAAAACCTGTCTTCAGCTATATCTATCGTTGGTAGAAATATGCTTGCTAAAAAGATAATATTCAATAATATTTCAAAGGTGAAATCTGCTGTGTACTTTTTTAATGTCACATTTAAATTAGTAAATGGTGGAATTCTAATATGAAAAGTTTTATCGTGTGCACCAAAATCTTGGACCCCAACACAAAAATATCCCTTAGCGGAACAATGTTTCATTTTATCGATGGTGACAAATTGTATATCACCCCTATATGTGTTTATTGTGTTTATTGTTGTTCTACAGTAGCCAATAGGAGACATGAGAACGTTTATTCCGACAGCTGCATCACAAATGCATCACAAATATTCAACTTCTATCCGGGCATAATGATACATAATAAGAAGCAAAAATATACTAAAAGCTACAAACAGGCGACAGGACTAATCCTGTATATTAAAAACATCAGTCATCAGTTAAAAATTTAAATGTGTAAAATAAAAAACAAACAAACAAAACAAACAAAAACACACACAACAAAAACAAACAAACATCTGTTTCATACGTTCTATTCACATTATCAATGTCATGCCATGTCAATAGTCCCTCCTTGCCATTCTGCTAAACTTACATGTACCATCCAACTGCTTTAAGATATTTTGCGACTAGTTTCTGGTACCTGCGTGGATTGAGGTGGTGTGATGTCGGAGCTTCTGTGTGTGTCACGTGTAGATAACAACGACTAACAATGGCTATGGCTGCTCATCTGATAAGCAGGCTTACCGTATGGCACACCATGTTGACGAATCGGGTCTAATTGAAAGGGGCTGTGGCCATGACCGAACCATTTCATGTGTCTCCAGGTATCATGTCGTGATGACATGAGCCTTTTGTTAGCGCTCACAATACATGGTGGGAAAACATGCCACGTGAATAATTTGACTCCCCGCAAAACTGGCTCGCGTGAAGGTTTGTGAACAGGTTTGCTTCATTCGGCGCAGGCGAAAACGAATATGATGTATGGTCTTACGTAGCAAATTGGCTCGTGGTACTTGCACGTATACTAGATGTGAAATTTCTGCCCTTAAAATGGCCTGTGGCTGATGTGTCTAGAAGAACTCCATTCGCTGGAAGCGATCGTTCGTACCCTGCTGACTGTTCAAATATACTGCTGATATTGATGGAGACCTAGTGGACTGATGTTTTTTTTTCTCTAGATATTGGTGGTACTTCGTCGGTAATTTTACGACTACTGCTACTTTCCGTGCTATGTGTAATAATAATGAACTCTGTGGACGCCTCTCGTTATTGATTTGTGATTATCGGTGGTAATTCTGATATTGCCACCATTTCTTATCACTTGCCTACCACTGGAAACTTGGTAACTATCGCTACTTTCTGTTACATGACTACCACAGGAAACCTTGTTACCATGGCTACTTGTTACATGCCTACCACCGGTATCAATGTTACTGTTGCTCATTTTTATTATGTGACTACCACTTGAATCTTTCTTACTGTTGCTCCTTTTTATTACACGAGTACCTGTAGGAACCATTCTACTGGGTCTATTTTCTGTTTGAATACAACAAATGGGAACTCTGTGACAGCTGATTGCTGGTTTACAAACATTGGGTGTATTTAGTGAGCTCCAATGAACCTCCTGTTCGCGTGAGGTAACTATCCTGACAACCGTACTCTTTTCAAGATCACTTAACGTGTGCGATTTTTTGATAAAACCCAATAAGAGAACACAATCAAGGCGCAGTTGTTTTTCAATGCATTTGCCGTACTTATTAATCCCTCTGTCTATAAGAGTGGTGTTTGAAGGCAATCCCTTCTGCAGCGCAGCCTGATAAAGATAACGTTTGAATGTTGGGATAAAGGTGAAATCATGTCCATTAAAATTTCCGTCACTGAGGGAAAGAGCAGCCACGAGTAATAGTTTCTTAAGCGTATAATCTTCGTCATGCTGAAGGAACTCGTTCATCAAATTTTTGAACTAATCCATATTTTTATTACTGGATTGATGTATTTTTGTTTACGTTGAGTAAAAATGGCTCACTCATCAAAAGTTATGTAGTTATGTCCACAAATTATAGATAAAAAGGATTTTGATTAATTCCCACATGCTTAGAATATCACAGACATTGGGTATACAATTGCTCATATAAAGATAGTAAGATATTAATAACTACATTGTACTAAAGTCATGCTAGTGCATGTATTGAAATGAGAAGTATTCATATTTCAATTATCAACATGTGCAATCAATAAGGTTTGTTGCAATGTAATTTACACTCTGCGAAAATTTGTGTTAAACTTGTCCAGAAAGAGACGTGGGATTTCAAGTATGTGAGATATTGAATGTGGGGTAAAGGTTGAAAAATTGTGAAATGTGGGGAAAAAGAGGTATTTGGCACATTGGACCGAAAACAAACAAAGTTGTGTAAGGTTGGTCCACATTTTCACAGCTTACAAAGGACGTAAGATAAGGCACGAAGAAAGTCTCTATTGCACCAACTGTTATGGCCTTGAGACTACCAGAGCGTTATCACTGATACGTCGTCTGCCCTTGCTCCCATTTGATTACCGATTTCTTTGGAATCTGTGGCACTATTTTGAGATGCAATTTGACAGACCACCGACGGTTTCTTCTGGTGTAATGATTGATGTAATGTTAAACGTATTCGGGTTTAAGTCTGTTCAATTGAATGCATTGCCGTAATCGAATGAGTGGGAAAATGAATCTATCTTTCAAAATAGCGCGTATTTCTAGAAGCATTCACAAATGTGTGTAACAGCTGGTGTGCAATGAGTAAATTGGGTCACAGTCACATTAATGTGTGACCTCAATAAAGCAATGGGGTCAGCACAGATGTGCCACGTTATGTCAATAACTTCCAATTCTACCCTTGATATAATTGACGTTAATAGGATAACCTGGTTAATTGTCATTAACGTCACATGAGAGCATCATTAGATGCCTTGTTTATCCCGACTCATCACCTGTCACCGCTAATATGCAATTTGTACGGCAGGTGCACATGTTTCTCAACATCGAGCCAATCACAGGCCAACAACCTGGCCACATGATTCCTGGCCAAACATATGTGAGGATGGTATAGGGAACATAATCTACTTGATATTCCAACACTATTTTGTGCCTTTGAGACAGATATATTCAAACAAAATGAACAATATGGCAGACTATTGTACCAGGTTGAAGTGTACCTGCAGGACGAATATTCAAAGTATTACGAAAGAGTATCAATTGTATGGAAATGATGAAAAATGTGAAGTGGTAGAGGTATTATTATTTTTTTGCGCAGGATGTTAGACTGCAAAATATAACCAGCCGCGAAATATAACCAGTTATGATTTGTGTTTATGCAAATTGTAACCACACCCCCGAAAATGGTCTAGCTGACACAAAATGTAACCACTGATTGTAAAATTGGAACCAAAGTGTCAAATCAATGTATAATTATTGTCACTATGTAAGCAAACCACGACTGTTGACTTAATGTAGTTGTGCAACACATAGAGTTACTCAAAGTCGGTTTATTGATGAGGGCGTTGTGTATGAAATCGAAAATACATTTTTGACCAATATAAGAATTACCAATACTTTCTAACCAATAAACAAAACTACATTTGAAAGAGGTAAATTTGATGAAATATTTCATAAGAGCATATGACACTTTTATATGCCTACCACTAAAAATCTAGCAATTGTTTTTGATAGGGCTTTGCAACAAAATTATATATTTTAATCCTCACTTTGTCAATTAGTTCTTAAATATTATTTGAACGTGACGTTACGGCGTCACTATATCAATGGAAATCATAAGCATGTGTCGGGCAAGCCAAAGACACAACAGTGAATCATTAATTATCGGCAATGTCAATCGATACAAGTGTCGCGTGCGTTCTCCCCAACCACCCCACCCCACCCCATCCAATAGCTTGATCTACTCTTAACCACATCTTCGGCACTTGAAAATTCGTGGATGTTCAAGACAATGTCACAGTATTATTTTTTTTCAATGAAAATAATTTATTACATTATATACTCAGATGATAGTTCATTACAGCAAGTACATTCAAAGATTCCTAACTAACAACTAGAATTGATTATTTTCAAGTCAGACATTATGTAAATCCCATATATATTATGGTCGACCACCACCCTCAACAGAGCCCACAATTCAAGATAGAAGTGATCAACAGCTACAAATCCCCATTAGAAAGACAAATGTCAGAAGGAGTAGAAATAGCAAATATGAACTGCGACATTATGCTTAATTCGAAACTTGACCATTATCAACCAGCCTTCAATAGAATAATATTTACTGATCAATTACCTGGTCCTTAAACTTAATATTGTTAAATCTCCATATACATGTTGTGTTGTACATTGTGATGATCTTACATTGTAAATTCTACCTGTACTTCATATCATTTTGGTGTTTTATTTTGATAAGGAGCCTTCAGGAGCTCGAAAACGTTTATGAATAAAATCGAGATCAAAATTAACTTTAGAACGAAAACTTTTCATCTTATTAATAATACAGCCGTAAAAGAAAGCAATACACTATTGACAATGAGACCTAGTGCTGTAGGGTGTGGGCCAAATATACAGAATATTTAATAGATCATAATCGATTAGATGGAATAAGTTTGGTAAGAAGACCAAATAAAGTTTGATGATTGCTTTTCTTGACTTGTGAATTCAGGGTTTCCATAGATTTTGCACATTAAAATTTAATAACTTCTCAATAGCTTTTCAATACAGATATAGATTTTTTCAAGAATTTTTGCTAGATACCTGGTCTATGTAAAGATTAAAGATGCCAATAATATGTAAATAATCCAGTTCTTTTCTTCTTTCGCACTATCTACAGATATACATTTCTGAGCATATTATTTGGTGTGGGGGGTCTTGCACAGAGTGTGCAAAAATTACACTTTAAGATGCGCGACTTTTATCTCTACTCAAACAGCATTTAAATTACCAGTTTAACTAGAATTCAATGATTGAAACAATCATGTTTTCAATGACTCCTTACAAAATTCAATGACTTTTCCATGATCTTGAAAAAATAGGAAGTTCAATGACTTTCACTTTAATGGATTGGGAGGGTGTGTGTGTCATACTCATACTTTTCATTTCTCAATTACTGGAAGGGGGGGGGGGGGGGGACTTTCATTTCGTAATATATTCTGGGGTTGGACTTTCCTTTTCTGATTTCAAATATCTAACTGAAACCCCACCCCCAACCCCCAGCAAATTGTAAATGACCGGACCATAATCACAAAATCCTGAGTTAGCTGCTGGGTATCATGCCAATTATATGTTGCTTGACTGATCACGTGACTGGTAAATGCCACTTTGATAGAGACTAGCTATTACGTTAGAGATTGTAAATGTATGAGTTCTTTAGTCTTCTATGGCCTTCAATCGATATGCTCATTCAACTTTACATCTATCTACACCAGGTCATTGTTTTCCTTATCGCACTGCAACTTTCTCAACTCTCTGTGGAGAAAACAACAATTGCTACCATGGTACATGGTATTCATCCCTCACATTAGCGTTCACCAGTTTCAGTAGTTTGCCCTGTACGTATTTAACACGGAGGACCGCATAACAGTGTGCTAATGTGCAGGGATGAGTTTGCTCAACACCCACTGCCAAACCCAACACAGACGAATTATACCTACTTAATTTGATTTCCATATGTGGAAAACAGTGTTACGAGCCAACAATCAGACCAATTTATACCTCCGTCTGTGTCCGTGATATTAAGGAGAGCGCAATTGAGGAGCTCTACGTCAAGTATAGAAGAACATGACAAATCGCACGAGCTTTCTCGTGACATTGGTGTACAAGGGCACCATCAAGAGGTACCACGATCATGTTTAAGGTTCCATTGAGGATAGATGACGTGTACATTACAGTGGAACATGTCCACGTGGACACATTAAAGACGCTTGTGTTAAATGGACACGATTCACTCTTCCGTGTTTCCTATGTTCTCAAAGTGCCATCTAGATTTGAGACACTTTCTTATTTGGGCTCTTTTAAGTTGTTTTAACTTCACCCTAAGGTGTCTGCTTAGAGACAAGGTCCACTGTACATGGTGGTATGTTTGTCTGCAGGTTGCATGTATGGAAATAAGTCTGTCGCCATTTCCAGAAGTATTGTGCCGATGTCATGAGTTTACAATGAGTTTTCTAGCAGTTCATGAATAGTTGCGTAAATCATGTCAGAATCTTAATACCTGAGACTGGTAGCAAGTTTCGACGGTGGGCTGATGTTCACAGTTCATGCCAAATGTGACAAATTCGTGTCAGCCATCCAGTAATAAGTCCTAAAAGTCCAACTTGGGAGATCTGATAGGGTGCGCAGCCTTAAAACATTGTCAATAGGGTGCTTGTGCGTGAACGTGAGTGCGTTCGAACCTAATCTTATTATGTACCGCTATAAAAGTAAAGTAGTAATTTCTTGCCTGCATATGCTTCTCCTATCATGTGAAATAACTATTTTTATGGCATTAGTATCAATTACATTGCACTTTAAAAGTCCGATGAACACTGGGCACAACTGCAATCACGCCCAGAACGTAAAGCCCAACGCAAATACTGACCAATCGATGCCAATATATATGCACCGTCTGACCACACAGCCCATTACTGCAACTAATCTAGATAGCGAGGTCAAGCGAAACTAGCCAGTTGACCACTCTGCACTTTGGCATACAGGGAAACCGCTTTAGTAAAGCTTAAGCCACTGTGCTGATGTTTTCAAGGGCTGAAATCGCAAATAATATGGCAATACAGAGCCATGCTAAACAAACCATGATCACTTTAGGTATAGTTGGTCCAGTTAGATTAACCGAGTTATAATTAGGCTTCGCACCAATAGGAATTTTAATCTGTTAAATGATCTGGCCTATATGTACCAGTCTGTGCACGTCAGAGCTATTTGATAACGTGTATTCACTGGGCCCTGATTACCCATAGATTATGTACAAGAATGTTGACTCGGCCATACTGTAAAACCTCTCAATCGAGACAACTCAGTATTAGAGACACCTCGCAAGAAGGGACTCATTTTCATTTTCCCCTTGGCAATGTATTTTTTAATATAAAATTTGCAGTGCATCGTGATTCGTGACACCTCCCTATTATGGACACGATTTTGTGTTCCCATCAGTGTCCATAATTGTAAGGTTTTAATGTATCGGAGGGATCTCGTTCACAATGACGTCATCGCCGAGGGGAGGTGTTCTTGGTGTCTAAAGATCTGTCAAGGTAAAATGATGTCTGCTAGAAATCTACCAAGGAAACCAAATGTGCTGGACTTAAGCGGGGGGGTGGGGGGGGGCATACCATACATTTCTTTTCTAATCGTAGTTCCTGTCTAAAACCAGCAGGTAGCTACAAACAATTGCATTCTGGGAAAAAATAGACAAACAGTATATCAGTCTTTATCATTTCTTTCTGAAACGCCGTAGCATCGCAGAGCTTTGGTTGAATGAGACTGCACCACCTGCGGGTAAAAATTGTAGTAACTAAATATTTCATGCATGCATGCATGCATTTAAGCATGTACAATGGCCTAATTGTGTAATTATTTCTATTCTCACACTGATTGGTAAAGATCTGGAGGCAAAATTATATATGCCATGGCATGTCTTGTCCAAAGCACTTAGCCCCACAAGTGTATTACATGCTGAATCGGATCTCATACATCACCTAAATTGACTGCTTTCACCGCGTCTAGCAAGTATCCTCTGCCGAAAGTGAGATATCAAAATAATTATAGTTTCAACAATGCAGCTTGTCTGAACAATGGGAAACTAGTCCAAGCGTTACTGTCATGGCGGTTCTGTGTGTGTGTTGAGTTAGTGATAAGAATAATGACGAATAGAAAATGGTTATCCATGTACCTCACAGTTTGCAGGTTAAATTACTGGCTTGTGTATCGTTCTTCAGGGTCTTCGTTGGCAGTGTGGTTCACTCTTGGGGGTCCATGTTTTCGGAAAAGGGGAGGATTCCATGTTTTTTTATGCACGAAAGGTCGCAGACTTGCCACCAACCCCATCAAAATGACATTATTGTTAACAGTGCGCCTTTTGGATCTAGGTTGTGAGACATATAGTGTCCACAGGAGGTTCCAAGTGGTGTCAAATGATAATGTACGTGCTGGAAAGGCACCAAAAATAGCAAGTAATGACATGAAGTTGTAAAATGATTATATATTGTAAGCTATAACAAACTGATAAACTAATATTATGAAGATTATTCATCCAAGTTGACTGATAATATTTAGACTATACAAATGGATAATTACTTACAAGAAAACAAAGTGCGGTTATCAAAAGTGGTGTTTTTAGTAAGGCCCTTAAACCAACAGGTGAGTCAAAAGAGAAGAACAAGACCACCAGTTCAATAGATAGAAGGAAGACCACCAATGTTACCATACCATACATCAGCGGCATATCAGAATATTTAAGAAGACTTTTTCTCATAACATCATAACATCATCTCATAACATCTCTGCCAGTTTCAAACCCTACACCACCTAAAGACAGGAACTGGTATATCCTAAGGATAAAATCAAGACAGACATAAGCTCAACATTGTATATAGACTGAACTGTTAGGACCCCCAATGCAATAACACATACATTGGAGAAACTAACCAACCATTGAAAGAAAGGTTTAAGCAACAACAGAGAGCCAGCACTAGTGGGTACTTATCCATCATATTCACCATCATATTCAGCAGCACCAAGGACATTCATTCAGCATGGAAACAACATACATCCTGAACAGGGAACCAAGGTGGTTCGAGCGGGGCGTAAGCGAGGCAGTCTTTGAGAGACTGCATCAACCTTTCTTAAACAGGAAACGGGGACCTAGAGTGGAACTCTCTTCAGTGTGGGACCCAGCCCTGGCAGAGCAGCACCCAAGTATACCCACCCAACTGGGGTTACGTCACTTCATCGTAATCGCTTGTCACACTGAAGAAATATTACGAACCAAAGTCACCAACACGACTCTTTGTACACTTCTAAACATATAAATTGGAAAAGATATGAACGGATATATATATATATATATATATATATATATATATATATATATATATATATATATATATATATATATATATATATATATATATATATATATATATATATATATATATATATATATATATATATATATATATATATATATATATATATATATATATATATATATATATATATATATATATATATATATATATATATATATATATATATATATATATAAAACGAATGACTAGCTTTCCTGGTTTATTTTCTAATGTACATTTTCAAATTTGAAAATGTACATTAGGAAAATAAAATATATATATTCGTTTTAGTATTATATATCATATCTGGGTAGAAAAGAATTGAACAATATTTCTTTATCTATATATATATATATATATATATATATATATATATATATATATATATATATATATATATATATATATATATATATATATATATATATATATATATAAAATATATATATTTCTTTATATATATATATATTATATATATATGTATATTATATATACTGGCTTTATATATATATATTTTGAAAATGTACATTAGGAAAATAAAAAAACCAGGAAAGCCAGTCATTCGTTTTAGTATTCTATATCATATCTGGGTAGAGAATTGAACAATATTTCTTTATATATATATATATATATATATATATATATATATTGAAATATTTTGTCTATTTTTTTATTGTTTTCAATATTAATGTGCTGCTATAGGCCCTACTAGTAGCTATGTGGTGTCTGTGATATGAATCAGCAATCATTTGGAAAATCCCGGGCAATCAACTAGTAATCCCTGAATTCACATCGAGAGAGTACTTTGTAAATTGCAACTACAATTTAGAATTTCTAATATCGTAATGTTCCCTGCACTTTCTAATACCCCCATTCCCCGCTCATTAACATAGCACCGATTGTGGATTCCCACGAGAAATTGATCAATCGCCCGTGCGCGTACGTACTCGTCTGTACTAGTCCGTACTTGTCCGTATTTGGGCTGTGTACGCAAGTATTGCAACAACCCCCCAATCTTTCAGGCAACATCAAACATTGAATTTAATCGTTCCAGAGGGGACAATAAGTGAATTTCCCCATAATCCTGGTTATCGATTGCCATCGCTTTATATCATCTCTCAGTCGTTACGTCGTGGCACGCGTTCAGTAGAGACGGTGAGTGTGGGACAATTGAGGTTCAATCGTTCATCATCATCCCATCTTCTTGTGCCCTATTGCCCCAAGTAAAACGGCAATCGAGCCCAGCGGCCCCCGAACGTAATTTGTATATATACCATGTACAGGTGCGCCTGATGTCGGCCGATTAGACGCGAGGTGTGGCGAGAAGGGGCGATTGAGGGACATGTCAGATTAGCAGGGAGATTTCACCCTATAATCGGCCGACTTCACAAACTTGCAACACGATTGGATTTGAGGCACATTTGGCCCAGAATGGTATGAATGGAGCCTGATTATTATTTATTTTCACGGGGAGGTCTCACATGTGAACGTGAGAAGGAGGGTAAATGTGTTTTTATCACGGATCCCGGCTGTGAGCAGTAAGGGACGGTGCAATATTTACCAGGAAGGGGGACCGGTGCATTTAGTAGGGGGACAGGTACTTTTTTCAAGGTGCAAAGTAGGGGGACCGGACGATTTTTCATTCTCGTTGGGCATGGGACATGTACTTTTTTCAGCTGCTGAAATCCCACTTCGACGTGAGCGAATCGGTACAAATTACTCACGCGAATATTCATGGGAGGGGACGCGGACTTTTGTTATGAATAGAGGTCATGGGACATCAGTTTTTTTTTCATCACATCAGCAGGGGACAAGACCTTTTTTCGGACAAGTTTTTCGATACGCACCGGTCCCCCCGCCTGTTAAATATTGCACCATCCCTAAAGGTCCAAGCGGCATTGAATGTCACTGAATGTCGCTGTGTTTGAACGCTAATGACGAGCAATGAGAAGACGTCTGCTAGCTGGCAATGTTCACGAGGGAAACGAAGGTGCAGGGCCATGGTCAGGTGATGAATGAAGATTGCAGTTTGGTCATTTTGCCAATTTGATTTCACAACAAGGAGAGGATGATGCACACTTTAACCTCTTTCGCAAGTCACTTCGCCCGAGAAAATGTTTGAAAGACGTTTTTGTTATTGTTTAAAAATAGTTACGGTGTAACGTGTAATTTTTATGTGGTTGTAGCGTTAAAATGGTTCATATATAGGCCTTTGTATTATTTTTAATACCTGTTGCGTTTTCAACCAATAAAAGTAACTATTGAACTTGCTTCGTAAGATACTCATGTGAACTTCTGTCTATCAAAATAAATAATGATATGACCAGTGTTTTTTGGGACAATCTTTTTTCAAGGTTAACAAATACAATACAATCAACTTGAAAACATGTGAAAATAAAGAAGTCTGTAATATACAAAGACAAAGATATATCACAAAGATATTCAGTACAACTCAATCAAATTTGGATGCAGCAATAATGTTAGCCAATTATTCATGTGGTGGGGCAATCAAGCTTCAATTGTTCTCATTATTTGTGTGTCAACTACGGGATGTCTCACTGCTATGCAAGCATATTGTAATGCGAGCTAACAGCAGCGACGCTAACGCCATCTAGTAGCCGGATTGTATTGCAACTGTCAGTCTTTTGGAACTAGGACACATCACATAATGTGAATTGAATATGTGTTGTTGATAATTATCTTAATGGTTGTGATTTCTGTAAAGCCAAATATAAGAAAAGAAAACAATATTTTAATTATAAATCTTTATTATGTTTATTCATTTAACTCCAGTTCATACACTTATTTTGATTAACCCAAAACCAATGAACTTTGGTTATGACATGGTCAGTATTATGCATACATGTATATCACAATATTTTCTTCTCCCGCTTTCTCTTTTCCATGGTATATATTAGATAGCAACATAACACATTTAATAACAAACTGACATGCATATTCGTGAATTAGATAAATGGTACATGTATGTGTAGTAATAAATCAAATAGGAAAATGAACATACATATACAATATATGGTGGTATACATGGTAACACTTATATTGCTAGACTTGCATTTGTATCACAAATCACAGGCATTTGTATCACAGAAGAGTTGACGTAAACATTATCAAAGATGTGAAAACTTAATTGTTTTTCTATTCTTTCTGTCTTTATTATCTCTCAGATTTCTGTTAACCTCTTTGATCGTATGATGAAGACGAATATTTATCATTATATGAACGATAAGTTTGTCTGTGTGACAATCCACACATTTCATACGATCAAGAATTTCAAGTTTTCCTAATGTTTCAGATATCTGGGCTTTTATGCAAAGGCTATGTATACATGAATCAATAATTTCTCTATATTTAATTTCTAAATGTTGTACAACGCCAAGTAGTAATGTGCTTGGATATTGTAGACTTCCAAGGCTTTTCTCTGCTGTAAAAGCATGATTACAATTGTCAGACTCAATTTACCTACTACTTTATCAAAACACACATTGCAAATTCTGTCTTTTAACTTTTTTACAATATATCCACCTATATAATTTAGGATGTTAGACTCTTGAAGACTCAGGCCTTGGTCATTTTCTGTGGGAATTGTACAAACAGACAAAATAGATTTTACATTATATGCTAATGTATCAAGAAATGATGTTGAAGCTTGGCCTATATCTATAGGATTGAGAGCCTCTTTAATGTTGGACAGAGAACATAAAAATTTGTCTACATCATTCTCACAATTTGCAAGTTTGCTTGGAATCATGACCATGTCTACCATGACTTGTCGAAAGGCAGCACGGAATTGACCGCAGTCGGGATTATCCCTCAAGCCGCATTTTGCTCTAATAATAGAAAATAAGTTTTCGATGCAGTCTTGATTTAAACGATTTGTTAGAAGAAATCTAAAGTCATGAGTATTTGACAGCTCTTCCCATAACATCAGGACTGCATTGATAGAAAGTTGCCAACCTTCTAGACAAGGTAGAGTCCTAGGACCTTTAGACTGAATGCTTTTTAACCATTCAAACATACTTAATAGTAAAAATTCGAAAAAACGAAAAAGTGATATTTTTTTCTGCTGCCTTGTTTTTATGGTAATATTATATATCCCACGGAACAGCCATAAGCTGGGCAAATTAAACCCCCACTTGTTTTTAATCTCTTCTCCATATTCATAGATAATAGATTTACAGCATGTCCTGCTGAGATGCATGCTGCAAGATACAATCCGGCCACTAGAGGCGCCACATTCGCAGGCATTACAGCTTTGCTGGCTAGTGTTTGGACATTATGCTGATGAGACGTCTCGCCGGTGTGTCATGTATACCAAACCCAGCAAGAAGTATACTGACATTTCATACACTTTGTGCTCAAATCCTTTTTAGATACGTTCCCAGATGGACGAGGTGAACGTACTAGTATACGTGTTTCTGTAAACAAACACATTGGGTGTATTGTTTGCTCCTGTGTGGCAGTGCATAGGATACGCTTGAAACTTTGAGGGTCAGCGGAAAGTTGTTGAAACAATCGATATGTGTAGTGTGAAGGATCATGATGGTATACTTGACGATAGAAACGAATTAACCCATAGGCAGATCCAGGGGGGCACCGGGGGCGCCCCCCCCCTTTCCCACCATAACACTTCATTTTCATAGGTCTTTTCATGAAATCACTAAGTGCGCCCCCCCCCTTTTTCCTCAAGTGCGCCCCCACCCCTTGTCCAAAAAACCTGGATCTGTCATTGTAATCTCTCCCACCCCCTTTACTGCACCCACAATAATGCACCTAGATCTATGCTCATCCATGTCGGAGTTTTAAGACAGCTTCAATTGTAGCATTTACCAAAAGATTACTGTGAACCCAAGTGCATCAGTTATTTTCCTGATCCACGGTTCTAATACACCCACAACAGGGTTAGCTTCATGCCTACGGGTAACATGCATCCAGTGACAGATTAATGGCGTGAGCGGGAGCCTGGGATGGGCTGAGTGCTCATTTACACCAATTTGATATAAAGCGGCTAAACACAAAGTTGGCGTGTATGTTACTCCATAACTTTGACATTTAGATTATTGTATAGAGCACTTTACACTGTACCTTGTTGATTCATTCAGTGTTAGCCTATTACTCTTTCATCTGTCAAATGATACCAATTGGATTACTGGGTCTATGGATCAGTAACTCCACATCCTCATATTTATGATATATTGCCAAGTCCCCCCAATTACAATGATGATACATTAATCATTCCTTTCAACATGAAAGAGCAAAGTCTCTAAGTTACGGTACCTGTGCCCTGCAAACAGACAATCACCACCCTGATTAAATACATTGATCTACTGCTTTTACAAACTTCCGTTACTTAAACCTAGGGTGGCTGATCAGTAACTTCTGGCCACCTTACATTATAGGTGACTTTGAAGTGGAGAGAAGATAGGATAGTGTGGCGAGTCAAGACAAGCAGGAAATATTCCCTCTAAAGTGGCCGACTTTATCAATGGACATACGATTAAATCTTATGCGATTACGGCCGATTGAGGGACAATCGTTCCAAACTGCAAAATGGCACGAACAGGCACAATAGTAGACATTCGGTAGGCTAATGTCCTAATATCGGCTGAATGTGGGCAAATTATTCGTAAACCACAAAGCTCGGCCTATGAGGTTCCGATGCACCGGCCGAGTTCCTCTGACCACCGGCCGGCGTTTGGAGCTTAACACCGCATCGGTGCTAGCCGGGGGGGGGTATAACTTCACAGTTGAAATTTGCCATGCTCTCAACGAGCTCCCCCAGCGGAGTCACATCCTTATTTCACCGGAACACGGCGCGGCCGGTATAAGGCCGCCTATCGGCCGGGGCCGGTCGGGCAACACCAAAATTCCTGGAACTAATGTTTCACCCATGAACTACGTGGCATTGGGCGGTTAACTTCCGCTACACAGCCGGCAGTTAGTCGGCCGGTGATTGGAGGAGCGTACATTAGAGATCGGCCGCTACCTGTAAAGCATTAGTGGATGTCCGGCCGACCACCGGACGGTATTTGCTAGCATGTCCGAGCAAATAATTTTTTGAAAGAGACACCATACGGACATCGGCCGGTGTTTGTTTCGTAACCCGTTCATGTCACCGAGCTATACCGCCGATGAGGGGAGCTCGGTAACAACCAGAAAATACACCGAGCTCCACGATGCCGGCAATGTTGGGCCAAGTAACGTTCAATCGTTCTTATGATTTGTGTGTCGTTTCGACAATCAGCCCAAGTGAAGACAAGAATGGGGCCGGCATGGGGCGATTGGAAGTTTTGTATAGGAGCACCTGATGTCGGCCGATTACACACAAGATGCGGTGGGAAAGAGTTACAGTGGTGCGATTAAAGATGAACATGGAAGAGTGGTCATAAATCGACCGACTTTATTAATAGAGATACTTTTAAATCTCGTACATGTACGTTTTTGGCCTATTGGGAGACAAACACTGGTTTTATCCACAGTTCTTCATGATAAGAAAAGCAAAGGCAGTTGACTAAGACAGGCTATAGAATTCTGCGAAGAACAACTGATAGATATGCAGACTTGAGTCTTACGTGAAAGTAAAATGAATTAAAGAATTAATTGTATTCAAAAGCTGTTTTATCGGAGGTTTAATCGAGTTCACATAATCGCGTTTTTTTTTTCAATTCAGAGCTGATTAAAACATTATATTGTTATTTTCTTAGTAGAATACTTCCCATGTACTTCATGTAATTAAGGTAAAATGTGTCCAAAACTTCGGATTTAACATTTACCGTTGTTTACCGATGATTACCGATGTTTTCTGCTGACTACCAACATGCAAACTCACCGCAAACACAACGAGCACCGCAAACTGTTCACGGGGTGTCAGTGATTAGCGGTTCGCCTGACAAGGCAGATCGCGAAATAGACTACTGCAGCAACACAACATTGTTTCACTTGTATTGTCACTCGCTCATAAGAGAAGTTTTTTTCCATGTTTAAAGGTAAATAATGGCACATTTTGACTGATTTAACTACTTAGTACATAACAAGACATCATATAATGTAATTTGATAATGCACACAAAATAGTTTTCCCATATTGTGAACATTAAGTAGAATCTTGGCACATTTATTTTTTTAAATCAAGGCATCTGACCATAGATCTACATGTATGTGTGGCAGTAATACTGTTAGAGGAGGTACAATTTGATTTGTCTTTATATTGGCTTGTGTGTGCATAGATCTATGTCTGTAAGATATAGTAAATTTATAGATAATTTAATTTTGATAAGTGGTATATGGTCATCCTTGATTTGATTTCAGATGAGGGATGTGAAGGGAAGATTTTGCAAGGGCAAGGCAAAAAAGGTGTGCAGTAAAAAGCAAGTGAAAATTGTGCTCTGCTGGTTTATGTCCTAGAAACCACTGGTCTAAGTAAGAAAATATTTTTGAAACTAGTTGATTGATTGGTTTATTGAAACTAGACCAATGATAGCTACCAATCTAATATTCATGTCTAATTTTGTTTGTATTTCAGTTGAACATGGGATACATCCTCACATTACACAAATATGTGTAATGGATTTGCACAATTCAACTAACAAGTTTACCACATATGTTCTTCCAAAAACACCAA
The DNA here is from genome assembly GCA_019095985.1 of Streblospio benedicti. Classification (NCBI taxonomy): domain Eukaryota; kingdom Metazoa; phylum Annelida; class Polychaeta; order Spionida; family Spionidae; genus Streblospio; species Streblospio benedicti. Next base: position 46,078,219 of record CM032669.1, read on the forward strand.
TCACGGAAGATGCCGAACGTGTCACGGGAATTAGTGTAAATGGCAATGAAATGCTGTACAAGGGGAATCCTGTGGAGTTTTTGTCCTGGTGCACAGCAGGTGCACGTCTAATTGATTGGAACAGTAATTATTCTAAAAATTAAAAAAATATCATGGTTGCCCATAATGATCGCAGGTTTGATTCAGCTGTCCTTACAAATTCATTGGCTAATATTAGTATGCTTGATAGATTTTGTAGCATTGTATCATCTTTTTCTGATTAGTTAACAAAAGTTTAAAAATTATATCCTAAGCGTACCACTTCAACAACTTTTTATAAAATCTAAAAATCAAAATTCACCATCTCTAGAAATTTTGCAATCAGAGGGTATAATTAAAAGAGGCACTTTGAAAAACATTGCAGGGTCGGGGTTAAACCTGTCACATTTGAAAATAATTTATAAGCGTGATGGTGAGGATGGACTCAGAAATGTTTTGTCGATAAAAAATTCAATTGGGCAGTGCAGATGCATAAAGCGTAAATCTACCCTGGAAGATGTAGTTGCCAAAATGAGCACATATTTTAGCAAATAACTAGCTGGCAGAGTAAATGTATGTGTTTTATAGTCTACCTGTAAAGGAGCAGTGTGCAACCGTTCAGGGATGAGTTTGCTCAACATCCATCAGTTATATAGTTATAGCTATATATATGGGGGTATGAGGGCATGCTACCTCAGAATTTTTTAAAGTGCACCTCAAATAATGCATTCTAAGAAGTAGTGTTAGTCAAAAATGAAAATTTGAATGGTATTCTATGTGATATATTCTCAGTGCTTTTATAAACAATGCTGATAAAAAGATTTGCTTCTACATTCATTGTTATGGATCAATTATGTGGTACCTGCTCTGTGCTCAGTGAGCACTTTAACCTCTTATATTGATGAAATTTATGTATGTTATGCTCCTATACTTTCAGAGTATATTAATCAGTGAGCAGCTCTTGCTCTCTGCCGGTCTTTTCAAAAAACACATTTTTTAAGTTTTTATTTTTGGTGGCTCTTATGTGCTTGGATATAGTGATGGACATTATTAATGGGATACATTGAATTAATGAAAAGCGCCCCCCGGTGAGGGCAAACCAGTGTTTAAAACACTGCACTGGAATACAACTGTCTATATATTGTCAAAAATCAATATTCATATTTCAGCAGCTAACAGCACCAGGCTAGACTAATGTTGCTTTTATGATATTGATTTTTCCATATGCTGGCTAAAGCATATTGAATACTAGTAAAAAATGGACCTAATAATGGGCCCAAATGGGCCCAAATATGAACCATTTGGGCCCATGAAATAGGGTTCTTGTGGTCACCATTTCCAACCGACATGGAGCATTAGCTCTCAAGCGATGCGACCTGTAGAGATAACGAACCGGTGGACAGACGGACGGACGGATGCGGATGGGCGGATAGACGGATGGACGGATGGACGGATGGGCGGACGCAATTAGTGGAGTACAAGCCAGTGTTTAAAACACTGGAATACTATATAATACAAATCAATTACTTTAGGACATTACAAGTTAAACTTTGCAAAAATGTACAAAATCACACATTAAACAAATGTACAAAATCACACATTAAACAAATGATAAACTGACATAATTCAAATAAAAGCTACTTTTTAGATTAAAACACATGACAATGTTTCATACACCGTAATCATAATTTCTTAGCATAAATTAATTAAGTTTGATTTTAAAATTACAACCCTAGGGAACAGTGTGAGAAGTGGATATTCCAACGCAAAGGATTACAGGTAGGAAGCGGGTAAAAGAATTGCATGTGTCCAACCAACAGCATAGAAAAGAACAAGAGAAGTCAAACATAACATGTAGGGCACATGTTGCCACTGAGAAGAAAGAAAAGAGTAGTTAATGGGTGTTCTGCCCTCAAATTTAGAGTGATCTGGCTGGTTCGGTTGAGAATGGCGTACTTCCGGCTGGTTTTAGGTCTTTTTTTTTAACTCAACTGTGGCCTCGTCCACTGCTTGAGATAATTATCTAATCTAATCTAATGACACAACATATTTTGAATTGTATAGATTGATGAACATTTTTGTTATAAAGCAATTAGTGAAAAATTTACAACTTTCCCTGTGAAGCATATAACTGATAGCAAAACATCAAAATGACCAAAATCACTATTCAGTTACAAAATTTGTATATTTATCTAGAAAACCTTGCCTCAATTTTTTAATATTTTTCCCCTTTATCATTTTACATGCATTTTAAGTTTTAAAACCACTTATTTTCCGAATTTTCTTGCAAATCTATACAAAAACGTTCATAATTCATCAACGAAATAAAAAAAAAAAATCAAAATCCCTAGTAAGGCTTTCTTCAGAATGCATATATCTTCAAATATATACACGTTTGTGAAAATTTGATTTCAAGGTTAGAGAGAAATATAAAAAGAAAAATCAATCCACTATGCAAACTTAGTTTTGAGAAAATGGGCTTTAAACATGGCCAATCAATATACATTGATAGTAGTTGCTGTCTATAAAATGTATCATATAAGAAAAACTATTGATGATAAAAGGTTCATTTTGAAAAGATGGTTTTCTTTATCATTAATAGCATACAAAACAATGAAAATATAAAAATTGAATTTTTAGCCCATATAACCTTATAAGCCTGCAAAGAATGAGTCATTGTTTTTCACTCCGGGTTGGTCTTCACGAAATGGGTTGTAATGGGAAAACTATTGAAGGTAAAAGGTTCATTTCAAAACATGCTGTTCTTCATAGTTTACAGTATAATAAATATTAAAAAGCTGAAAATAGAATATTTTTCCCTTAAAGAGTTCATAGTACCCTTAACAGTAGTCTATGACTTCTAAACAAGACCATTCTGAATGTGGTCTCGAAAGAAAGGTGGTCTCTTTCAGGAGGTTTAAAGTGGTCTCTATGGCGATTTGGAACCCGGGGAAAGATGTCATTGTTGAGGTGGTCTCTTTAAATCTTTAAATAGATGGCGTCCATGAGATGTTATGCATATACAATTCTAACATAAACAGACGTAATAGCTGTACATGCCACTTTTCAACTGGCAGATCCAGGTTTTTGAAAAAAAGGAGGGAGGGGGCACACTCACTGGATTTCATTTGTTTCGCATGCGCAATCGATGCTTGACGTGCTAAAACCCAATAAAAATGAAATATTTTGGTGGGATAGGGGGAGGTGAACCCCCTGCACACAAACCCTGGATCGGAATTCTGTTTTCTGTTTTCTGTTTTCAACAGAAATCTACCTTTATTAAGACAATCCCTGATATTTGACATATATTTTCTATTAATATAATAGTTGAAGTATTGAATAACACAAAATCGTCACACAAAATGTGTTGCCATATACTTGTGTATTGGCTGCAATTTTGATTAACATTTTTAAAGTGAGGTGTCCATCTTGGCTTGTGAAAGTTTACAATAATGGTGATTGCAGTGCGCTTATGAAAGTGTCTCTGTCCATTTAGTAGATATTTACATTTGAACATTTATACCAACTTA
>CM032669.1:46081866-46119082 GCA_019095985.1 Streblospio benedicti
GATCATCGTAAGGTCTTTCTGCTTAAAGGTGGCCTTGCTGACGATGTTCGTGAAAATGTTCCGTGTTGTGGTGTGCTATTTCCCGAAGGGTTCCATGAGCCTGCCTTTTCATCAATTCCATCTGAAATTTCACGGGCCGTTATGCCTGACGATCCCATAAGTTTCGGCTACGAAATATGAACACGACCCACCATAAAAACGTGGGACATTATTTTTTTCTTATTTCCGGTGTCTTGTGAAGCATCTGGAACTATCATCGTCTATGTGAAATTGGAGGGTTAAACAAGCAAAATTACTAGGCCTTGAAGGGGAAAAAGAAGCTGTATTGCTGGTTGATAAGCAATTGGAAAGAGGTGAGCTTGCAGAAGAGAGGCAATCGAGATAATTGGAAGCATCAAGACCAAAGACAACTGCATCAATGGGCGTTGAAAAAATTATTAATGAAAGTCGGTAAAACACAAAGGCTACGATAGATGTTTTTCCCACCCCAACAAATTTAGTGTCATCTCACTCTACATTTTAAGATTTCTTTTTTCAGAAAAGAGCATCAAATCGCTGAAGCAAAATCCACAAACTCATTATTTCAGCATCTCTGCAGATGTTTACAATTGTATGTCCATTAGTAGTCAGCAGAAGTCACATAATCAGTTTTTTTATAGCAGTCATGTGATATGCTAATTATCAATCCACTGTGTTTGTTTTGTTTTTAAAGTCAATTCTGACATATGAGAACTGCCGTGGCAGAAAAAATAGATTTTTTTGTTAGATGGCAATATTGATAGCTGAAAAAGTAACCATCAACATTTATTCATGACGCATAGTGTTTGTTCCAATGGGCAAAGTGTGATATTTGACATGCTGCAAAAACTGTGCTGGTTTCCATGCACATTCTAACACATTTCAACTGAGACACAGATTCTTTTTTCCTCTGTGATCAGACTGTGTAGCAAGCATGTAAACATCCCTTTAATTTCCAATTTTTGAATGATGCATTTCGAAAGAGTTCGATTTAGAAAACAATATGAAATAGTTTCTTTGGAATCATTACTTATAATGCCTTTACTTATAATACCTTTACTTATAATACCTTTACGTTCAAATAATAAAAGATTAGTACATATTAGTATCAACGAGTAAATTCTGGAAGACGCTGATTTTTTGATACCGTGCTCGGTATACATTTTAGTATTAATGCGTAATTTCCTCAAATCGTCCATTGATGCAGTTGTCGTTGATCAAAACTGGTAGAAAGGAAAAAAGGTAGAAAGGAAATGAAATAATGGGAAATATATGTATGAAAATTAGAACTTAGACGTAAAGCTGAAACTGAGGAAAGAATTAAAATGGAACGATAAGACAGAGAAATAGGAGAAAAGAAAATGGAAAAGAAAGACTAGAAAGAGAAATAGAAGAGAGAGAAAACAAAAAACAAAAAGAACATTTCAATCGGAACTGGAGATGCTGAAACCTGAGTTTGAGTTACAAAGGGAGGCAATGGGCGGAAATAGAATAGAAAGGCGAGGACATTAATTGTCTAGCAAAAGCTAAAGTCCCGAGATTGCCCAATTTCGTTGAGGCTAAAGGCGAACTACACTACTGTCACCGTATAAGGACCACAGTTATTTCGGTAAAAGTTTTACCGTATTTTACGTTTCTGGAAATCACACAAAATACGCGTAATTACTGAAATTTCTTATTGCATGTACAGAATTCTCCGTATTTACGGACATCCCATCGTATTTTCCATGTTTTCCGTGTCACTTTATCACTGTTATTGATTATGTTTCAGTATTTTCGCATATATAGCATAATCTATATTACGCAAATTTCCATGTTTTTTCTAGAATTTCCCGTATTGATTATTTCATATCTAACATCTGCAGCAACTTTTGACTTCATTGTATCAATTAATCATTAAAGGTTGATAAACAAAACTACTATAATTATGACTGATGTATATACTAAGTTGAAATATCTCAAATGGCGGGTGATGCAACCTATGTTATCCCTTTATATAGCTTGGTAAGTTCCGAAAAAACGTGAAGAAATTCTCGAAATTAAAGACTAGATAATCTCTGTGACTTCACTGTTTTCCGTATTTTCTGCATATAAACAAGTTGCCACTACAGTATTTGATGAATAACATGTAAACCACACTCAAAAACGAAATTCCAGTGTTTTCCAGTGTTTTCAGTAATTTCTGTCATTTCGCATAATACGTGTTACGCTATTTACAGGTATTTCGTTACGCAGAATAACAGTAATTTCGCGGAATTACGCGTATTTCGCGAAAAAATGGTGAAGTGCAATCGAAATTTCTGTAATTACTGTGGTCCTTATACGGTGACAGTAGTGTAGGTGCTTATTTGGACCGATTTGAGCGGTATGCAGAAAAACAGCAGTGGGCTAAAAGAGGGTTGTACGACTGACCTACATACGTTATTGACGGACACTCTCTCAATGCATATTCACGATCTTGTGCAGTGTGTCAAATGACTTGCAATATTTGCTGTTCATAATGTTTTAAATATGTGTTACTGCAATGATAGTACCGGTGTATAGAACTTGTTCAATTGTTCAAGTCTTCTGTGTTGCTAAAAAAGTAAGAAGACAAAAAAAAAAAAAAAAAAAAAAAAAAGACCACACTTGACGGATGTCAGTTAAATTCTTGCAAATGTCTCCAAAATGTTGGGTGGGTACAGACGTGCCCCCCAGATAGGAGTATCTCTTACGCCGCCCATTATACTTTTGGTTCATAATTTCCCCATCTATTATATTTTAGACCATAATTTTCCCATCCATCATATTTTGGGTCATAATTTTTCAAAATTCTGTATATTTTTGGGTCACAGATTTGAGATTTTCATGCAAATGTTGGCAAATCATAATATCATTAGGTAATAAAACTTACTTTGCTTTAATTCACACCATCCTTTAGTAACATTATGACTGAGCATTATCAAAAAATATATGTCACTTATGACATTATATTTTTGGGTACTAGTTAAGAACTTCATTATATTTTGGGGTCTGATAGCTTCGGCGGTGGCACCACATTTGTAAGTACTGATTTCATACCCCCAGTGGCACACGCGGACCATTTAAGGTCAAGTCGTCAACTTGGGATTTTTCTCAAAATATCTACACATTAGGCGAAATATAAGGTAAGTATACGCAATCAAGTAGTCTAGTTATACAACGCATCTGGTAGTGCATGTTCCACTTTAAGCACTTTAAGGGTTTAACCCACCAGGAATGTACATTTTAAACATTGTAAATATTGTAAACATTGTAAACATTGTAAAAAATTGTACATAGATCTATTGTAAACATCCATCATGTCTCAAATTGTGGTAGACAGTCATAAATATATTTTACTGTTACTTCACCAATTTCAGTTCCTGCACTGATAAGATAAATCAATTTTTTATAATCATTTTCATAATCATTTAATTGTGAAAAGACTTGGCACTTATTATTTAACACCATAAATCATAATTTGACGTGCATGATTATGCTTTTGCCTACACATTAGGAAATGATATTCATCCTCAATCATGTCACCTTGACAGGTGGTATAGATCCTGTCTCCAGGAAGGGTTTTGTTATATAGCCTCCTATCAATAGCTAACCTGTAAGCGCTAATACGGAACCTGGTCATTGCCTTTCTATGCTTCACATTACATATATCAAGATAATCTTCCCTGATAAAGTGTGACTTAAATTTAATTGGATATAGGTCCTCATCTAGCTCCCCAATTGTATTTTATCCCACCATATAACATATGTGTTAACCTGGTGGACCCGATGGATTTGACTGAACTTTTTTCGGCACTTTTGACATAGTAAAATAGTAAAGTACATATTTATTTTTCAATTTATGATTTTATTTATTTTAATCTCTCATGTTATTGCAGTGTAACCACTATAGCCATGTTTAGAATATAAATATATCAGGCAAAGCCTGCTGATACAGAACTGGGATTTCAAATTGGTATGGAAATACGTTCACATATGATGAATTAAAAAAATATGAAAAAAAATTGTTTCCTCCATCTGCTTTGACAAATATCAAACTTGAAATATAATGCACCTTTCTTAACACAACACAAACTGCTTGTCTTTTACATTATATCTATTTAAAAACATTTACACTTCACTGACCGGGCGAGCTATAAGTGCCATATTAATAAAATTCATGAAATATTCATGAAATGCACGTGGCCAGTTAGACCTAAGGGATGATGTACATTTTTGGAAGCAATCTTATAAAATAATAACTACCGCTTACCTCAACACTGAAGACGTTTAATTATTGTCAAAACATTTGTAAGCACAGAGAAACGTCAAAGTCACCACCTTTTATCGTTGAGATTAGAATTTTACCTGTTCTAAGTGTAAGAACAGACTTGGAAGTAGCATTTATAGCAAACCATAACTTTCTGGGGAAAAAAAATCATAGCTTCTGTGTATTCACTGCTACGGGCTAACCCCCCAACGCAAAACCAAAATCCCATTTACAAAAAGCTGAGCACGGGCCTGCGTTGCAAGACAATATTGGTTGATTGAGGCTGCATACAATCCACGCCGCTCCGCCAGACATGCGGGCCACGTGCTGCTTTCAGAGTAAGGGCGTGCAATGCAGGGGAACGGTAGTTTGCACGTTGAGATTGCAGAGGCATTGGCACTTATTTCGGTCTTATCGTTCATATTGTCCATAAGCTATTGAACAGAACCCCTTATTCGAAGAGTCCAAGTTTCGCGGAACACCCTCCACGACCACTGTCAATGAAAACATAGAAATATAGCTGTAAACAGCTTGTTAACTAAGAGGTAATTGTGATGTTGCTGCACGGGCAACAGCAGACTCTCCAAGTCACCAGGCATGATATTCCCACTGGAGAAGACAATTCAATCTCATTGAAAACGTAGGCAAAAACACCGGAAGTGCCAGACACCGGCTATAAGTTCATCCTATTGACGAAGGTAATCAGTGTCATGGCTCACTTCCTACAGTGCCTCAATCAACAGGACCTGCCCAGAGATAAAATTGTCTTGAAAGGTTGGAACAACACCTTACACCGGGCCAATTAAGACGTTTTTCCTAGACTGAACGATGCCTATGATTTGTGTGGTGTGGGTGTTAGGGGTGGGTGTTTGGGGATGTACATTACTGACCCAGACATCATTTAACGTGGCTCACAATGTTGTCAATTACTGGCATATAGTAACATTAGAGTTCGTGCATGCAAATGACTTAGGGTTGCCATTCAAGATTAAATACTATTAATGGAGAGAAAACAGGAAATGTAGGTAACAATTTCATGCTAAGAAATATCATCAAAATGGGTATTTCTTTGAAGAAAAAGTCTTCAAAACAAGTACGTTAGAGGCAGTTCACTACAATAATGAGGTGACATTTTTCTTGGAGCAAAGTCTTGTCCCACAACTGTGTGTTTTACATTGAACCACTTTTGCAGTCAATAAAGTTAGGTGTTAAGCAAACCCCTTACAAGTTGCTTACGTCTCCATGACACCTACACGTCAAACAATATAGGCGTAGGCAGGAAAACAATATAGACACCTGGGGACAGATCCAGTCACGCACAAGCGAGTGGCGCCAAGACATGGATAAAATTATGAAAGTGTGGCTGGGAGAAGGGGAAGGAGGCTAGCCCATTTTATATATGCTACTGAACTGTTACTAATGTGTAGAGTAGCAAACTTTTAAAGTTGAGTGGCAGATCAAGGGGCCCAGACTTCTCCTTCCAGCCGGTTGGTGTCGGGGTGCTCGACTTCTACTCCCGCATAAGTGCGTCCCATTAAACATCGTGTAAACACTGTTGACTATGTGCAGGCAGTTTTAAATGTATTATGTATTGCACATGCGCACGATGATACAAATATTGAAACATTCTATAGAAATCTACGGAAACGCACGAGGCCCATGCAATGTCTGCTTGGGACAATTGTATTTCATGTTGACAAAATTTAATGCCTAAGTATTTTTTTTTCGACGAAAGCATACCTGAATGGGTACTAGTGTAGCAGCGTGGCTAACTAGAGCAACAGGCAGCTCCAACAGTGTGCTCCCCAGGGAGTTGAGAACAACACAAGTGCTTCACACCGATGGGAAGTTGGTTGAGCGGCTGACACGACTGGAAAAAACTACTATATCACCCACACATTCACACTTCTATTAAATATATTATCATTATGTTGTATTTATTACATACTAATTACAATGTTGATTCATCTGCATACACGAGTGAGCGTCAAACAAGCGAATATCGACAACCGCAATACAATGCAGGGAATTTGTCACCTCCACTAATAGGTTATTTCACTAGGTGTCCACTTTCCCTAAGTTTACATATATTTGTGTAGCAGGAAGACAGCCTGTATGTCAGAAGTTGGTGCAGAGGTAAGGGCCACTAACATATTACCACACATGTATACACGACCTCATTATTTCTGTACATAAATTACACGCATATATACGCACATATCATACGATTTTCATGCAAAACAAACGCACTATTTTTGCCAGGTCCAAACACAGGAGTTATGGGCGACAAGCAATTTTTTGTATCCTAATCCCTTTATTTGCAAGTGAATTGTGAAGAAAATCTAACATATTCAAATTTCCTCACCATTGCCATACATTTAAGCCTGCTCTACACATTGAATTCCGGTTCCATACAGTCACATGCAACTGGCAAATTCGTAATTGTCGACGAATATATGGTTTGATTAAAGTTCATTGCAATTAGTTTGCTGCGCTTATGCTACAGTCACACGGCCACTTACGGTAGATACGGATGCTTGCGGATAACAAATATGTAAGCATCCGCAAGTATACTATCCCCCGTAAGCATGCGTATCTATCAATGCGCAGAATAGCATACATACGCAGATCGCCATACGTATCTTACGGACGAGTTTACGTATCTTACGTAATAGTTACACATTTTTTCATACATTTACGTATGTGTGATCCGTAGCAAAGTTTTGAGAATTTCAAAATTTTCCTGAGAGATCTGCGGATGTCTGGGAATGTCTGCGTATCCTGCGTATTGAGTTACGGATAGATACGTATGCTTGCGTAAGATACGTATTCTTGTGGAAGCTTACGTATGAGTTATCCGCAAGCGTCCGCATCTACCGTTAGTGGCCGTGTGACTGTAGCATAAGATACGTATACTCATCGGCGAGGATCCGTATCATACGTAACACAATCCGCAGGATCCGCAGTTTTACGACGACCCATCTCCTGATGTTCACAGCTGGGATCTTGGGTTTCTCTGCTGCGTATTTTGATAATATTTCCGTATTTCCGTTATGCAAGCATTCGCAGGTCCGTAAGTGTGCGTTTGACTGTAGCATAAGGGATTGTAGAGCATTCGCACATATAAGTATTAAGTACCAGTTCGTTTGGTTCTGTTACTCTCTGCAACATGCATTTTTACCACGTTTAATGCCGCCAAAATACCCCCAAACTGGGAACTTGATGTAATGTGGATGCGTTGGAAAAGTTCGCCTACGGTCCCTTGTGTGTAAAGAGGTTGAAAATGTATATTCATGCGACCAATGTGATTATGTATTGACTTACTTATTTGAATAGAGGCCGAAAGTATGGTGTATCTATCCCAGCATCTACCAGTGTAGGAAGAGGGATGTGTGAAAAAAAGCCTTTGCGAGAGGGATGTGGAAGAAAACCCAATAAGAATGGCGCAGAACTTAAAGGAGTGGGAGTAAGAAAAACGGCTGAAAAATTGTGGGGTGTGGGCCAAAGAAGTCATACGAATGAATGTGGGAAATGACACCAAAAAGAGGAATGTGGGATTTCTAGACCCCCTGATAAAACTCTCCATTTAGTTTGTTGTACTGGTATGAACTCCGTGACGTTTTCCAGCATCTGCAAAGGTAGGATAGAAGTTTGCGCTAATGTGGCGCAAACAGTTCTATTGAGTGTTGTTTACTTGCTTGGGGCAATTTCCAATACTACAATACCGTACCATTATCAATTATGAATGTATTGATTGAAACCTGCGTGAATGAAACCTCATTGAAAATACACACTCAATAAAACAAAACTTTGTTACAGATTTTTAACCCTTGCAAACACTCACATTATTTCACGAGTCGATTCTATGACCAACGCAGTCATTCAATACAGGTCAATACAGTTAAAAGCGTATTCAGTAGCAAGTTGAATCTATTTATTGTATTTTCATTATCTTTTATCCAAAGACATGTTTAAAAGGGCACTAAGAATCATGCTGGTGACTTTCATATTACTCACGCTGTACAGTCATGTACACATGAGTCGTTCAAAATAATCTATGAATTTAGTCCTATTTTGTTATTGGTTGTAATTTTGCTGATGTGTTATGGAGACAAGACTCTTTTTCACTCTCCGTGCATAGAGGGTCGGCAATCCACAACTGTGCTAGATGCTTTATATAATATCCGCCGTATATTAGATGTAATGTAAGGCTTTGCATTAAAGTTTATTAATGTATTGCATGCATATGAAACGATGGCTCGCATCTCCGGGTGTTTTTGCACCAACGAGACACCGTGCTACTTCTCAAGTATACAGCAGATTAAACACACCATTAAAAGTTCTCACATATTTGAAGCCATTTCGGGTGATATAGAGTTCTAATCATCAGTTTGCCCAATAACAATTTCAACTATGGTATGGACTTCTGGAGCGTCATGGGTGCCTACAAGGACCATTCTGGGCTCTTCTGGGACAGCTTGGAGCATCCTTCATCGGCTGCTAATATGTAGGCAACGGCTCTCCTCTTAGTTTTTCTGTTTTATTGGGTGAGATGAGGGCTGGTCGCGAAAGTGATGGGAATAACTAATAGACCGCCACTACAGTACTGTTATGGTTAATTATATAAGGCCACTATTCCACGGCACTACTTATATAATACGTAATGACACACGCACACGTGGGTTGAACCGGTTGATGGTCAATTAAGATAGGATTCCGTATCGGTATCCTTACTGGTCATCTGTATGCTTCAATAATTGATTAAATAATTGTTGCTATGTAGAATGCTGTTGTACTAGATGAAATTAATATTGTCATATAAATGATTACATTTGTTATTGCAATTGATTGCAACAGTAAGTTCTTGGCTTTTTTTATCATGAACATGTATGTGTACTAGGGTACTAGGGTAATAGCCGTGCATTTATACATTTTAATAATGCAATCGATCATAATTATCTGTAGTTAATTAAAGGAGTAGGTAATTAAATTATGTAGCTAATTAAATGAAGGCCGCCACTAGGGGTACGGGTACAAATTGCGTTGACTACCAACCCACACGTGCACCTACTTTACCATCGTCGGCTTTCACGGGTTGATCATTCACACTGCCTTTACAAGTCCTTGATCATATGAACTATATACTGCGTAAATAGCCGTGACATATGACGATGCTACTTTACGAGTATCACATAATTAGTCCTGTATGAATAGTAGAATCTTTAAAGGCGCGGGAGACCGGACCCGTACTGAGTATGCAACTAAAAACCTACAGTAAAAGTATCAGGGGGGGGGGGCACACTTGTATACTGGTCTGTTTTTCTGTGTCAAGATCCCCTATAGGGAGCGCTCTTAGACCTCTCATGCTTTCACTGGCTTGCTCCTGTTGTGGCGGTAACAGACCTCTCACCCACAGGCTACAGCTGGTCTGCGGGCTTCGCACTGTTGCGTAAGACTAGTGATCCATGTTGGACCGACCCAGGCCGAATAAAACGTACCCGCTGCTACCAGATGTGAATTGACTTATCTATTGGACAAAACGAAATGTTGAACCGTTTATATCGGATTCGTCACTCCGAAAATGCAGATACGCATTGAAAGCTTCAATTACTTTATTTCCTACGATGGCCTTGAATTAGTCAGTCAGATCGAATGTTAGGTTTAAAATCAACATCAAAGCCTCTAATCTGTAGTTCGCGTTAGTGCAATGTGCATACTAAATCAATGCCGTGACAAGGCCACCAACTGCCACTTTTTGTTAGAGGGATTCAAATCAAGGTTTGTTACATGTGACCTAGTGCAACGGTAGAGCAGTGGAGGCTCCAGTTATTCTACCCCCTCCCCCTTTCGTTTTACCGTTTCCGGGAACAAGTGCGTACTCCTAGCCCTCCTGCCCTCCTGCCAGTGTCGTATCTGACTTAATTTCATTATTCATTACAAAATGACAGGTTTCAGAAACTACAGCGAAGGGCGTGATGGGAAGGGGGTAGGGGGCATTTTCCTCCTAACTCATCTACCTAACGTGTAACATACGTGTGCTTTAAATAATTTCAACCTGCTATGATAGTCAGAATAAGAAAAAAAAACAAAAACAAAAAAAAAACAAAAAAAAAACAAAAAAAAACATTGTATATGATAGGCCATGTCAGAGGTTTGTTAATCATTTCATGCACTGTTGAAGGATATAACAGGTATGCTCAATTTTATTTTTGCATGCTACATTCAACGTACCCAGTACCAAAATCCAACCACAGTCTTACAAACGTAGAGTCGTGAACAATCCGGTAAATCTCACGTGTAGTTATTCATACGTGAAGCATGATCTTATCATCACATGAAGAAGACCTTGAGATATCCGCGGTCAAGGTCACATTGCACTCGTAAACACCATTACTCAATGAACTGTATCTCAATCAGAGGCGGGTCCGTTGGAGATCTATCTGTGCATAGACTTGCCCGGCGGCGACGGCGGCGGTGGCGGCGACGTGTCTGAATCTGATGTGAAAATTGTTCCTCTTATTTCAGACTCCATGTGTCAATGTAAGACATGTGCCCCAGCAGGTTTTCAGATAAGAAGGCCCGTAGTTGAGGGATCTCTTGGGTTTCGAACTCGCAATCGCATGTAGCTCGTGATTTAAGATAGACATGTGTCATATGTATATTGTTATATCATTCATTTTGTTGTTCCACAAACATTGCACTAACATTACACAATAAATAAAAAAAAACAATCACCAATGACCCTGACGTGCTTTAAATGCTGGTCATTATGTTTATTTCTCACAAGAAAAATTCACACCACCCTTTTCACACACATACATATGAAAGCATGCTAGTCTGGAAACCATGGGACTGGACCTGGTTTTGTTTGATACATTTTTATCTCTTCTGATTGTGTGTCTATAGGGTTCAGCCTGACGTGTTTAGGTGGGTGTCACCCTCTAAACCATGAGCGCTTTGAGGAATCTAAGATGGGCGCCATGATTGGTAGTGTTTAAGATTAGAGTTTTTAAATGTTGATTCTAATGTCTCAGAACCACGATTTTTTTTGTCTCATCATATATTTTTGATACAAAAGCAATGGATTAGGTTTGAGGATGCTATGTTGAAAAATAACAGAACATACTCTAAATCCAAGATGGCAGCAATTATTAGTCATTATAAGGAGATTATTAATTGGAGCCATGACTTTTCAGTCTGGTATCAATGGTCCTCACATTTGATATGTATTTAAAACACAAGGTTTGATTCCACAAAAATCATTAGAATAGGTAGCATAATATTGTGGAGAGAACTACTGCGGATCCAAAATAGCTGGCTTAATAGATAGCATAATTTGTTATTAGAACCTAATAACTTTGAATTTTAATATTACTATGAACAACTGTATATATATTTATCACAAGTTTGCTTGTGAATTCAATTTTACTCTCACTGTTCTTGCAAGCAAGCTCCTACCACTGTATTGATATAGCTGAAGACACGTACAGCTTCAATCTAACTATATCAAGTGACCCTGACGGGACTCGAACTCACTACCCCAAGGTTGTGAGACCAGAATGATACCATCATCCCAAGCAGCGGGCTGTTAAAAGATTACTCGAACGAACCGATGTCTCTGTAACCCCCAGCCTACATACTTGGTCAGTTATCATCTCAACCCAGAGGTCGTGGGTTCGAATCCCACCTTAGGACGGAAATTTTTGGGAAGTCTAACTTTCAGCCGTGTTAAGGTCTGTGATTCTATGAACAACTGTATATATTTTTTCTTGTGAATTCAAGTTTACTCTCACTCTTACTCGTCAGGGCCACTTGATATAGTCAAATGGAAGCTGTGTCTTCAGCTATATCAATACAGTGATAGGAGCTTGCTCGCAAGAACAGTGAGGTACGTGTAGGTACCACGAAGCAGTGTGCAACCTGTTAGAGGTAGGTTTGCTCAGCACCCACCATCAGACCCGACTGCGAATCGAACCCACGGCCTTCTGGTCACAGGTCCAACTCCCTATCCACTCGGCCACGGAAGCACTTGTAGTAACTTGCAGAAATTTGCAGTACGTATGGCAGGCTGCAGTATAATGTAATAAAAGTTGTGTATATAGCTTAAATAAACAGCTTGTACCTTTAAGAAA
This sequence comes from Streblospio benedicti, assembly GCA_019095985.1. Taxonomy (NCBI): domain Eukaryota; kingdom Metazoa; phylum Annelida; class Polychaeta; order Spionida; family Spionidae; genus Streblospio; species Streblospio benedicti. The sequence continues at coordinate 46,094,287 of CM032669.1, forward strand.
GAGGGTGACACAACGAAGGTGTAGAATGTATGTCACATTATATGACAGCACCATCATAAACCAAAAATGGTGTTTGCCTATGAGAGTATCTGAAGAATCTTTTTGGTCCTTCTCAGCTAAATCAGAGTAGTATGACAATAAAATGAACAATGTGCTTGAAAAATGTTCCAAATCAACCTTAGTTATAATCATTTTCCCCACAGGGACGGGGATTTCAACATTGTGGGATATACTCATTCAAATATATAGATACCTATTGGAACCTGTCATTTTGTCTTTGGCAAGACTTTCACTCTTTTCTCAAGAGCTTCGTCGGGCCGAATGAAATGATCCTCTCAATGGGGCACATGACCACCACGGATTTGGCGTTCATGTGACAGCAGAGCTGTGTACACGAGGGGCAAGTCGTAGCCGGTGTCGCGGTTCATCCGGGGTCGGCGCTCTCTAATTTCAATGGCCTCACCGATCTTTCTGCGCAGCTCCAGTTCTTCCCGTCCCATCACTCTAAAATCACTAGGGCTGATCTTGTGCCCTGTATCCTTAATATGGTCCCCTATTGCCGATGGAACGCATTTAGGGTTCAAATGTTCCTTGACTCTGGTGTTCAGGGTCCTGCTTGTCTCCGCGACTCACTCCCCAGTGTACACAGCTCTGCTGTAACATGATCGCCAAATCCGTGGTGGTCATGTGACCCATTGAGAGGATCATTTCATTCGGCCCGACGAAGCTCTTGAGAAAAGAGTGAAAGTCTTGCCAAAGACAAAATGACAGGTTCCAATAGGTATCTATATATTTGATTCAGTATTTATAGAATGGAACCCAATAGAAGTTTACATTATGTGATTGTGGGATATCTATTAAGAAAAAGAAGGATGTGGAAAAAAGGAAAAAGGAAGGACACAGGATTTATTGGCCTACAACATACCAGACTGGTATAGACATGAAATGGTTATATTTTCTATAAACATTATTAGATTACATTATTAGATTGATATATGTGTTTCCCAGTGCATGCAGATACATTGTCAAGTTTTCTCTCTCTCTCTCTTGCATCTTTGTAGCAAGCATATTATATATTCTACATTGTACTATACCAAGCGGCCCTCGCAATCTTGGGGTTGTGTGTTTGAGTCACGACAGGGCCACTTGATATAGTCAAATGGACGCTTAGTGTTGTAAAACCTGTCTTCTGCTATGTCTATCGCAGTGGAAATATTTTTGGTTGCTAAAGATATGAGATAGAGAAGCTTGAGAACCATTAGATGAATCTAAATATAATAAATAAATAGAAAAAGAAAGTAAAAAATCTGTGCGAATAGCAAAAGCATACCACACAAAAGCATACCATGTATATTTGTAGAAATGAATTCACCACATATTGCATTTCCTTTCCATGGCAATTTTTCAGCAAGACATTGTTTTTTTTATTAAGCCAGGCTCTGCATAATAGTATTAATGAGTAAACAGCTGAAATGACTAATAGTCTAAGAAATTTAAGTTAAAAAATGGTAGAACTAATTGCTTTAAAGCGGGTAAAAGGTGGGCGTGATAGTTAAAAATCTAGAAAACACATATCCTGAAGTATACCAAAATGTACCTTGCAGATAGTGTACAATAATGAATTTAATTTGGGGGAAAAATGCGAAACTAAATACACCAGGACATTGTCATATGAGAATGAAGTTTGATAGCATTTATCTATCATGGCAGACATGTTGCCTTTTAGCCCCTGTTAGAGTGAACACGCGGAACGCGGAGTCCGTGGTCCCTACGCGTGCGAACACCGTCCTACGGCTAGGGGCTGATTTTTTTTTAGAGAAAATGGCGGAGTAGAAGTGACGCCGCTGGCGAAATTGCAAGAAAAAGCACCACAGGGCACCAACAGACGTCGACTGCGGCGTGAGCACGGAGGCAGACGGAGTCCGCACTATTCTTGGCGCGGATAGGTCTTGCGGCGTACACTGGCGTACAGCAGAGGTGAACGACGTTCATTTTACGTGGGACGGAAGCAGACGGAGTCTGTCGTGGCCAAATACGGCTTCGTGCGGCGACCAGCGAAGTAAAAAAGATCAAAGGAATTTTAATCAATAATCCACATCTGAGCGGAGTTGGTAAGCGGCGTGAAAAATCCACTTCTCCAGAGAAGTGGAGGGATTCCGCGCAATTTTTGCTCGCGGAGGTGATGCGGAGGTAGCACGGAGCCTGCACGGAGCCCGCAAGAGTCCGCTGAGCGACGCGTCGGAGCCATCCAGCGCCGTCGACCCTACTTTTCACTGAAAGGGTTAATTTCCCAATTTTTCATCTTTTTTACGGACTCTGTCATTTTTTCGACTAAAAAGTGAAGCGGAGTTGGCTTCGCATGCTCACTCTAACTGGGGGGTTAGAGTGTCCCACCTTCATCTGCTTTAAAGCAATTAGTTCTACGCTAGCACCCTGGTGGAGTTTAAATTCAATGCTTTGCTTCAGCAGCTGAAGAGACGCAATCAAGACGACGGTTTTCGAGATCAATAGCCTCGTTTTGAAGTCACTTCAAGCTACGATAACTAGTTCTCATACCACACCATTTTGAAGAACCCTCCCGGGCTGCGTAGTTTTTGTACCCCATACTCACGCATAAATCATCAGAACAGCAGAGGTGAATGTGGGGGATATTCGAATTGAGCATTTATCAATTCCAAACGATATCCGAAACTTCTTGATTTGCATTTAGATATAGTAATATTGTTGAATTGTTACTAGCATGTACGCCTTCCATGCCCTGACAATTTACTTGGTTTCATTCGTTCCTATTTCAATAGTTCTTGATGTTATGTTTTATTATAGAAGAAAGTAATCTGGAATTAAAAAATCCCTTTCTTACAAATATATCTGTAGAACTGCTTGTATGGAATACCAATGCGCTTAGGTTTAAAATTCACAACAATCTACCGATTTTCTTCGTTGGCTTTTTTTTGGCTATCAAAAACAAAAGCCACGTAGTTGTGGGGCAGCCACGCTAAACTGTATTGTAGATCTAGTTGAGTACCAGCATGAATCCATAAAACCATAGTGACCGAAGACGTGCATGTTCACTATGGGAGGTCCAGGCGCCGGGTGTATAAAGATGTCTCCGCTACACGTCATTTTACGGGCGGGAGTTCAAATAGCGGATCCGTTAAGGGAGTGCTAACGGCGCGTGTTTAAAGACATCCGCAAATAAGACGATCTCCCGCCCACTATTATTGACTTTTAAGTACAAAATTCAGTATTCTCCATAACAAAATGCGTTCCACATGTCTTGAAAACAAATTGAAATTGGCATCAAATTTAATGTATATGTTTTAGTCTTTCAGTATGTGTATATAGTCTCATATATGAATGATATGCGTATTCTTTAACTGTATTGTCTATTAACTGGTACTTTTTTTCTATTGACTTTCTAGTAATTGTTTAAGCGCACTTGAACACTGTTAGTGAGTAATGCGCTCTACAAATTTAATATTATATTATTATATTATTATCTCAGACTGATTAACAATAAATTTTCCAGTTATGGGTTGATTATTACGTATATCTTCACGGGAACAGCACGTAGTAAGAGGGAACAATGCATCTAGAGATTAATTGGTGATATGTTTACTTAATGAAACAATAAGTTTTAATATACATATTTGCTCATGAACATTAGTAGCTTTTATTCATCAAAAATCTTAAGTGGTGTTTGCAATAGCGCTCGGAAGTTCTTCAGCGAGCCGTTATTTAAATTGGTACTTTACGCGAATGTAGCGATCACTGGATCATGCTAACCAATACGTCGTGCGTCCCACCAGAAAATGGCGTGAGTCTAGTCAGTCGATTCGGAGTTTTCCATTGTTGACATAGAATAATAATCCTTTAGGGATGGTTCATTATTTGTGACCAGGGGGGCTATGAGGAAAATCAGGGGGGCACCTATTTTGTTCCTGAAAAAAGAGGGGGGGTCACTTAATTTGTCCCTAGGTGAACAGGGGGGGGGCCATCTATTTTGTCCTTGGAAATTTGGCAGCGATTTTTCGGTATTTGATCATTTTTTAGCATATTGCGTCACTTTTTTACATTATATTGGGATATGAAATCATATGTATATTTGATTTTAATACAATAAAATAGAAATTCTCAAGATTGTGAAATACATTTTCTTTAAAGCTATATACATATACATATATTGCATTAGTATGGGATATACATGGTATTGAATTAGTGTGGCATTCATTGATATTTACAAAGATGCTAGGGTTTGTCAGAGGACAATAGACTACATGTGACATAGTCTAGATTTTTTTTAAAAAGCGTATCTACACTCTGCTGTCAATTCTAGCAAAAAATCGTTGTTCATGTTGTAAAATCAGCAAAAATACTTGTTCTTGTATTTCTTGTTCAATTTCCATGGCCCGCAATGATTTCTGGAGTTACATCAACAGCAGGAGTAACATCATCAGCAGTTAGTGATACATCATCATCATCTTCTTCAGTTTCATTGATGTCAGCCAGTATGATTTCATCTTGATAGAATCACTACTAAACTCATTGATATCTTCATTATCAGAATTTTTTTATTTTTTATTTAGATGTTAACATAGTTCTTTTCTTCTATGTGCCTCCACCCAGGACAACTTTTGCTTCTTGGTTAGATTCAATTTATCTGACATGTGATGATAAATGAGATATTTGTCAAGTTCGGTTGCGTACATTTTATGCAGTTTTCCAGTTCAATGAATTTCTACCCAGTCATAATCTTTGTATAGCTTATTTTGTTTTGAACGCTTTTTTTTTATTTAAAATTTCTTAACAATACAAAAAGAAGATTAAATCTGAATGGAAATAGTTGCAATATGTAGTTTCATTTTGTCTACTTTCTTATATGTTAATTTTTTATGATGTGTTTCGCCATTGGATGTAATGGCACAAATTGAAAAAAAAATCGCAAAACATGAACGACGCTCATAGTTGCCTAGAGCAACTGTTTTGTTTAAATTTTATGGAATTTGTACTTATTGAGTTTTTCCTCTCGCAAACTATCTACATATTTTCAGTGATATTACATTAAGTGCACGTGTGACGTACATGTACATATTTACAATTACATGATAATGAGAAATATTAAGAGACTGGAAAAAATCTATGATTAAATAAAGTGCACACGGGTGCGTGCATGTGATGTCTCTATGCGCGTGTGTTCCAGGTATTAGATGCACTCCACAAAACAGGTATTTTCAATGAAACAAGAGATGTCAGCATTGAATGTTTAAATTCTGACAACCGCAAATGATATGCGTATATTTGATAGATCTTGTAATGGTTTATAAATGGCAAAAGGGTTTACAACTGTGTAAAAGCTTTGTTTTTGTAGTCAGCTGGGCATATCTTTTTCTGTTGAGAAATGATACTGTTGAAGATTTGAATGGTACTGTTTAAATCTAATGCTCAGATGTGTAAAGATCTTTATACACACTTCATATGATAAAAAATGACATATTACGAATGAATGTAGTGTAAATGAAGTGTAAATGAAATGTCCTGATAAGTTTTGTAACAGTGCATATTTTTTAACACGTCACTTATAAAAAACATATTACATGTATATCAATTAGTTAGTAATAATTTCTAAATCTAATGTGTCTCATAGCTGAAATGTTTTTTAGAACTTTACATTTGTTTAATTGATACGGGAACTAGTGTTTTGCGTCAACCATGGCACACTTATAATTCTGAGATGCGCACGTATTGTGTTCACTAGAATCCAGCTGTCATCCGTGGAGTTTGGGCCCTCGTTCAAAAGGTTCAAAATTGAAATGCAAGAAATGACCTTCCTTAACATGTGACCAAAGATCAGAGTATGCGCAATTCTGTGCAAATATTGATGAAACTGTTATTGTAATTTTGAAAAATATTGTTTCTAGAAAAAATCAGCAATCAACATGTTCTTTATGGGCCTCCTTCGTTTCGTCTGATCAGTAAACAAGATGATGTAGCCATTCAAAATACATATTTTAAAATTCCTCCATAGAAACAAGATTTTAAGACTTAACTAATGCACTTCTCATAGAGGATATGTCTGTTTTCTCATAAGTACATTTTAGTGATGCATATTTCTCTAACCTATGAAATTTCTGCCACTTCAAAAGAATTATGGACTGCTAGCAAATTGTAGCTCATCTAAAATCACTGACATTCATGTTATCTTTTTACCTCTAGCTACTCCATAATATGACTATTAGATTCTAGTACATGTAGATATCAAGAATGAATATAATGAATATCAATATATTTTTATCCTTATAAATATACTAAAAATGTGAAAAAAGACAACCTGAAATATACCAAAATGTGAAAAAAGACACCCAGCAATATACCAAAAATGTGAAAAAAGACACCCAGTTTCGAGGCACGTCCTTACTAATCGCGATATTGTGAGACCCCCCCCAAGGATGAATTTCTACCCAGTCATAATCTTTGTATTGCTTTAATATTTTGTTTTGAACGCTTTGTGTTCTCCCTCAATGTCCTATGTTTTGTTTGTATCTGTGTACTAGCAGATACATGTATTAAGTACATGTACATAGGATTTTTAATGTTCTTACGCAATGTGATACTATGTAGATAATCACTTTTAAAATAGAACTCAGAAATTGTTACTTTTCGATTAGCTTCTTGATGTCACAATTTATATATAATTACAAAGAGTGGGGTGTGGCCATGTTTTTCTTTAAAAAAAAAAAAATCGCCTGCAATCACTTTCCTGGGGCGCTTTCACGTATTTTGAGTGTACCACTTTATTGGAAATCACCTTTTATGGGGTTATTTGTTCTTCGTGCGCTTGCTTTCATCAGTATACTAACGAGAAAACTGATTTACCATCACCGATTCGGGTACAAATATTCTCCTACCTTCTCCTTCTTGGAGAAAGAGGATGTTATGTGATCAGATTGACAGTGACTATTTTTACGGGTCCATAAGCATAAGCCGAATTCTATTTTTACGGATCCGTAAATATAAAACTGAGTCTATTATTACGGGAAATATTTCATTTCCATCATGGCTATTTACTCCCCTCAAAATTGTGCCCGTGGAGACGGGGAAGCTAGGAAACTGCTTTATCATCATGCGCATCTTACTGCAGATTATTTCCATTAAAATTATATATTAATACGACAATGTATAAGTGAGATATGACCCAGTATATATGTGTGGTGTTTTCACCTGTCGTCCCCTGCTGATATTGTCATAGACTTTTTATGGTCATGCAAAGATTTCACTGTTTCAACTTAATTAAATATACTAAATGTGATAGTTTATAGTTAATTTACTATCGAACGAAAGGAAAATATATTATCTGTGATGTATGTAGTAATTTATGTGCCATGTATTCACATTCTATGTATCATATAGAAATAAACTACCGGGGTATTACTATTATTAATAATGATCAAGCGTTGAAAACCGACTGCAAAATTGCGAAATCATACGACTTTCATCTGCAACGGAGCTCATATCGACGTTTACGGCCACCATTTTGGCCCCGTTATTTTTGCCTGTTTAACGGGCGAAAACACAGCTAACTGCGGGAATAAAATCGATAAAATATTTTTATACACACGAAAATTATCGGACGGACGTTAAGCGAACGGGAAAGTACTACCGGAAATAAAATAACGTTTATTCACCTGGGGCCAGGGCTACTCGGCTAGCGACATTGCTGATACAGCATGGTGTACATGTACTCACCAGGGTTATATCAGATACAGGAAATTGAGCGGCTTAATTACATATTGCACGTGTTTAAAGTTCCCTAGTTAGACTAAGATTTTAAACCAGCATTTATGCTGAGCAACAGCCATAGAAAATGGAGATTGTGAAATGTTTATAGCGTTTTCTCCTCACTACAGGTGAACTATGCACCTGTCGCACATGTTCTGTGAATGCCTACTATATTGGCAACTTACGTAAATCAAAAAAAGAAAACGCAAAAGCAATCTACAGAGCTTTATTAATATCATCAACCAAAACCAGTCTGATGAGACGAATCCCTTCATGAAGTGCTGTTTTTATCCATAATTCCACAATTTCCTCCCAATCAACAAAGACTGTTATTGTGCTGCTCATTTTGCGCTTATTCCAAGTAAAGTTTTAGTGAAAAAAAAAAGTGTCAAGCAGGAGACAAATGTTCTATTCTTAAATTATACAGTTCTTATCAATGTGTTATTTAGTTATGTTATATGCGATATTGTTAAAAGGTTCAATTATGATTACATTTTCTTTAAAACTTGTTTTATATGTTCAATATGTTTAATATACTTGTAATTTATGTTCAATATGAACTTGTAGTACACATTGTACAAGTACAAACATCTAATAGCTTTTATCTATTCTTTCTACTATATGCAATAAGTAATAATCTCTAAATGTGTCAGCTTTTGACCTTCCACTTATATATATGTGAAAATGTATAATAAATGTAATGTGGAATGAGCCTTTAATAATCACATTCTAAGTCTTAGTTTCAGTCTTACTATAGTAATTAAACGATTCACTTAATATTTCCTGCAAGATAGGGTCAGTAATCCCGAACATTCTAGTGAAATCAGCAGCAGTGTTACCCCCCTGTAAGAGTGGACAGGCGGAGCGCGCGAAGTATGAAAATTTAAAAAAAATTCAAACTTGTTGCAAAATTTTCCCTTCCTGGCGGAGTAGAAGTGAGTCTGCAGGCGGAGAAATTGCCCTCGAGCACACCCCCGCCCCCACGGACCTCCACTGCAGCAAAGTCAGGCGGAGAGAAATTTTGCTAGTGCGGAGTGTAAAAATGTGTATAGCGGACTCTGGCGAAGTAAAATTATGAGTCTTGCGAACCCTGGCGAACTGAAATTGTGCGTGACATTCGCCAGACAACCATGGATCCGCCGACGGAGTCAAGCGAAGTATTATGTCTCCGCCAGCGAACTGTAGCGAATATCCAGAGTCCGCCGACGGAGACATGAAAACTCTGCCAAATAACATAATAATGAGGGAAAATTCCTTGCGGAGAGCAGCGAAGTCATTCGGCGAAGTCCTGCGAACTTCCGCGAAGTGTAGCGAACTTCGGCAGAGTCCGCTTCACAAAGGCCACGTACGAGCGGAGCTTATTTTCCATCAAATTTGCGACGGAGCATGCGCGGAGGTAGCGAGTATAAAAGCGAACTTTGTTTGTATGCTGTCTGTGTATGTGTGTGTGTATATATGTGTGTGTGGGTTGTGTCTGTATGCTGTCTGTGTGTGTGTGTGTGGGGGGGTCTGTATGCTGTCTGTGTGTGTGTGGGGGGGGGGGGGTTGTATGCTGTTTGTGTGGGGGGGGTGGGTGGGTGGGTGTCTGTATGCTGTCTGTGTGTGGCATTGACTATTTTTATGTGAGCTTTTTTCAAGGCTGATTCCATGCTGGTTTTTACAATAGATAATCAAGAGAATAATATGGATAATTATGCCATAGAAAGGGATTCGTGAAATGTAGTGACAAATAAGATTTGAATAATGGCATAGAACCTTGATAAACTATCGAATCACAACATTCTATGCTGGACAACTCCTCCCCAGTAATTGTAATAAATGCTGTTATTTATAATTGTCTCTCCACATGCATCCTATTGTTTAGGGACGACATCTTGTATACCCCACGAGTTTCTGAACTCACGTACTATATCCCAGCAGGCACACTGACGTCAGTCTGACGTCAGCCTGACGTTGGATTATGGTTGTATGATGTTGTGACGTCAGGGAACGTAAATTCAACGTCACCCCAACGTTGATTGCCTGACGTTGATCCAACGTCAGACATCAACTTTGGATCAACGTTGATCCAACGTCTTGTGCTCGCTGGGATTATTGTAAACTAGCTGTTTACCCGGCGTTGCTCGGGTTGAAACAGAGGAGATCAGGAACACATTAAATGCTCCTCCCTCCTCATCCTTCCTCCTGTCCCACATCCCTCGAACCAGTTCACGTCAGTATACACGATACAGGTCTGTGACAGATTAAATGCACCTCCATCACCGTCCTCCCATCGTCATATTTCACAGCCATTTACACACTAAACGTACTAAATATGGCAACGATTGATCCCTCTAATATCGCTCCCCCAGCTACTACTACCCATGGTAAACACATACGGAGCAGATTACATGTCCCACTCATCCCTACCCTTCCTTCCACCGCCACCCCTCCCCTCTTCTCTCCCCATCCCTCTCTACCCCATCCCCATCTAAACAGGTCCATAATTAATGCACCCCCTTCCTACTGCTGCTCTGTTTGAAACGGATGAGATCTGGAACATATTAAATGCTCCTCCCTTCACATTCTTTCCCCTGCCCCACATCCCTCACACCAGCTCCCGTGACAGCCATACACACACTACATGTATGTGACAATGCTTGATCCCTCTAATATCCCTCCCTCCAGCTACTCCTACCCCTGGTAAACACGTGAGACCATTAAATGTGCATCTCAATCACCCCCTTTCTCATGTTTCTGCTGCTGCTTGGGTTGAAATTGATGAAATCTGGAACATATTAATGCTCCTCCCTGCCTCACCACCAGCCATGCCCCCCCCCCACCCTGCCATATGGACACACAGACCCTTTCTGCCAACACCCCTCCTCAAAACAGGTCCGGAGCAGATAAAATGCACCTCCATCACCATCACCACCCTTCACTCAAAAAGAACTCAAAAAGATCAAAGGGAATTCGATCAATAATCCCCGCACGCGCGGAGTGGTCACGCGAACTCAAATTTCCGCGCCATTTTTGGACGCGGAGATAGCGCGGAGGTAGCGCGGAGCCCTCACGGAGGCCAAAAAAGTCCGCAAGAGTCCGCCAGACTCCGCTGCGGAGCCATGCGAATCGCGTTGTCGATTCGACAATGAAAGTGTTAATTTTTCATATTTTTCACCATTTTTACGGACTTTGACATTTTTTCGACCTAAAAATGACGCGGAGTTGACTCCGCGCGTCCACTCCGACAGGGGGGTTATAGACATTGTTAAAACCTACGGCACAACTGTATGCACTGCTTCACTACTGCCTCTCTGCTTCCAAATATTGGCGGAGACTAACAATCAGTGCGTGCCCAGTGACGTGAATGTATGTTTCTTAGAGGCAGTACGGAGACGGCAACAGAAGCTTGACAAGCTTTCTCCACTGTCTCTGTACTGCCTCTGACACAGTACTTACACAGCGATTTGCCACTACTTACACAGTACATGCACTTAGTGAAGCCGTGCATAGAAGTATAGATTATGTAGATCTAATCTATGGTACAGATACAGTGCAACGTCAATACTGGTGACACACTGAGCAGTACTGATAGACTAGCCGTCATTTCTAAAAAGAGGCCTAGATAAGGAGATACCCCAACCGGCGGTAGAGCAAGCTAGATCTTGTGTCATTACTTTCAGTAGGTGCTCAAATCTTCGGAAAACATACTAAAACTATTTACCATAGTAACCTCCATGTGCACATACCCTTGTATGCGATACACATTTCAATTAATATCATGGAATCTACATAACTTAGAACCACGAAACTTTGTATACATGAAATAGGTCCCAGTATCAAATTTCAATACATTTTTGTTCACCGAATTACAAGATGGCCGCCATAATGGATGATGGGCGCCATTTTTACATTAATATGTCTAATTTCGATTCAAAAGGTTTTCTCTAAAAAATCCTATGAGTGGTATAGCAGGCTACTTAAGATACCATTTTTTCTGTAGGTGGTAGAGCATTAGACAAATATAGTTGTGGTAATATATTTTGTGGAAACATTTAAAACTGGTGGTTTTCATGGTATATTAAAAAGCCATTCATATTTGAATGGTAAAACACTTACTCACAACTTTGCTTACACAACACCTAGAATTATGAAACTTTACACATATATAGACAATAAAAGTTTGCAAATTTTAGTTTAGCTTGTGATTGAAAATGTTCCATATGGCCGTCATAATTCAAGATGACCACAAATTTAACATAATAAATCTATTACATTTGTGTATCTGACTCAGAAGTTCTTTCAAATAGTCAATTGAGTAGAGCAACCTACATCTTATCTCATTTCATTCAGCAGGTCTTCAGGCCTTAGAAAATATGGATATGCTGAAACATTGTGGTGCAAACATATAAAAAAGTAGCTGTATCAATAGTAACCTGTAAAGGCGTACATACTTGTGTGAAGACAGCACTTATTGATAGCTTTCGTTCAACAATACCTAGAGCCATCAAACTTTGTACAAATGGTATAGTACTGCCTTTTTTAATATCCACAGACCTGAAAACAAAAGGTGCTACCAATATGTCAACACTCTGGTTGTGCCCATTGTTTTACGGTTGTCACTGCATGATAAAACATCCATAAACACTCACTCCCTGAAGAAACCTTGCGGCCAAAATGTCCACTCTGCTGGTTGTGCCCTTAGCTTTCATGGTTTCTCATAAGAAACATGTCTTTAAAGGTTGAAATGTTTTTGCCTGCCGGCTGTATTTATTATTTATTACACCCACCCCCACACCCCAACCCACATCCACATAGACAACAGTAAACCATTTAGCATCTTGGATGTCAGACCATCAGAGGTGAATATGGTGAATATTCGAATGAGGCATTTATCAATGGCAAATGATATCCTAAACTCCTTGATTTGCATTTAGACATATTGATATTGTTGAATTCAGCATTTACACCTTCCATGCTCTGACAATGTACAGGATTTATTAGGTAGTCTACTATTTCTACTAAGCTTTTCATAGTCATAGTCATTTAAAAAATATCAAACCAATGATAGTTCTTTCCATCTGCTTTAATTAAAGCAGTAGAAAGAACTATCATCGTTTTGATATCTATTAAGTACGAGAGTACCTGCTGCAGCTCAAATCTTAAAGCTAGCAAATATGTCATAGTGCTTGTATGGCATGCCATAGTTGTACAACATAAATGTTATTGACGAACAAATTATGTAACAACGTACATGAGATACTGAGACATACAGGGTAGATGACCAGTGGGGATCAGAGGGTGTCAAGTGCAGCTAAAGTACGGCGAAAGCAAGTTTTCGAGGCAGTACCGTGATAGTAGGGGAATTTGGCCATACTCAACTTTCTCTATGGCTAAGTCAACAGTTGGCTGTAGATAGGCAGTAAGTCAGGCAGTACATATAGTAGGCGGTACAGTCCACAAGCCTCGGTTGACACCGCAGACCTGGAAAAATGAATAAAAACGTACTGCCAAAATGTCAGCACTCCAAGTTGTGCCTGCAGCTACCATGATTAATATACCATACCATCGATGAGGTCATTTGTTAAAACGCAAAATACGTCATGTTCAAACTAGTGACCTTGCAGTATATAACCGGGAATTATGACACTTATATTTGATTGGTATAAAGTTAGTCGATACATCCACTTTCAGTTTGATTATGAAGAACAGGAAACATGTCACATGGCACGTGCATTGTGAGTGTGCAAGAGCCATGATTCCAGAGCATATTATATTCTTCAGCGTACAGCCAAATTGCACATACATTCTATCAAATTAACTCTGAGGAAAGGAAAATTATATGTCACGTGGTGGAGACAAGATGTAACACTGCACAATTCAAAGTAACGATCATAATTATGAATTAGCATACGCATGTAAATTACAACGTGCTTTTTGCTGGAAAAGGAGTAGAAGTGGGCGAAACACACGCCCAATGCAATAGGTTACTGCAATTAAAGTTGTATGTGTGCTGATATAAGTAGATGTGACTGAATGTTATCATGGTGAATTCATATCTATTAACAAGAACGCTTGCCTGAATATAAAATGGGCTGCTGTAGCTTTTACATCACTTAAAAAGTTGGCAATTCAAATCAAAGATGATCGCTGAACCTTTTTCATGAGGCACATGGGCGCAGTACAGTAACACGAGTAATCGGAAATCTAGGGAAAAGGCAGGTGTCTATACATATTTGGCATTTGTGAGAAAACATCACGTACAAAAAGGTCACATGATTGGATCACGTGATGAGGCACGTTTTTTCAGAGCGAGTCTAAGTTTGAATTTACTTGGGAAATATTTCCCTCGTTTAGTCATGAGATCGAGTATGTAGAACATAACTTTTTTATGCTCGGACGGTGGCGTCGCGTGTAACGTTTGAACAGTCAACAGGATATTTAACGCCCCCCACCCCCTTTTTTGGAAGATGTAATTGAACACAAAACTAAACACATTTGTATAATGCATGCATTATTTTTGTTCGTAATTTAACAATGGTCACTCCAGAATTCATTAGCTTTAGAATAAGTCTTTTATTGATACGACACATCTGAGATGACCATTACCTACAAAAGTACTAAACAAGTCTCAAAACATGTTCCCAATTATACTTCAAACAACAACTTTCAACATCGTTACCTGCACATCAAAGCCTTATCAAGCGAGAAGGGATTTCGGTTAGAAAGAACCCGACGAACTGGCAAGTGCTTGATATTCAGCCTTCGTACCCATGCTCAAAAGATGTGTAAAGTCTAAGAACAAAGAGCATCTTGTTCAACACTATGTTGGAGATAAATCACCCATGTATATATTAGTTACTAATTGCATACTTGGCATCCCAGGCCAGCACTATTTCGAGCAGCTTCCTTAAAAATGTTGTAGAAAGATGCATGTTCCTAATATGTCACTTGGATGTGAGAATGAACCTATTTTAGAAAAGAAGCAGTTAAATATCTTGATGTAATAATTACTTCAAAATTAGATAATAAATGTAATGATGCACAAGGCAATATTTTAATCAGTAAATTTAAATATTGTTCTGAAAATGTTAAGATATGTCTATTCAAGACTTATTAGCAGTATGTATGGTAGTAAAATTTGGACTGTATTTAATGTTATGTTTTCAAAAAAGCTTCTGTAGCATATGATAATCTTTTCACGCATCTCCTTGCTATTCCTAAGGGTATTAGCATGTCCCGGTATTATATGTGTAATGGCCCAGAAAATTTTAAAGTATTGTATAGAAAAGCTATTGGAAATTTTAGATGTAGGATACTTAGTTGTGACAATTTTATTACACAATATGTAGTTCAAAGTGTATTTTTTAAGTTCCATTGTAGTCACTTTATAATTCGGCGAAAACATCTTGTTTAGAATATGTTTTCTAACTAATTTATAACTAAATTTTAATCTGTATTGTGACATTTTACTATGCATTTTATGCGAAATAAACTGATACAATACAATGTGTACACCATGTAAATGTTTGAATTTAGTAGTTTCAGTTTCATAAGTGTGCAATCATGAATCATGTCTAAATGATGGAAAATTGACTGAGTGGCCGATAAGTGTTAGGAATTCAAACATTTACATAGTGTGCACATTGCATTGTATCAGCTTAACACGGTCCATTATTGCACACTTGTTCTGTCTCAACTCATCGGGCAGCTTACAGTGTGAGCAAACTGCAGCTCTAGTGAGCAACTAACCGTTCACATGGGCCTACACTGCCAGACACAGACCTATTGAATTTGTAGGTGCCACTGGCTTGGGAAGAGATTGCCCAACACATCCTTAAATACGTGACCTGGAGTAGAACCCATCGCATCTGGTCACAAGAAGACTTGTAGTTTTCATACAGCTATCTAATCAAAACCATACTACATTAATACATCTTGCTAACTACTGCAACTGCTGAGCTCCCGTGGTTATTTATTTTAACTTTTTATGGTTATAAAGTTTGAAGTTTATGTGAAACCACCAAATCATGACTCTAGCATTCCATGAACTAGAAGAATGCGTCGTCACAGAGAGACTGTACCTGGCCACACTCACTAGTCCCCAATCACTAACAATACACATTATCGCACGATGTTTACACGTGGAGTGGGCGATAATCAGGCAATCGGCGCACTGTTTCCACGTGATTGACGCCTGCTGATAACCTCAAGGCGAGAGTGGTGTGTTCAGGCCATCTGTCAACTGTGGTAGAACCAGCCGAGGGACTTGACTCTAGTGGTATCGATAGATACTTAGTCTCTGTAGAGTGCTTCAGTGTAGTCTTTTGAATGCAGGTTTGGAACCACCAAAATGGTCTTAGTCTATCGTAGAGATGGTGTGACTATAGAGGTTGTCATTGTGGGAGGTTCTACTGTAAGAAACAGACGTTTGCATGTTATAGTTGGCTTTTATGGGCAGAGGCAGCCGACTAAATGTCATTGACACCAGATCAGCACTGATGTTGGTTCTGAACTCCCCGGGGAGTACACAGTGGACCTGGACCTTCTCGTATATACCAGGCTACTGCACTACACACTATTGCGGAAATAGTAATTCTCATGCACATATTTTAAAATTGACATATCTGTACATACCTAACGCCATGGAGCAGTGTTTACCTGGGTACAGATGAGTTGGTTCAACACTCACAAACTGGGAATCTGGTAATAATAAACAAACAGAAGGCTTATCATATTTAGATTTACTGTCCAATTGTTGAGACTACTATCATAATATATATGCCAATATATGTTATAAGCATAGTTTGTCTTAAGGTCAAAAGTTCTATATTTCATTGAACTAATGATGATGACATTCATTGTAGGAACCTATGCATCTTTGAAAATTAAAAGCACCAGACACAGAGAAGTATATTAGAACTTTCAATGAAGGCCATCTCCACAATGAAACCAATAATATAATAGGAGCAGAGAGACGACCTTTGTATTGAGACCACCTGATGCCAGTCCCCTGGGCGCGCTTAAAAGAGAGGTTCAACTGTATACTGAGGGCGGGGGGTATGCACCCCCTCCCCCCGAATGACCCACCCTTTTCACATCTCCCCTAGCAGCTATGAATATCTCCTTTTCACTGTCCAGAAGCTATGAAGAGGCATTTTGTGATGTCCAGCAGCTATGAATACTCTATGTAAGGACAGCAGCCACAAATAGAGTACACTCCTTCCCACCCCAGACTTCTCATTTGCCATTTTCATGCTCTTTTCCCACTCATTTCAACTGTTTGTATTTACACAATGTTAAAAGCTACGGGAGTCTAACGGCAGCTATGAAGTACGTGATTTTTGTCATATCCAGCTATGAAATAGGATTTTTGATGAAAGTTAGCTACGAAATTGCGCACCGATAATTTTCGGGGCATCGGGCATGCGGGCATCTTGTCTAATCCCCGTCTGATATGAAGGGAAGTGCCCCCCTCCCCTTCCACGCTCCGGTATACAGGACTATTTCTCAGATACAGTGCTATTTCTCTTACATATTCTTCATATGAAGAGACTATCTTTAATAATATTGTAAGCTTTTTGACTTGCTAGACCTGCAAATAAATCCTATCCAACAAAATGCGTAATTGTACTAACCTGCGGGGTGCTTACAAAACCCCGTGCGCTATCCAGTTGGTTGGATATTCACGTAGGTGGACTGATACGTTTACCAGGCCACCTCCAGGTTGGATTGACGGCCCTCGCGGGAGGGACTTCGCACCAGTGCTGGCGACAACAAGCCTCGTAATCCGCTGTACAATTCACTTAAATATTAACTAAAGGTGTCCACACACGCGTACAAATGTACGCGCGTATGTCCACCCTCAATCGGTGTGAGTTTAGACAGTGAGGGGCCCCGAATCCAAAGATTCGGGGGTGCTAGTTCCCTACTAAGTGTTCGCTACCACTTCCAAAGCTAAACTGATTGTTTTTGTTGCTTGCAAACACGAAGACAACTTCCTTAGCAACTGTTCCCAAGCAACCATGACGTAAGGGCAAAGAACGTTAAACACACGAAGAACGTAAGCACGTGGAACGTAACCCTAACTACGCCCGAGGCAATACTTATTTCTTAATTGCTCACTAATTGGGGTGGATGCTAAAATCCACCCGCCTCGGGCACCTACTCTAGCTTTGCTTACATTCTCCCCCAGTTTTCATGGTGGGACCGGGGCTTCGCTTTTTACGGAAGACCCGGCCTCCTCATGGAAACTATACCTACCCCACAAATCCTCCGGGTCACTGAAACTCCGGAAGCTGGCTAAAACAAAGAACATTAAAGAAAAACAAGATACATGCAACACAATTAAATCAAGGCTGCTCCACGCACAGGCACGCACTCAGTCAATGCTTCGGCCTGGCACTTCCCTCCACCGGGGCCTCTTAGAAACCCCGGGGGTGGGCGACCAGCAGCCGGCCCTGGTAGCCAGCCACGAGCATCCCAACGGAAGTCCAGGCAACGTGCCCCGGCTGTGGTTGGCACTCCAGATGCACTCTCTGCAAGTATACAAGCAGCCGCATTCGCCCAGGACTTCAGCGACGTCCACCACGGGCCTGTCGTCGAAACCAGCTGGTGGTGAAGTGCCTGCCTGCAAACTAAGGTAAAAAGTTATACATGTAAAGTGACGAACTCATTAAAATAACAAAACTAACTAAAATGCCAGCAAAGAAAACCCTTCCCCAGGCCGAGATCATCTCTAAACGAAGCATCACGCAATGAGCCTACTGAAGAGTGACCTCTCCAGCACTGCTTTCAGCATTGACGTCCGCAGAGAATCACCCAGCCAAATTTTTTGAGTGGTAGTGTCCAGCGACTAACTAATTTCCTAGCTGGGCACCCCGAGGCACTGCACAAGCGAAGCACTGAAAAGCGCCCAGTGCCCCTGCAAAATAAAAGTTCTGCCCTTGAACCTCTAGACTCATGCGTCATCACACGCGTCCCACTAGCACTGGGGGAGGCGTGAGCCGAGGCTCGACGATCCTTGCCAAAGGGATCACGGTGGCTCGGATTCGGTTTTCCACGACGAAGGTCCATGGACTCCAGGCAGGTCACGCGACGAGGAGTCATGGCAAAAAGCAAACGCAGGCAGCCCACCGTTGCCTAGACTAGCACAGTGACTGTCCAGGAACGTGGGGCATGGACCCATGCAGGCTAATGTCCTCGTGGCAATCAGCAGACCGTCCGGATGGACATCGTGATTTGTGATTCTCCTCGGACCTCCTAAGCGCTTGAACCAAAGTTTGGAGGTGGGGTTCGGGTATCCCTCCTCAGAAACAAAGGGTCAGGCACGTCAGAGGGAATTCCCGCCTCGGTGAACATAAACACCCAGACGTCTTTGGGTCGTCCGTTGTGGTTACGTTCCAGACAACGGCGACTCATGCGACCACGTACGGCGCGAAAGAGACTTCCAGGTACTAACGTACCACGTACTTGCATGCACGCATGACGTACGTCGGGCACGTGTCCCCAGCGAAAGTAGGCTTGGCTCGCTTACAGCCCTGAGGACCACTTGCCCTTCTGTGCACTCCCCCAGGTGGGGACCTGGTGGCAGCAAGGTGGAGGCAGCAGTCAGAAGCTGTAGGCGATCCAGCCATCGTCCTAGCGCGGACTATCCATTGAACCGTTCCCTTCACACAGGTGTCCGTCATTCCCAGGTTAAGCAATTCACGTGGATTGCCTCCTGTGACGTAGGCAGAAGTGTGAGGGAATAGGTATCACGGATGGGGTGCGGAGGTGCACTTGAAGAGGGCACCGTCCAGTGATGAGAGTCGTCCAGATTAACCCCATACGAGCACCTTACTAACGCAAGCAGGACGTGTATGCACTGCCCTGTAGTCATAGCATAGGTCACTGGGTCGAGGGTAATCGATGGAGGAACCCACCAGCCGAAACGGTGGACGAGGATGCTTAGACGTCGTAGGAGGGTCCCGATGGTCAGGTGAAGACCTCTGAAACCATCCAGGTACGTGACCATGGGTCCAGTCACAATGTATCATAGCAACTGTCCTGAGGTCGTCGCACACGTTGACTTCCCGTTCTTGCACTCCGGCAGACCTCATACTCCCAAGACCAGCATGGTGGCTGTCTACAGGAGGGGGTGTGCCCCAGTGAAGGTTGCTGAACTCCTCGTCCCTGCGTCCATGTGCTAAGTTCCCCAGGTAGGCGGTCTTCCCACTGAATGCCAGGCAGTCAACGTGGGGAGGGGACCCGGTGCCACGGAAGAGGCGCACAGTAGGCCAGGTACACGTCCAGAAGTAGGGTGGCATCATGCCACGTTGGCAGCTGTCAGCTCCAACCCCCTTTCCAATACGCAGGTGTCCCCCTGATGTGCCATCCCCCTCTCAGCAGAGGGGTCTTGGGGAGGTGTATGCAGGTTGACACGTGGTAGGCGGGGTGGGGTGGTGTCTTCATTTCTAAAAAGTTTTTTGTCTGGGTTGAAGAGGGGCTTTCTTCCCGGGAAATCTGGCAAAAAAGGAACCCAACAATATGCGGACTGTTGGACCTTGTCTGCCCGCCCCCCCTATAAAACCCAAAAAATATAGACAGACCAACGGGTAAGAAGTGACTAATAATTCAAACATAACAGATTTGGCGATAAGGTCAAAAAACGGGCCCTGTGAAAGATAAGTCAGTAGGATCAAAAAAAAACCAAAATGCAACCAAATTTGGCCCTTTCCCAGTTTTTGGTCTATACAAAATCGGGGCCCCTTGAAATACTTTGCCCACTGGAAAGCTGCTGGAACACACTAATAGCCATAATGGACCCAAGAAAAAATCAATCACCCGGGGATTGGCGGCTCTCCGTCTGGTAATCCCGGCCGGTGGCATATGTCGGGCCCAAACCCCAGGCCGGTATTTGCTGAAACATTGGTTGAAAAAATCCCCCCTTTTTGACGATATTTTCCCAGCTGCCTGTAAAATTTCCCGGGCAAAGCTTAAAAAACCCCGGGAGCGTTTACAATTAAATCCCCTGAAGGGGGGGGGGGTGGGGGTTCGCAAAGTTGACGAAATTGACGAGGGGGGGGGTGTCAGAAAAAGTTGACGGGTGTGGGGAAAATTTGGGCCACCAATTTTTGTACTTGAAGAAACCCCAAAATTTGTATCTTAATTTCTGTAGAAAAAGTTACCATTTAGGACTAAATTTTTATCTTGAACAGTAACACTGGCACTTTTGGGAGTAGAATAGAATGAGAACATTGTGATATCATATAAATCAAATGGAATAAAAGCTTGAACCCGGTGATTTAAAGCCATTTTGGGTCATCTTAGTTACTACAGATATGAAAGAAACTTTGTGGCTCAAAATTTCATATTAAAATTTTTTTCATTTAAAACATTAAAACAAAGTAGCAAAAATTTTTTAAAATAAAGGGAAACTCAACTGTTTGCTGACCTATTTCAAACGCCATGTGTTTTTTAAAAAAAAAAAACCCAAATTTTTATATCAGCTGTAAGTTTTTTTGACTTCTAAAACCTGCAAATAAACCCTATCCAACAAAATCGTAATTGTACTAACCTGCGGGGTCCCCCAAAAACCCCGTGCGCTACCCCAGTTGGTTGGATATTCCGTAGGTGGACGTCGTTTACCAGGCCCCCGGGTTGGAGGCCCTCGCGGGGGGGACTTGCACCAGGGGCTGGCGACAACAAGCCTCGTAATCAGCGTACAATTCACTTAAATACCAACTAAAGGTGTCCACACCTTAAAAAGGGAAAACGGCGCGTATGCCCCACCTTCAATCGGTGTGAGTTTAGACAGTAAAAGGGGGCCCCGTCAAGTTTGGGGGGGGTGCAAATTCCCCAAGTGTTCGCTACCATTCAAAGCTAAACTGATTGTTTTTTTTGCTTGCAAACACAAAGGACAATTTTCCTTAAAAACTTTTCCCCAAAAGCAACCAGGGCTGGGGCAAAAAACGTTAAACACACAAAGCGTAAGCACGGGGAAACGAAACCCCCTTTTCAGGAGGCAATACTTATTTCTTAATTCAATTGCCTCACTAATTGGGGGGGAATGCTAAAATCCCCCCGCCTAAAACCCTCTCTAGCTTTGCTTCATTCCCCCCCATTTTTTCATGGTGGGACCGGGGCTTGCCAGGGGAAAACCCGGCCTCCCCAAAACTATCCCAAAATCCCCCGGTTCACTTTCAAAAACCCCGAAAAGCTGGGCTAAAAAAAAGAACATTAAAGAAAACAAGATACATCAACACAAAATTAAACCCAAAGGCTGCCCCACGCACGGGGCACCCCTCAGTCAATCCTTGGCCTGGCACTTCCTCCCCCGGGGCCTCTTAGAAACCCGGGGGGGCGGGCAACCCGCCCGGCCCTGGTAACCAGCCACGAGCATCCCAAGGAAGTCAAAGGGAACGTGCCCCCGGGTGTGGTTTTGGGTTTTAATCCCCTTTTTCTGCAAGTATACAAGCAGCCGCTTTGCCCAGGACTTCAGCGGCGTCCCCCCCCGGGCCTGTCGTCGAAACCAGCTGGTGGTGGGGGCCTGCCTGCAAACTAAAGGGAAAATTATACATGTAAAGTACGAACTCATTAAAAATAACAAAACTAACTAAAATGCCAGCAAAAAAAAACCCTTCCCCCGGCCGAAATCATCTCTAAGCAAGCCCTCACGCCCAAAGAGCCTTTTTTTAAAGTGAAACCCCTCAGCACTGCTTCCCGCAATGGCGTCCGGAGAATCACCAGCCAAATTTTTTTAGTGGTAGTGTCCAGCGACTAACTAATTTCCCAGCTGGGCACCCCCAGGGGACTGCACCGCGGCACTGGCGCCCAATTTCCCCCAAAAAAAAAAAAGTTCGCCCTTGAACCTCTAGACTCATGCGTCATCACCGCGTCCCCCCCGCCCGGGGGGGTGAGCCGGGGGCTTGGGTCCTTTCCAAAGGGATCCGCGGGTTTGGGTCGGATTGGGTTTTTTTACGGAAGGTCCATGGGACTCCAGGCAGGGCACCCCGACGGGGTCATGGGAGGCAAAAAACCGTCGCCCCGGCAGCCCCCCTTGCCTAGACTAGCACAGTGACTGTCGGGCAGGGCATGGACCCATCAGGGTAATGTCCTCGTGGCAATCAGCAGACCGTCTGGATGGACATCGTGATTTGTGTTCTCCTCGGAAACCCCCTAAACGCTTGAACCCAAAATTTGGGGGGGTGGGGTTGAAATTTTCCCTCCTCCCGAAACAAAGGGGCAGGCACGTCAGAGGAAAATTCCCCCTCGGTGGGCATAAACACCCTGCGTCTTTGGGGTCCCTTGTGGTTCCTTCCGAAAAACCCGGGGACTCAAAGCGACCCCCGTGGGGAACTTCCAGGTACTAATGCCCGGCATGCCTGCCGGGCGTGCGTCGGGCACGTGTCCCCCCGCCGTAGGCTTGGCTCAAAAAAAAAGGACCACTTGCCCCTTCTGTGCACTCCCCCCGGTGGGGGCCTGGTGGCAACAAGGTGGAGGCAGCAGTCAGAAGCTGTAGGCTTATCCAGCCAGTCGGCCCTAGCGCTGACTATCTATTGAAATCGCCTCTCACACAGGTGTCCGTCATTCTGGTGTTGCTAATTTACGTGGATTGCCTCCCTGTGACGTGCGTGAGTAGGTATCAAGGGGGATGGGGTGCGGAGGTGCACTTGAAGAGGGGCACCGTCCAGTGATGAGAGAGTCCAGATTAACCCCATCGAGGTACCCTAACATAGCATACATTCACTGCCCTGTAGTCATAGCATAGGTCACTGGGGGTAATCGATGGAGGAACCCACCAGCCGAAACGGTGGACAAGGATGCCTAGACGTCGTAGGGAGGGTCCCGATGATCAGGTGAACCTCCTGAAACCATCCGGGTGCCATGGGATGATCTGATATCTCATAGCGACTGTCCCTGAGGTTGTAGCCCCACGTTGACTTCCCGTTCTTGCACTCCGGCCATGCTCCCAGTTGAGGCATGGTGTGGGAGGTGTTGCTTTGATGATTGTGCGGGCTCTGCGCCCTACATCCATGTGCCGATTCTTAAGGTGGCAGGTGGTCCTCCCCCACTAAATGCCAGGCAGTCAGTGGGGAGGGGACCCGTGCCTATGTGAGGGGGCGCACAGTAGGCCAGGTACACGTCCAAAGTAGGGTGGCGGTCATGCCACGTTGGCAGTTGTGAACTGCCACCCATTGCCAATAGACAGGTGTCCCACCGTGCCTCAATACCTCTCAACAGAGGGGTCTTGGGGAGGTGCATGCAGGTTGACACGTGGTAGGCCTGGTGGGGTGGTGTCTTCATCAGGGACCGGCGTCCTCACCATCCCTCCACGGTGAGTCAAGCTCCGGAAGTGGTAGGGGCCGTGAGGTGCTGCTGGCGCCTGACCTAGGGCAGTTGGTGCCACGGCCCCAGTGCGTTCTGGAACTCCTCAACCACCCCGGCCTGTGGGGAGGGAGTAGCCGTAGTAGCACAGTGTGGCGCGGGTAGCAGCCCTGTCGGACTTGTTGTTGGGACCCTTGAAGAAGGCAGCCTCCCACCACGTGAGTCTGTTACGACTAGCCCTGCACGAGGACCTCGTTGCCTTAGCCCAGGGACCCCCCTGTCACCCTGGAAGGCAGCACCGGTCGCCCGAGTGGTGGGTCATCAGCAAACAGGCTCATCCAAAACATCGTTGAAGGCATGCTCAGTAGCAATGCCCCTTGTGGTAGACCGGGTACAAATGAGCCCTGTGGGAGGTCCTGCATCATCCCGAGGGTGTTCTTCACCCTGGGGCAGCGTGGGTCACTCCAGACAGGTCCTCATCGCCCGGTAGGCCTACTCCTTCGAAAGTGTTGTCGAATCACAGGTATACATGTTTATGTACATGGGCAGGCCACAATGCAAACTGCGACTGTCCCGATGTTCATAACGTCTGCAGTCCCATCGTCGTCCATAACCTCCCCTGCGGGTGACTGTCCTGAGATGGACTGAGATGGACTGGTCCTGAGAGGACTGGTGACTGCCCTGAGATGGACTGGCACTAACGGGGTTGTCGACGAAAGTGGTGAAATTTTTA
>CM032669.1:46119182-46177466 GCA_019095985.1 Streblospio benedicti
AATGTAGCTATCCAATACATTAATTTGCATGGTGTGAGCATGATATATATGACCTGATCCTAATGAGTGAACGCGCTTCATGTAAGCCTATTACGCAATGTATGTTACTAATAAGATGGACGCAAATTCTCATTATTCACCCTAGCTACACCATGTAAGTTTAGGGATATTTACATACACAGGATCACGTAACTTATGAATGTATTTATTCTATTTTTCCATCGCAATATTGTCTAATGTAGGCAAAATGCCATTGCGATGTCTAATACTAATCACCATTGTTTTCCCACACCATAAAAATACATTCAGACATTTCTTTAAAACAGTTTTCTTTTTTAATCAAACCTACCATTACTCTTACATTATATAATGATAAAAAGTTGTCATACAATAATAATGACTATAGTTATAGAAAAAATATTATGAATATATTTGAATAGAGCCCCTTACATTTAGTTTAAAATGAAAGTTTTTTCAACGTTATTTATTGTTTCGGATCTTGCGCATATGATTCGATAGATGTTTATGGACTTTTTTAAAAAGGCTAAAAAACACACATATATTTTGTAATATTACTTATCTTTGTTTGATGGATAAACCACTTTGCCTTTAATCAGATAAGATTTCCTTTAAAATTGTGTATTTCTATTGAATAGGAAAAAATTATTTCAATGACACGTAGGGTATTGGCTACAATTATATTGTTTTTTCAACTATTCGTTTAATTATACACAACAGATTTTTTTTAACCAAATTACAGTGGACAAAACAATCTTCAATTGTGTCGATCACTTTGCAGTTTTCACAATATTTAGATATATTATGTTTCCTTTGGTTATGTACGGTTTACAAGGAAAGATGCTGTGTACAATTTTGTTCTGAAATTGCTTCGTCTGACATTTTCACTTCTACGCATTCTTCAATTCTTTAAAAAAAAAAAAAAAAAAAATCTTAAACAGCTTTTACGTTAAGGATATTTATACCCCCATTTCACCGCCGGCCGAACACGGCAGATTGGTGCAAGTTACAGCCGATTCTAGTGTGCATGATTGGTGCGCCGAGTGCACACACACAATCTCCCGAGTACTCATCTACTTTCCATTAGGGTCAGGGGTGGTACTCCCCTCACATTCATCTCAAACTCCCTTCAGGCTGCACCCCTTCCCCGGTCCCGCCCCGAGCACCAGGTATGAGGCAAGAGGCTGTCTGATTAGCAACAAGTGCTCCAAAGGACTGAACAAAAGCCCTGATCCATTTTGGGGGTGATTCGTCCCTCAATCAGCGGATTCAATCATATCTCATGTCGTGAAATCAGCCGATTGATAAGCAATCGTCTTCAACAATCAGGCTGATATGTCAAGACGATTGAGAACAATTGACAACAGATGAAATTGATCTCTCCATCTTGCCTCACACTCGTCTCAAACACGCCTGAATCCTCCCCCGCGCCAAGGTTTGAGGCGACAGTAAGCAAGTTGAGATGAGCAGAGACGAGTAGAGACAGGAGCCGTGCGGGACAAGTGCTCCAAAAGACCAAATAAGGTCCTGGGTGATCAATTGGTGTGTGTGTGCGGTATTGGTTGTGGGGTGGGGTGATTTTTCAACCCATCTGCACATTCAATCGTATCTCATGTTAAGAAATCGCCGATTGATAGGCAATTTTCCCTTCTCGCCCTACTCGTGTCTAATTGATCGACTTTATATCATGTATTTCATATACACTGTACAAAACTTCAACCCGCAATTCTCGCCTTTGATCGTTTATAATCTCTTCAATCAGGCTGCTATGTCTAAACAAGTGATAACGATTGATAATGATTGAACATTAATCGCCCTATCACCCACGTCGGCCGACCTTAGGTGCAAAGATTCCAGTCTCTTTTCTCTTTTATGTTGAGCATGTACCTTTGAATTGTATAAATTTTAGATTATGAAATGACCCTGATTAGGCTCGACCTCACAACCTCATTGTTCGGACACCTGGAACATGTCCATCATTTGAGGCAGCCAGATGTTATTAGATTATACCTGACTGTGTTTTACTAAAAAGAAGATGTACATGTGCATGGATGATTCTTAAACGTATTTGAATTTTGTTGAAGTATGTGACTAAGCAGACCTCAAAATATTGTGGCTAACCAACCCAGTGGTGACTCGAACTTAACTCGAACTTTATTTATGGGAAGCCATCGCCATATCCACTCGAGCCCAGAAAATCGTGGGTTCGAATCCCACATAAAGACGGATTTTCAGGGTGGGGTGGGGGTGGGGGTGGGGGTTCTATAAACATTTTTTTCAAGCTATGGAATCACACACGCACGCACACACACACACACACACGCACGCACGCACGCACGCACGCACGCACGCACGCACGCACGCACACACACACACACACACACACACACACACACACACACAAACAGTTACTCAAGGTCAGGAGTTACGGGCTACGGGCTGCATGATGACAAAATTGAGACCTGGTTTGTGAACTGTTGAAAGAGTTTGACACATTTTCAGCACTAACATTTACGTTATACACACTATTATTAGCTAACACATATCTGATTAGGGTAGATAACTAACAGGTATTGAATAATGCATACAATTTTGCAAACTGCTAATTTCACTGCACACAGTTGCTATCAATGGTGTCAACGCCCATAGTATAGCGTGGACAGTTTCTTACCAGCGCCTAATATCTCGTTCTTACCTCCAAGAACCATATGAACCTTATAAAACAACAGAGCAAGTTCCCATTCACGCAAATCAAAAGGTGACAAAAAGGCTAATACAAGAAGAAAACTGGTTGAAGGACGTTAGATTCAAGAAATGGTGTTACAGTCCTTCCACAGTTAGGCATTCATCAACTATCAACTATGTAAGCTTACGTCAAAGTGTACGCAACACTAGCGGACACATGTCAATATCATATGATGACAATATGTGGACGTCCTGCTTAAAATCTTAAAATCTATAATTCTCAACGCTGTGTCACAGAAGTATGCTCCATGGTTTCAGCTCAGATCCGAGCTGTCCAGCCTGCTTCTCCACACGAACCAGCATGTTCAGCACTAAAAGCACGGCTTTTGAGGTCCAAGAGTTCATTGAATAGAGCCTGCCTGCACACGCATTAATTTACTTCATTAACACAAAGCAAGATGTGCTTGATGTTTCCGTGAACATAGGAACGGTGCTATATTTACCAGGGGGGGGGGGACCGGTGCATTTGGTAGGGGGACAAGTACGTTTTTCAAGGTGCAAAGTAGGGGGACTTGATGATTTTCACTCTTGTTTGGCATGGGACATGCACTTTTTTCAGCTGCTGAAATCCCACTTCGACGTGAGCGAATCGGTACAAATTAATCGCGCGATATTCATGGGAGGGGACACAGACCTTTTTGATGTATAGAGGTCATGGGACATCAGTTTTTTTTTTCATCGCATCAGCATGGGACAAGACCTTTTTTCAGACAAGTTTTTCGATATGCACTGGTCCTCCCTGCCTGGTAGATATTGCACCGTCCTCTATCTGGTATAGCCTGTGTTTCTGCTAGTGCAGTTTACATAAATAGAGCTAGAGTGCCAACACTTAAATCCAGGAGTCTGTGTTGCTGTGTTGGTACTTATTGATAGTGAGGAATCCCCAACAGCCACTTTTTATATAAGGGTAGCTGGACTTCGTAATCTAGATTATATATTCGTTGGTATTGTGAACGATCCTGAACATTGCAAACGGAAAGGTGAACCATGGTAAAAAGTTACTTTAGTTCGGGATTTTTGGACAGAAAGACCGGTTTGTTGCTGAAGTCCATTGAATAAGCAATCCAAATCAAAATGTAAACCTTTATCAAATTAAAGTAAGCCAAATTCATTATTTGAACTGCAGCAGGTCCTCTCATTATTCTTAGTATTTGTTGTTGTGTGACGTCTTAACTGCTGTATAAAATAAGTGCCAAAGATTTAAAAAAAAGATCAAGTTTATTTAATTTTGATGAGCGCTTTCGAACATAAAGTTCCTCATCAGAGCTAAAATATCTAAAGGTAGCCAAAAATATAAGAATGTCTTGTGCTTATATAAAACAATTTGTATAACATAAATATAGGTTAAAATACATTTCGAAATGTATTTTATGTATATCTATAAAGATTAGGGATCAAATCATCTGATTTCTAAAATTTTAAGGGAAGGTCAAATGTGCGAATTTAGTACTTCTATTGGAAGGGGTGGGGGCAAATGATCCTATTTTCGAATAATTGTTGGTGCATCAATTATGGATATCTAACCAGTACATAACATTACGAATGCTTGAAACAGGCTCACTTAGTTGAGAGTTTGATATTAGAATATATATATAAAATTTCATTTTTATTCAACCTGTTGAAACATATTCGCTGACGTTTCACAACCTGTCAGGTTGTTTCTTCAGAGCAAAACGAAAGGTTCTGACCACCAGCTGGTGTTGTGGGCAGAACTTTTCTCCAAATGTGACTTAGATTATAAGTACCTCATCCCTTTTGAATTTGTTGTTTTTTTCCGATCCAGATGGCTTCTTTGATGCATCTCCTCACTCTGTACTCTCCACGATCTACCACGTTTGTCGAGTCCAAATCGATGGCCTGGTAGGGCATCGCCAAATGATAAATAGCAGATTTATTGACTTCGCTCCAAATGCACCTTAAGAATATATACACTTTGAAATGAAGTGGCTCATCATGAAGCCAAGGCTTGATTGCTAACAGACTGAACAGGAACTGAACAGGAACTGAATAGTCGGTCCTCCTTTATCTTCAAATGGGCAGTGACATGCTTGTCAGTTAGGTTCATTTGAAGTAATTGATTAAACATAAAACAAACGTAATGTGTGTATTAAAATGGAATATGCTGTTTGTTATATCGCATTTATACAATAATGTTTTTGAACAAAGCAAAATTAATGGAACATGGTACGGCTAACCTTTATGTACTGCCAAGTATCAATGGCTGTAACTTTCTTGTAGGGTGGTTACCCTACGATTTGTTAAAAATGTGTATGCTGACTAGTACTTTCATGTTTTCCACACAGTTGTGGCAATTATTAGTGTTGCGTTGGGCCCCTCTCCTGCCGACCTTCTGCCAGGTCCCTGCGTGTTAATGCCCTTGATTTAAACAAAGTTTGAGGTCCCGCCAGCAGGACCTCTCCAAAAAGTCATATGATGTATATAAAAATTAATATGAAATTATGTAATGTAGATCGCGTAGAAAATTTTATTTAATCAAAAACAGACGCTCAATTTTCTCTTATTTTTTGTTATTGTATTGATGCAAAATGATTAATTTGGTATTACTGTTTGCTTTCTCAATGTACAATAGTAAACCGCATTGTAGAGTTTAATATAAAACTTCATAAATTCAAAGTATATTTCAGTATAATCTAGTTTTGAAATAAAAAGAAACTTAACATAACGATCTCCGTCGTAATGTGTGCGTTAAGACAATCTACTGTTTATAATATCGCATTTATTCAGAAATGTTATTTGAAGAAAGCATTCATGAAACATGGTACGGCTAACATTGTACTGCCAAGTATCAATGACTGTAACTTTCTTGCCAGGATGGTTGCCCCACGATTTCTTAAAATGTGTATGACTAGTAATCCCATGTTTTCCACACAGTTGTGGCTGAGTGCTGTGTGGCCCCCCTCCTGCTGACCTTCTACAAGATCGCTACGTGTAAATGACCCTTGTTTATGTGCAGCAGTTTATAGCAAAGTTTGTGGTCCTGCCTGAGAACCCTACACCATCAAGACGAAGATGGCAATGGAAGTGGAAGATGCGAATACAGCGTAAGCTAAGAGTAATATAATGCGTTAGTGGAATTCTGCTTTATTAAAAAAAAAAACAGACGCTGCATTTTCTCTTACTTTATGCAATTCTGTTTCTGTTTTGTAAATTCCTCCTCTTTATCAGGAGAACCCTGGACGCCCAGGTAGCTTGCATCCGAACTTTTTTCGTCCCCGAACCCTTCTTTGGAAGGGTCTCCTTTGGAAGGTTCATTCGTGAATGCGAGGGTTTGTTTGGCATGTTAGGTAACCAACTGAGCCAAGGGTGTAATGGAGGGATCACACTAGCTATAGTTTTCAAACTAGGCGAGTTCTCTTACGTGCAGAAGGATGACTGTCCTCTACACGGGACACGCATTTTAACGAGGATTCCGAACCTCGGGCTTGGTGTTGTCACCGTCTTGTATGGTATACTCGACTGTGTGGAAATCGGCAGTACAGTGTCAGACGCACAACGTAACTCGTTGGCGCCATGAAGTCTGCCGAGGCCGGGGCGCTTTGCATAAATGCAAAATGATTAATTAACATAATGCATTCAGTAGCTAAACAAATTAAATTAAGCATCAAACAAACGTAATACGTGGATTAAAGTTAAACATCCTCCTGTTCATAATAGCCAGGGCTGTAGCCAGGATTGCAAAACAGAGGAGGCAATATATTGGGCGAGGGTGCAGATAAGCACTGTAGGCTAAGGGGGTTCGAGGGCATGACCCCCTCTCTCCCAAGGAAAGTTTTGAATTTAGACCCTTTTTGAAAGTGATCTCCAAAAACAGAGGAGGCAGTTTCCTCCCCTGCCTCATATGTGAGGGGGACCAAGGGTTATTTTTAGTTCAGTAGCATGGTGTTTTTTATTAATTAGTCTGTAGTCTCATGAATTTTATTAATTAGTCTGGTAGTCTGAAGCAATTACCTAGTCTGTAGGCTGCGCAAAATTATTTAGTAGTCCTGTAGTCTGACTGGGTCTTATTTTGTAGGCTGGTACTAAGATTTAGACGGAAATTTTATGCACTTATGTCGCGACTGGATATTTCCCCATTTATTAGTCTGGAAAATTATTCTTTATTCTGTAGTCTAGTCAGAATTATTTGGTAGTCTGGTAGTCTGGGGACCCCCCTTGGGGAACCTCATATGTAGCTACGGCCCTGATAGCCCATTCATCCAGTAATGTTATTTGAAGAAAGCATAAATCATTGCATATGGCACTACTAACCGTTGACTCTCAAGGATAATATATAACATGTGCAACTTGGTTGCAAGAATGGTGACTATGAGATTTTCAAGGTGTACATGTTAAGTGACTAGTTTTGTATGTTGTGTCTTGCATTTGCATAATATGCATCATACTCAACTTTTTATCAGTACTGCGAATAAGCAATATGCAGAAAATTCAGATTTAAGGTTAGGAACATTACTACTCACCAATTATGGTATGGCTTGATATTGCGGTCACTTTTGCGGGACCTTTGACCAAAGTGACAAGATATTGTTTACGTCATTGGCGCTATCATCTCTTTTGGGTATGCGAGCTCCATGGTGAGTTCAATTTTTTTGTCCAAAGTGATGTGGTGGGCCTCTCTGTCAGGTTGATGGAGGTGTAGAGAGACATGCGATGAAGTACTGCTGGGGCGTCTATGCTGGTCGAATCTTGTTTTCAGTCTTGGACGTTTCACCTACATAGGTACTCTTGCACACCTTTGAATCTGATCCCCCACAGTTAATCAACTACACTACGCCCCAGATGTCCTCCTTCTTCACTGGGTCCTTTGGTACAACAAACCATTGCTTAAGGGTATTTCTGGGTTTAAAATAGCTAGGCACTGCAACCGTAGTCTCGCATTATCCTTCTCACGGCCTCAGAAAGGTCCTTCACCTATTGAATTCCCACCATTTAATTGTTTTCTTTGTATCATCGGTTCGATCAGTCTTCTTTCTGGTGCCACCTTTCTCTTTTATGACAGACCCCCTCTTAATCACCCATGAAGGGTACACACGCTTGGTCAGTCCAGCAAATGTCATGCCGTGAATGCGGATATTTTGCTTCGTGGGTTAGCAGTAATTTCTGGAAATAAAAAATGGGTGGGTTCAATGGAAATTTTTATAATTACTGTGGTCCTTATTCGCTGACAGTGCTGTATGCGTAGCTTTTTGTATATTATGGGAATGTTTTATTTATCACAAACACGCACACACACATTATCACACACACACACACACACACACACACACACACACACACACACACACACACACACACACACACACACACACACACACACACACACACACACACACACACACACACACACACACACACACACACACACACACACACACACACACACACACACACACACACACACACACACACACACACACACACACACACACACACACACACACACACACACACACACACACCACACACACACACACACACACACACACACACACACACACACACACACACACACACACACACACACACACACACACACACACACACACACACACACACACACACACGTACATACATACACACCACTTGGATTCGATTATAGTTAAATTATATATCTGGCAGCTTGGGATAAAGGTATGAGGACGGTATAAATTTGTTAAAGAGTTCAGCCCAACGAGAGCCTTGGTTATTCTATAATGGAAGCGCTCGAATATGATTAAAGTAATCAACCTTCTGTCCACACTTGACATGCCAGCTATTTATCATCGGATTGGCCTCAGTGTTGCTTATAGTGTATTTATATTTCTGCTATTTTAAATCTGAGAAATTCCTCTCATTTAGAAATTACCGGTTCCAGCCGGGAACAGACTTCACTTCACCCAAAAAATATACAACATTTTGATAAATCATCACCCAAAAATAAAATGGACGGGCAAGTATAACCCAAAAGTATAATGGATGGGGCTATTAAATGACACCTCCGTACCCACCCAACCTATACAATTTAACCCCATCCCACCCCCATCCCCGAGATGAAGTGGCAAGTGAACTCTAACCCATAGATCCGCTACTGACATGTCTCCAAAGCATTCACGTGCTTGGTTCATTTAATAAGGAATGGCCTGAAACTTGTATGAATGTCACAATTCCAAAGTGACAGACACCGTCACCCAGTCTGTAAACGTACGTTATTCTTCATGACAGCGAATTTACGTCTAATTTAAATGGATCGACTCCACCAGCTCTGAAGTGAAACCTAGATAAATGATAATTTGAATATATAGGCATTTCTCAATAGCCAACCCGCCAAGAAAGGTGTAGTTTTAGACATTAAAAGGATTTTAGACGTGGGATTTTGTCAGTCAAACAGGTTTCTAATGTGTACTATTAAACCAGGCACGTAGCCAGAGCTTAAAAAAAACGAGGAGGCGAAATTTGCTCATTTCAGGTCACTATCACTGTCGGCGCTCTGCGTCATTGTGAAATATGATGTAAAATTGTGTATTCTAAATAAAAATGAATACCCCTTTAACACTAGATCAAAAGTGTTCAAAGAACACTGCGTCGCTAGAACGACCTTGACTTATGGGCAGTTAAGATATTTACTGAAATGATGTATACTTTACAATCAAGAAATGAATAATTTGAGGAGAAAACATCAGAATGAATGAGAATCAATATACCCAGGCAAAAGATATTTGTGTTGCAAGACAATAGTACTGTTTGAATAACAGATACTAATCAATATCAGTTTCAAACCCAATAATCAATATTTGCTGCTTGGGTTGGTATATGGATTTTTCTTGGTGCCTTAATTGCATTGAATATCAGTAAGAATATCATGAATGGGCTTCTAGAAACCACAGTTTAATTGGCAGATTGCCCAAAATCGAATCACTTCGGTGTCGTCTCAAACCTCATAGTTGTGTAAAGTTTGAACGAAATCGGTTCATCGGTACGCCCGCTAGCTTGTCCAGAGACAAACATAGTTACATAGTTACAAACATAGTTACAAACGAACCAAACACAATGCTTGCTTCAGCAGCTGAGCTGAAGCGACGCAATAAGGAAAATTCAATGTGCTGGTATATGGATAATAAAAAAAACATAATATTCACACCAAATACAATGATCCATTCACAGTGAGCATTATGTTTAAAATAATTAGAATAAAGTATTGCAAGATCACTAATCGTCGATGGTAGCATAACTATTGTTTGATTAGACACTAGAAAAACGCTAAATGACACTAGAAGTAGTTATTTAGAAATAAGATTATCAAGAACTGCAATAGCAAATTGTTGGTTTCCGCCTTGTTATATGTAAGGTTCCGCTTTACTCTACAGGTAGCATGGTTCGAGCTGGATGTCACAGATTTGGTTTGTCAGTCACAAATACTCACCCCTTGGTAGGTTTTCATATCGACTACAATAGCCCTTTATTTAGTTGCATTATGGCTAATAGTCAGTTCCTGGCTTGTTACTAACATACAGGTCACTGTTCCATATTGGTGCCCAAATTAGATCGCGAGCTAAGTATATTAACGAAGGCGAACGAAACACGAAATATTTTCTAAATCTAGAAAATAAAAGACAAACAAATAATCGCATAAACTCCATTATAAAAAATGATGGTAACGAGGTCTTTAAATCAAACGAAATTCTAAAAGAGGGTAGAAGCTTTTATTCTAAACTGTATGAAAATAAAAACATACCTCATGATAATGTAAAATATTTCATAGATACATAGAAGCTGCAATGTGTGAAGGGGAAATAAGAGAGGAGGAATGTTTACATGTCATTAAACATCTCAGAAAAAATATATCCCCTGGCTTAGATGGATTGCCAAATGAATTTTATGTGACACTATGGCAATACATTAAAGATTTAGTTATTGATTCATTTAATGAAGGTTTCTTGTATGGTGAACTATCTGATACACATAAACAAATAATTCTTAGTCTAATCTTCAAAAAGAATGACAGAAAGTTTTTTAAGAACTATAGACCAATTTCCTTATCAAATACTGATTATAAAATTTTGGCATTTGTTTTGGCGAATCGTTTACAAAAAGATATTACATAAGATTATATCACCGAGAGCAAGTAGCCTACATTAAAGAACGTTATATCGGTCAGAATATAAGATTAGTGCTTGATGTTATTGATGATTCAAAGAAAGTTGATACAAATTATGTTTTATTATTTTTAGATTTTGAGAAAGCATTTGACTCTTTAAACTGGGATTTTATACACCTATCTTTAAGTGCTTTTGGTTTCGGCAATAATTTCTGCCATTGGATTAAATCTATATATACAAAACCTCAAGCTTTTCTGAAAATTAATGGTTTTCTTTCCGAGAGGTTTAGTATAAATAGAGGTATCAGGCAGGGATGCCCCTTATCATGCCTCATATTCATTATTGCAACTGAATTTATGACGCAAGTCATACAACAAAATGACAAAATAAAAGGTATTCCTCTAAATGAGAATGCTACTATAAAAATCACCCAATATGCAGATGATACCTGTCTGTTTTTGTATGATAAGTATCAGATTAAAGAATGCATTGACACAGTTAAAAGTTTTAGTAGCGTTTCTGGTCTAATGCTAAATTTAAATAAAACAGAGGCAATATGTCTTTGTAGAAATACCAATTGTCAACCTGATATTCAAAATATTATGTGGTCTAAATCCTACATACGGTACCTTGGCATTTATATAGGGCTTGATAAAATTACGTGTGACAATCTTAATTGGACATCAAAATTAGAAAAATTCCAAAAACTTATTGATTCTTGGAGACTCCGCAAATTAACTCTGTTTGGTAAGATAACTATAATCAAATCTTTAGCATTACCAAAATTATTGTATTCAATCTCAATGCTACCAACACCGTCATATTTAATAAAACAAGTAAATAAAATCCTTTTTAACTTCCTGTGGGGTAAAGTAGATAGGATTAAAAGGAGTGTTTTAATCAATGATTATGACAAAGGTGGTTGCAAAATGATAGATATAGAATCATATGTTATGTCTATGAAATGCAGTTGGCTCAATAGAATTTATAAAAACAGCAACCTGCTTTGGACTAAATGTGCACTAAAATATTTTGGACAAATGTCGTTACACATCTTTGGACAAATGGATTCTTATAACGATACAAATTTGTTTAACATTCAAAGTATCCCAGAATTATACAGAGGAGCTGTAATCAGTTTTTTAAAAGTTAATAAAAGAAAAGAAATTATATCCAAAAGTGACCTATATAGTTCTATTCTGTGGGGTAACAGACAGTTAACCGTAAGGGGTAAACCTTTATATGATAAATACTTCATAGCTTCACAGTATATTTATGTAAGGGATATTTTAGATGACAATGGTAACTTTCGAGATATCATCCATGAAAACTTAGTTAACCGTTCTACATATTTAAGAACAATATCAATGCTTATGTCTGCTTTAAAGCATTTTCGAGCTATTCGTTTTTCAAATGAAACATATGATTTTATACAACATGAAAATTTATTATGTGGCAAAGCAAACAGTAAAATATATTACAACCTTCTCAGGAAACAGAAATGTTCAGATTCTAATGCATTGGATAAATTGAATAGAACATTCATTAATGATTATTTTCAATGGAAATTGGTATATAGCATGAAGATTAGAAATCAATTTGAAATGTCAATTTCTGAATTTAACTATAAGTTAGTATATTCATTATTACCTACAAAATCAAATCTGTTTAAATGGAAAAAAAAGTGATAATCCTACCTGCATATACTGCAATGAGCCACAAGACTCTTTGCACCTTTTATACTACTGTGAACATTTGGACAACCTTTGGATTTTGATTTCAAATATTATTTCATTTCAAATTGAGGCACACCATATAATATGTTGTAATGAGATTTCGGATACAAAAAATAAAATCATCTCATTAATAAGCTATATAATATATAAGAAATATCTAATTGATAAAGAAAATAATCTTGTTCTACCTATAAATGACTATGTCAAGAGTGAATTGATTTATAAAAATTCCTTGTATGTAAAGTGTGAAAATAATAATCATGACATAATATGTGAAATTATAAATAGCCTATAAGCCTCTAAAGTATGTGACCAGGTAAGTTTCAAAATTTCTAAATTATTATTATTACATTTTTTAATGTCTTTATTTAAGAGACACTATTATTAATATCATAAGATTCTTCCAAATTACCTATTTTTCCAACTTATTTAATTTTCTTAAATGAACTTCAGAGCAATTTTTTGTATGTGTGTTTATATGTATGTGTATATGTGTGTGTGTGTGTGTAACTGTATGTATGTATGTATATGTGTATATATGTATATGTAAGTACAAGGGTGTATGAATGTATACGTATCTATCAAAATTCTGCAAAATTAATAATTCATAAATTTGTATTTGATGATTAATATGATATTCTTTTCCAACTTATTTAATTTTCTTAAATGAATTTCAGAGCAATTTTAATATATTATAATATATATGTATATATGTGATTTACAATGAACTTTTATCTGAGTATATAATGTAATAAATTTTAATGTGTTGAGATTTAAGAAATTACTGTATATAAACATTACCAAGACGATGAACACGTCCATAGATATCAACGGTCTCTATTTTACCATATTTGGTTACACAGAGTTTGCCATTTGACCTTACAGTAAACACTGGTTTATCACCTTGGGTGAGGCTTTTCATTATATAATTTGTGACGTATGACAATTCTATGTGATATCTAATTTTGACTTGATATATTGGGCTACTCGACTCCTCAGAGGTCGTCTTTTGCTATTTTTATGCTTTACTTTTTTTTGCTATAATCATACATTTTAGCAAATTTGCGAATGTTTATTATCGTAGTACAATATCTTATTCTTTTTCCCATGCCAACTGTCAGAGGCAGAAAAATCATCTCAAACTCAAATGTAGAGCATTAGACTAATGCCAAATGAGCGACAGCACGCCGTCAGCGGCATATCCTGAAAATGTATCACAAAGGTAAAATCAGCTCAAACATTGAGGCATTACTTCACAGGCAAGCCGTCTGGGAATGGGATGACATGTTTTGACATAAGGATTTTTACCAGACATTAAATCATAAAATACGCCAAAGGAATATGTAACTATCTGTTCGGTCGGTCAAGTTGTGTGTTGTAGATTATAATATTAGACTGAGATTTTTTTTCAAATTAATTAATCTATTTTTATAACTAATAAAAATAACAGCAATGAGCAATGAGAATGATACCGAAAGTTGTTGGAATAGATAGAGAGTAAAATATTACAGCTCTATCTTTTATAATGGTGGTATTAGGGAAATGTATGAATTGCCAATAAAAATATATATTATTGCAACATTTATAGAAATTATTGTGAATTGTTGGGAATTATGTACTAAGATATGGGTAACAATCAACGATAAAAACAACTACTTGGTTTGTTTTAGATATAATGATTGTGCATAAATTTACATGGATGTTTCACGTAGCTGACCACGATATAAGGAATAACTACACTTCAACTCACAACTATAGATCTAAAAAACAATGACCAATTAGTTTGGTTTAGATAAATCAAATACACGTTTATGGATGATATTATCTATTCCATATTTCATATTTTGGAATCCAACCAAACGTATTTGCCATAAAACCAAAAGTAGAACAAAAAAGTTTATGTAAATGCTTATTGTAAGTCTCCATATCCATTTCCATGTGGTTAATGGCTTCGAATCCAAGTAGGGATCGTGATAGCAGGTGTTTAGAACACCCACTTCACCTCATTTACTGACCTGAAACTTAATATTTAACTGATTGCTTTCTAGGAATATTCAAATAAAGTGCGATTAGTTCTCATGGCTCCAGCGTATTTGGTAGTCTCAAGTTATTCATTGGCTGCAATTAGTTGCGCTCTTCAGTGCAGAGGCGAATATGCAACTTCTTCAACTTTTCGTCCTTCACCCAAAATCAAATCCACGCTGGCACACTCTGCTTCTGTCTCAGCTCTCCTAGAGGGATCATGCGACTGCACCAACAGCACACGCACCCACGATCCAGAGCTCCGGCCCCTACTCTGACCCAGTTAAATGGCAAGACACAGTTACATTATGCGGTAGATTCTGTGATTAAGGCTACCTGTCCACTCAGCGCATCCCTGTAATAAGATCACTTTTCATGGATGGACCAAATCGAATCTACAAAGTGACCGCCAAATTGAGACCACTTCTCTAATGCGACCACTTGAAGCCAGTCCCCACGGTGGTGTTAAGAGAGGGTCTACCGTACCAAGGTATTATGGTCATAGGTGGCGTGACAAGCAGGTATGGGACACGAGATGACAGGGGTATTACGCGATAACTGCATTTGCACGTGCCATTAGGGTCCGAGGCCCAGCTTCAAAGACGAGCAATCAGGCCGCATCATATACTGGGTTAATGATGTTACGGGACGCCTGTAACACACTTTCCAGCTTCCATTCAAATAACATATATGTAATGAATACTTTTTACTTGTTTTTTTGTTTTGTTTCATGCTATATCGCGTGATTCAATACCCTTTTTCGCTTGTTCGAGTGATGTCATTCATTTATACTAATGAAACTGTAACTTTGAAGTTTTTTTTTTTCTTATAAAGCAAAAGCTCACTAGCTTCCAGTCAAACCACACGACATTTATCAACAGCGCCTATTCATCAAGAGGTTGTGTTATGCTGACATTGGCTCAAGGATATTGTTGTATATTTTGGAGAGTTTGTGCACCCTTAAAATCTGTGTTGAGACTGCAAGTGTAGATAGCCTCATGCACTTTTGCACGAATAAACTATTGGTGGATATTGTGAAGCAATGGTTTGTTTGAGGTTAATGTTGTCATATAGACTATTTAGACACATAGATAGATGAAAAGCATGTAAGTGTTACATAAAACTGCAAGTGGTGGAAGCTTATCATACTGTGAGGACCTCTGAAATAAGATACACATTGGATAAAGGATTTGCGTAAACCCATCCGTTAGCACTGGATCGTCGATAACGGCAGACTCGC
This sequence comes from Streblospio benedicti, assembly GCA_019095985.1. NCBI lineage: Eukaryota > Metazoa > Annelida > Polychaeta > Spionida > Spionidae > Streblospio > Streblospio benedicti. Next base: position 46,135,037 of record CM032669.1, read on the forward strand.
GGGTCTACCTGTTTGGAAAGTTACGGGCAGTAGGCAGTATCTGGACAAGATGTGTAAGTACATATCTTTATTTTGCTTATAACTAAGCTTCTTGATTTTTAAAAATATTATTGCCGCATTAGATTGTTGTTTAGTAGCATAATAGTGTGTCTTTTTCCTGATGACGTCATGCTTAGCAGGGGAGGTATGAACACTTTCTAAATGAATTATTACAATTTTGAATGATTAAAAACAACTAAACAAGCTAGATGCTTTCATTAGGCAGTTGAGATAAACCAAGAATGGCTACATGTACAAGTAGCCTAAGTTAGCTTTATATATTGCTTACTTTGCTGTATGGAAAGCCTATTTTCTTTTTATCACGGTAAACATGAATTGAGTCTATCATGCCTAGGAGTCCACTAGGGCCGCGACTTTGGGCGACAATGCCTGCGAACTGCTTCAATTTGGCGCAATTTATCGTATGGCATGACATTCCAGATGACCAATTTGCCCTGTTTGTTGCATAGTTGCGTCACACGATGCGCTATTAGTCGTTACTGCAGGCTAGTTGGTCGTAGAATTGAGACATTGCACATCCATTATCCACCACACCCCTTTTAGGACACAGATCAAATTAACATATTGTGCACTGGAATCATTTTTCGCGGCTCCAGTGAACTCTTAGCATGAGGATACATAATAAAAGCCATTACGAAAATTGTATTTCTTACTAAACAACTGAAATTCTTAACCCACACTTGTAACGTGTAATGTCGTGAATGAGGTCTACAAAATGTTTGAAAATTGGATGGGATGATAAAATGCTTATAAAAGACAACTATGTCAGCTTATTTCAGTATTGTGAGTTGATAATGCATATAATCTAGAGCACAAATCCAGTCTAAAACGGATGCCTAGGTTCTCATCATTTTTCTGTCGTTAGATACCCATTTCTATGTATATTCCATTGAGTCCGAGTCCCAGATAGCTCTTCTTATGCTGGCCTATTTTAGTTCTGATACCTGACTTATAACATTCTTCTTACTAAAGTGTCTCTCTGGTAGCCATAACTAAGCTAATTAGTTGTCACCTAAAGCCATGTCTTGCTTCTTCCATGCATGCCAATGTCATTGCTTATTCATTGGTACCTTGCAATATGACCAGTCTAGCAGGACGTTTGGAGGAGTTGGCTTACAACGTCTTCACTTTCACCGCGCAAGTAGAGCAAATGATCTTTTGGCGTTTGCGCACACCAACTGGGATACTGATTGTTCTACAGTGACTATGCAAATTCCATAAAAGGCTTTCCGAAAATGGTCAGCAAAAATGACACTGAAAATGGGGCAAAATTTGAGTTTTATTGTAATTCATGATCATATAATCATCAAACTTATTCCATTCTATGTTAGTGTATACATAGATAGATTATAATAGCTGAAATCATTATGCCAACAAGTAATTTGAATGAAATAAGCTAAGAACCTCTAGAAGTGTTTCAGGGTCTGTTTATTCTAATTATATTTTATTAAATAATTACCCGTTTTAACTTAGTGGGCAATACAGTAAGTATGTAAAAAGTAATATACGTCAATTGATACAAATTATTATAATACATATTGACCTCTGATATAGTATAGGTTTACGTACAGTTAAACTTTAAGTTGGTATACATAATCAAATCAGATGGAACATTATGTGCATATCATTCATACGTACGTCCTACATCAGGACAGTCCATAATATGAGCTCTCAGTGGTGATGTCAAAAGGCCTCTAATGTACGAGGTCGCGATGGTGGTGCCTACACAATGCTCGTACTATGATAGTAATTCCTGGCTATAATTCAGCCCGTAGAATGTCTCGAAGAGTTATTAATCTCCCATCATGTGACACCAAAACTGACACACATTGACACATGAGATCTGACGAGACTACTATGATGTATGATATCATGATTCTGAAGCGCTGTCAAGGCTATAACCGGATACTAAAGAAAAAGTACCAGACAGCTGAAGACCGTACACTGGTTTAACTGTTTATTTCCACGTCCCACTATTTGCAGTGTCTTCACAAGCTTAAAACCCACTTGTCCATAGTTACAGTGTTTGGCGTACTTCTTGCAGATATCTAATATAGCCTAAGATTTTTACTGTCTCCGCGTTCTTTAAAGTTAACGATGCATTGTCCCTGATTAGGCCCTACTCATTTGGGTTTTGGTTACGTCTAGCTATCCATTGGCATATATCGTTTGTAGAAGTCGGCACTCTTCCACTTAGGATCGCTTCATCTAACAGTTTTGCCATCCCGGCTGAATTTATAGTTTACGGTAATAGAACATTAAATGAACGTAAAACAACAAGATTATGGGGTGACAGGCACGTGGAAACCACATAAGACGCCTATACCGCTGATGCTCACAATTTGTTTGCTTTATTCCTTTTGTTAAAATGATGCATTTTACCACACTAAGCAACTTTTGAGTCGTCGAATTATTATTTGGTTTGACAATGCCATTATGTAAAGTAGAATTTTAAAAACAATAATCCATCATAAATTTTACTCAAATAACCTTGGTTAAATAGCAATATTGAAAAACTTAAATTTGAATTAATTTGTTTATGTGGAGGCTTTTTTCTCAAATTTTAATTCACAGTAAATATTTGGTTGCATAGCTTTAATAAAGCATTTACAATTCTTAAAATATGTGTTCTTTCTTTCTTTTTTAACCATACATGTAAATAATAATAAAAAACAAAGCATTAGAACTGTATAAATGATATTTCTCAAAAAAATTGAACATAACAGTTTCTGAAAATTTCACAGCTTTTAAGTTCACCATTTGCAATGAATATTCAGGACAAAATGACAAATTAGCCAAAATAAAGAAAAAAAATGCTAATATGAACGATAAAAAAGTACAACTCATCACAAAAATACATAAATATTTATCAGCATCTTTTCGGAAACAATCACTTCATGATATTAATGACCAACTCATGCATCACAATTATTTATAATCGTCATTAACTGATGACAGGACCAATTCGTCACCCATTACAAACTGGGATTGCATAGTGTGCCAATCGACCGTCTGTCATCCGTATAGTGCGTTAATCACTCATCCGTGCCTACCTGTCAGTGGACATGTAAATACAGGAAATGTTCTCATCAAAGGAAGAGTAAATAATGGAAAAACTAATGATAAGGGAGACTTTTTTCACGCATTAGCTTATAATAATGTAAGTAAATGGTGTAGTAAACTAGGAAAACGCTCTTCAAAGGAAGGATTTGTGACTGCAAATTCGTTTCCGTTGTTGAGGACATTCACTATAGTGTCACCACGGTGTTTGTAACTATATAGACACAAAGAATATGTTAATATAGAGTTTGAGGCTGGGCATGATTCATCATTCAGCCAGCGCCCTTCGGACGTGTTACAATGAAATTGCCGTATTCTGGTGACTACGATAGCTTGCTGTTTAATTCTTTCATAGATGAAAATTGAGGGCAAGAGGGAACAAAACAGCGAGGAAATCATTTCTTTTTACTATGGGAGTGCAGTTCTCTATTACTATTTTTAGTTTGTTAATCAATTAAGGATACAGCTATATGTGAGCTATTAATAAGGCTTATATTTATATTAGTGTACAAACATATGTCTACTGCTGTGAAGGGGATGAGCTTGTGTTTTTTTGTGTTTTGTTTTTTTTTTGGTTTTTTTTAAAGAGGGCAAAAACGAAAAGTAGTGAGTAATTGTCAACTCCCTTATCCCCGGGAGAACTGGCTGGAGTTGACGTTTTATTTTCGAAAAAGGTGGGGTAACCAGACACGACCAACAAAACCTCACCCAAGGACCATTCACAACAGAGAAGACTTATAAGCGTGATTACAAAGCTCGTGACATATAAACCCTATGAACCTGTACCACAGACTTGGTTTTAAAATAACAATAGGTACAGAGAGAAGACGTTATACCATTATGACTACTGTGATTACGACAACTTACTGTACACTGGTCTCACTGGCATTACCAATAATGTGATCTGAGTTAAAAAGTGAACTGACTCACGGTAATGCATAATTCAAAGGCTATCGTGTTCCATCAGCCATGCATTGAAAATGTAAAAAAACGTTCTTTTTCTTACAATTTCAACACATGGCTGGTGGAACCCTATAGCCTTTGAATTATGCATTCCCAATTATTGAAAGATCTTATCGAATCCACGGGAAACACACGAGGCCCACACTCAACGAGTGTCTGCTTCGTTTTTAAATAAATAGGTTAGATCTTTATCATAACGCTTTAATGTAGTGATCAATCTCCCAGATTGTCAGTTGGAAAAAGCATCCTCCAGAAAAATGATAAAATATTAAAATTTTATTGTAGTATATCCAATATACATCACATCCATCAAAATAAATTATAAAATACAATCATACAAAGTATTATTCACACAAATAAATTTAAACTAAAAAATGTCGACCTCTCGTAGAGAGTGCACGAGGCCCCTACGATGTATGCCAGACAGGCATGGTTTAGTTCGCAGGCAGCACAATCTGGCATAGCCACAAAAAAATGCGTAGCTACGGTAACAGCAGTATTAGGATGTTCTACTGATAAGATATCCGCTGCAAACTCTTAATGCCTGAGAATTAGACCTTAAAAGTGCACATAGTTGTATGTTTTCCTTTACTTTATAAAACTTATTTTATCTATTGCGAAAAAACAAACTGCATATTGACACATGAATGTATCACTATCAACAATCAAAAGTATCATCTAAAAGACTAATTCTATCACATATAAAAAGTCGATTTTTTTCTTGCTCTTTATAGACATGTTCGATTTGATAGCTAGCTGAATAACAAAATATGTTCAGCTTTTATCTCCCTAGTCATTTGAAATCTTTAACATAGTCCAGGACATTGCCTTCCTGAGTGTGCAGTGGCTTTGAGCTTGTGTGGTTGTAGACAACATAAAACGCTACTTTGTTCTGAGTATGGCAAGTCCTGACACATCATGATTGCACTCTATCTCTATTTGGACTCTTTAATGACATTAAATCATCTGCTTTTGATTGCGGGTGGTCACAGACTAGATATGTTTCAAAACTGTCAAGGGTTTGTTCTACATTGTAGTTGAGTATGATTCAAATCATTAACTGTCAGTTACTACATATATGGGTCTGCAATGTTAAGCTAAGAGCGTACTCAGAATAAATCTGAACGCTTTATCTGTAGAATGGTTGTTAAGGCTCCCCACATGAGGCAATGTCCCTATGGTTGGAGTTGGAGTGTGCGTAGGCTGACTACCTATAGCCATGATAGCTTAGCAGCCAGCTGACTTTAAACTCATAGAAACCACATTGATGACTTTAGGCCTAAGGTTATTTCACACAAGAATCATCCGACACAATATTGAAGTCCAAAGTGGAGAATGATTATCACTACCATTTAACCTAAAGTTTCCAGCAGTGAGAATCATGTGGTTGTGTACCAGTGTTCAACTTTATATTCAATGATTCAGTGTTCAAGTCAAATGATTCCTACGCTGCTCTGCCAGGCTTGACCATCTGATGTCTGGAAGCAGGGCAGACACTTGTACCTGATGTAGTACAAAGGTTCGGGGATATAGGCTAGATGAAGTATAATGAAACAGAAAAAGAACTACAAGTTAGAAGCTGGCCAAGAATGAACATGTCTCTGAATGTACAGGGAGGTTAGCCAAATGGTCTAAGGCACCTGTCCATGCACACATATGACTGGTTTGGTATGAACAGGAGATTATGATTATGAGTCCACGACCCTCCAAAGCGTTACTTGTCCCCGAATTATTCACACCTTGTCTGTGCCAGTATATTGGCAGCCATGTTTTATCAAATTGAGATGTAAACACATAATGAATTACAGGAATGGTACATGTAGCTGAAAATGGTGCATAACGTGCAATTTGATTTCATAATTTGTATAGTTTTTCTAATAATTTGAAACAAAGTTGTAGTTATTGGCGGCCATCTTGGCAGTCATTTTGAACGTTCAAAAAGCACGTACAATAGTAAATAAATAACTATATGCATTTAAAAGATAAGAAAATTAAATGTTATTTTCTTTAGTTACATTTTCTGTAATAAACAATTAGTGTGTGTGAATATCCAGCATCTTGGCTGCCATCTTGGATTATGTCCAAACATAAATTTGATGGTATGAATGACATGGCAGAGCAGCGTCTACTATATAATATCATAATTTCATAAGTATGCAAATGCTAAACCCACAACTCGCTCTTGGCAAATCTGTGGTTAATATCCGTGCTTGCGGTATTAATTCCCACCCTCGAGAGGCTAATCGGACAAACCTACAACCAGTTGGGTGATATTACAGAATACTTATGAGTTGTCGTCTGATGGTAGGATTTACACCAGTAATTTGTCATCATGTTTATGTTCTCAATTAAGACAAACAAACAAACAAACAAACAAACAAGTGTTGGCGATGTGCAAAATCACGAGGCAATGCCACTTACCATCTACAGGAATTTTTAGGCGGGTTGGTTGGGTGGGGTGAGAATGTGAATGGAGGGAGGCAACAATCTAACCAATTTTAGACGACGAGGTTGTTTATTGTGTGACATTTGCAAGCCCGTCATCATCACTAAAAGATTCAGTAGACACTGCTACCCCGCAGCAACCCACCTTCTGGTAGCCTATCACAAGGTCTTTAAATGAGCTGACATGAGGGCCTGTTCTAAAACCTTCTGTATGATGCAAAGGTAGCAAGTTGTTTGGCTACTAGAACGTCATTCAATAAAAGCACATGGTTTCTATTTTTAGAACAGCAATCTATTTTCAGAGCAGCTGTGCGGGTATTTTCCCATTTAGGTATGTGGTACTGTTTATTTGTAATGACAAAGCTTTGGTGAGTTTACCTGGTAAATCACCCATGCATGCTGCTTCTTCTGCAGCTGTTCGTATATTAATACTCTAGTTTTAAAGGCTATACCAGGCCAGGATACTCAAGGCTGTATATTTCATATCAGAGGAATTCCTAGGGTTTCGTAAAAAACTTATTAAAAAATCTATTAGAGCTAGAGGCTGTCAAAATTGCAATTGCTCTTCATCCCTGCACTAAATATATGGTTGACATGAGCAGTGTCTGCGATAATAGAAATAAAAACTATTACATATAAGGTCTTTTGAAAGACTAGCTAAACTAGTCATCAATTAGACTAGCCACCACACATGGGTGGGTACGTGCGGGGTTCGGACACTCTGTGCTCGTTTATACATCAGTGGAAGGTCAAAAGCTGACCTGTTTAGAGGCTATATGCATATAGCAGGAAAAAAACATTTATGCATGTACAACGTTTTCTCTGAGTTCATATTGAAACAAATTGAATATATAACACGAATAACTGGTAACAGCAAAATGTATTTACAATTACCCTCAATAACAATATAAAACATGACTAGACGAAACATGGATATAACTTAGTGTATCATTTGTCGCCTCCTTGAAAGTATTTCATAGCACGCTTTTGCTCATTTTTTTTACTAAAATTTCATCTTGGCAACCTAGGATGCACTATAAGATTTCACCTCCTACTTTGTACGTGTGTCCCCACCCACTTACGGGAAATTCTTGGATCTGCCACTGCTAATCCCTGTGATGTAACACCCCCACGGGACAGGCACGATCACTGAGCTCAGGTCGTCTGTCTTCATGGGGCTCTGCACGGGTTAAAAGTGAGGCGGCCACACAGCAGATTTTTTAGCCTAGTTAACCAGCAAACGTGTCACAGGAAAATCCGTGTCCATGATCATGAGCCACGGGCACATTTCTTCCATACAGAATTCCTGTGTGGTCTGAATAGGGAGGTGGTATCATCATGGTTCACATTTGTGTATTTATGAAGAATTTTGCAGCGCGAAATGACTTCATTACAAAGGGGGTATCTATATACGTCTTAATGGGACGCTCTACTATATCACATACATAGGCTCAGTTAACTTAAGGCAAATGTAACGTGACGGTATGGGGATCCCAAATCGTGTGATTTAGTGACATGGGAGGTTTCGTCTTGCAATTTGTCACTGAATATATGAGAGCACTTGCCATGCAGGTGCATTGTCACGATTACAATTAGAAGCGGCTGGTTGTGACCTGGTAAATATATCACAATCAGCATCAACATTAGAAGCAGACGCAGTACCAGGAGCAGCACCAGAAGCAGAAACAGAAGGAGAAAGAGCAGCAGCAGCAGCGGCGACGGCGGCGACGGCGGCAACATCGGCCAGGGACGGATTCAGAAATTTGAGACCGGGGGGGCTAATTTTCAAATTTTGAAAGCGGGGGGCGGGCGGAGTTGTCCGTGCGTGGGGGCAGATCCAGGTTTTTGGAAAAGGGACGTAAGGAAAACATAAGGAAGGGGGGGGGGGGGCTCACTTACAGGATTTCATGAAAACCCCTATGAAAATGAAGTATTTTGGTGGGAAAAAGGGGGGGGGGCGGGGGGGGGCTAAATTGTAGGGGCGGAGGGGCTTTAAGGCTAATATGGCAGGCGGGGGCTAGAGCCCCCGAGCCCCCCCCACTGGATCCGTCCCTGTCGGCAGCATGATTTAACATACATTGAAGTTGTGCATAACGCATACACACATGTAGTCGATGAAACGCATCTGTTTAGCACTATGGCGGTATTCATAGCATAACATAGTTAGCGTCATACAGCCCCGAATATTGAAATTGAGGTGTTTGAAACCCCACCCCCCACCCCCACCCCCCACCCGATTCTCGATGTCCTCATTGCTTGTTTACATGCACTGTCTTCTGGTAATCTCGCAGCACGACCGTACCACCGCATCTGACCTTTCATCACTTCCACACTCCATTCACTATAACTTATCATTTCTTTCATTTGACATTTTCTTTGGCCATTTGACATTTAGCATTTTTCATAACACGTTTCTTCGAAAGGCAGTGATTTGTTTGTTGATCTTTGAGAGTGACAACACCAAGTACCTAGGGATAACAATCTCAAACGATCTCGGCTGGTCTATCCAGGATGCAAACACCTCAAACAAGGCTAACACCACCCTGGCCGTCGTCAGACGTAACCTAAAGTTATGTCCAAAAGAGCTGAAGGTCAGATCAGTGCTAGAGTACGCAGCCACAGGATGGGACCCGCACCTCCTTAAAGATATTAACAACCTAGAAATGGTGCAACGTAGGGCCGCTCGCTTCACACTAAACAATTACACCTATGATAGTAGTGTGACGGCCATGTTGAAACTCCTAGACTGGCAGGACCTCCGGAGCAGGCGAGAAGCCCAACGCCTGATCCTTTTCTATAAAATTATACATGGGCTGGTGATGGTCCCTGTGGACGATAGCGAAGGCCTCAAACACGCGGACACCCGTACCCGAGCAGCACACAACTTCAAATTTAAAACCATCAGGGCTACCACCAACAACTACACACACTCCTTTTTCGTTGCAACTACACCAGTATGGAACAACCTCCCGGCTGACGTCGCCGAAAGTACCACCATCGAAATGTTTAAGTCCAGACTTTAGGACTACCAGGCCTAATCACGCTGACACAACTCCATTGGCGTGATACTCATTTAGAGGTGTGCCAATTGCATGTAGAAGAAGAAGAAGAAGAAGAAGAAGAAGAACAAGAAGAAGAAGAAGAAGAAGAAGAAGAAGAAGAAGAAGAAGAAGAAGAAGAAGAAGAAGAAGAAGAAGAAGAAGAAGAAGAAGAAGAAGAAGAAGAAGAAGAAGAAGAAGAAGAAGAAGAAGAAGAAGAAGAAGAAGAAGAAGAAGAAGAAGAAGAAGTAGAAGAGAGATTGAAATTGTCCGCAATTCTGAATCAGGTAGAAATATAGGAGATATACAAGCATTAAATATTCTTTTCTCTTTCCTTAGAGGCAGATGTCTGTTTTCTAGATATGATTAAACGTTTTCACGGAAGCTTGAAAAAACCGCTCATGCGTGCAATTGGATCTAGGTGTGGGGTTTCTTTGAAAAATCAACCTTAAACCACCTAGATTTTATCACAACGTACAACGACATGTTCTTTTAATGAGACCCCATCTTATGCCTCCCGCACAAGTGGGTTACATTAAATCCCGTGAAAATATGGCGTCGACACTGTTGACTACAGACTGTTTCAAATGTATCATATAAGCGTATTAGGTATTGCATGTGTGAATAATGATACAACTATTGAAACATTCTATAGAATCTACGGAGACACACGAGGCCCATATAATGTCTGCTAGACGGGGATGATCTAGTAAAACACCTAGATATTTACAATTTCCATTTTCTTTTCTACCACTTCTTTTGGCAATATAATCTTCATTTTTACTTTTATTGCATATGAGATTTCTTTTCTTTAACTTTGAAGGTATTGTAGTTGCAGTGTATTTCGTGAGATGTGAATCTTTAGACACAATAACATATCTAATATCAGCTTACTGAAGTGGCATCATTTGTTAGACAGTAAAATATAACCAGTTATGATTTGCGTTTATGTAAATTGTAACCACACACCCAAAAATGGTTTAGCTGACACAAAATGTAGCCACTGACGCAAATTGTAACCGAAGTGTCAAATCAATGTATAATTATTGTCACCATGTAAGCAAACCACAACTTTTGACTTTATATGTAATTGTGCAACACATAGAGCTACGCAGTCGTTTTATTGATGAGGCCGTTGTGTATGAAATCGAAAACACATTTTGCACAAAGCATACGGCAACAGTCTTTGACCAATATAAGAATTACTTATATTATCCGACCATTACACAAAACTACATTTGAAACAGGTAAATGTAATAAAATATTTCATAAGAGCATATGAAACTTTAATATGCATACCGCTAAAATTCTAGCATTTCTTTTGTATTTAATAAAGTGTTTTACAGATTACTTTAATATAAAGCGATACCTCCATTGGTTCCTTTCGATTAAGATTGAGTATTTGAGTATGACCCTTTGGCGTCATATATAAAGTTGAAAACCAAAAAGCATGTGTCGAGACAATTGGTTATACAACAAGCTAAAGACACAACAGTGAAGATGCATTTTCAATTTTCTGCAATGTCAATTACTACAAGTGTCGCGTGCGTTCTACCAACCTTTGCATCATAGAACTGGAGTAATCAGTTCTTGTGCAGATACAAGTTATCAGCAGCATTCCCTCATACAAATGACAACCCAGACATATGTATATTGGTATATGCCAAGATTTCAAGCATATGCGACGTTAAATGTGAAAGTGTGCCCAGCATGTTCAGCACTTAAAGCACGAACCCCCGTTTCAGCCAAAACAAAGCTTTTGAGGTACAAGAGTTTGGTGAATAGAGCCTGCCCATATACGCATTACATGACTTCATATCCACCGAGCAATATGTGCTTGATTTTTCCATTAAACTATCTGATTACAGAATCAAAATCCAGTTCTTGTCACTCATGAACTCAAATATAGCCAGCATACAGTCATTAAGCCCATGGGCCCATGCATTATGGGAGGGTGTGTGGTGTGTATACTACTATGATTTACAACCACCATACCACACGCATTACTACTCTTGGAGTTGTGACGATCCGTCACGACACATGTAAACAAAACGGGCGATATTATAAGATAACGATAAATACAGAACAACGCAATAATGTAACAAGCTTCAAAATAATTACCTGGGTTCAGTATCTGTGATATTTGGACGTGATTGTTAAATTTAATGAAATTAACGAGTCTCTAGCGAGAATATATAAAAAGTTTTAGATGTTTTGAATATCTGACGCCATGACAGATAGTGCGTCGGAAGTGATAAATTATTGCACAAGTGATGCGACCCAAGTTATATAACAGCTAATATCTTAATTAAAGCCAAGAAACACTGATTTACACTAAAAAGAGACAATATTGAATAAAGTAATCAATTATATGTCACATCTGGCAAACATACACCTCTTAAAAGCCCTGTTCAAATCCGATGTCCTCGGAACTAGTCCTGGAAGGTGGAAGGATACAGCCAAAGTACCGCTCAAATTTCGGTATATAAGCAGGGCGCATCGAACAGTCAAGTGCAGAGCAGCGCTGCGGGTGCAAGTCCGCGGCGGAGAAGGGAGGCCAGCCCAGAAGACAAGGAACAAGCCCAGAAGCAGGGGAAAGCCGAAGATAGAAGAGTAGCAGTCTCCAGCCAGGAAGAGGAACAACAGAAAAGTGGAGCCCGGCTGCAGAAGAGGAAAAGTTCAAGTCCAGAAGAGTAGCAGTTTCCAGCCAAGAAGAGGAGCCACAAAAAAGTGGAGCCCGGCTGCAGAAGAGGAGAAGTTCAAGTCCAGAAGAGTAGCAGTTTCCAGCCAAGAAGAGGAGCCACAGAAAAGTGGAGCCCGGCTGCAGAAGAGAAGTTCAAGTCCAGAAGAGTAGCAGTTTCCAGCCAAGAAGAGGAGCCACAGGAGAGTGGAGCCCGGCTGCAGAAGAGGAAAAGTTCAAGTCCAGAAAAGTAGCAGTTTCCAGCCAAGAAGAGGAGCCACAGGAGAGTGGAGCCCGGCTACAGAAGAGGACAAGTTCCAGGTGTGAGGAGCAGCTGGACCGAAGAAAGAAGCAAGAAGTCCTGCACAAGTGCCAGGTCTAAGTAAGACCCAACGACAAAGATTGCTAGCAGTGTGAAGAGTCCTGCACAAGTGCCCGGTCTAAGTAAGACCCAACGACAAAGATTGCTAGCAGTGTGAAGATTAGAAGCAAGTTGGCATCCCCACGAAAGCATCAGGTTGAGAGCCGAGGTGTTGTCCACGAGAAGTACTGCCACTGCGGGTGTAGACCTGAACGATCACTGCCAAAGACATTATTCTGTTTAAATATTACAAACAGGACTTTATATTGATTATATGATTTTGCTTGTATTAAGTGGGTTTGTGATTAATAAAATAAATATAAGCAGTTATTGATCTCTTTATTTACTTCCCTAGGTGCACACATATTAACTAAAAGGGGATTTCGCCACAGAGTCAACATACCACAGTGACACTTTTTCAGGTAGTAATTGTAAAGAAAGTGCTTCAGAGACACACAATGCATCCTGCATTGATCACAGCATGCCAACAAACGAAGTCGGTAGGATGCTTGTCTGATTAAGGCTGGCACGATGGTGAAGCTAAATATAGCGACAGGTGTCAGACAGTGTGGTTGCGCAACGCAGCATATAGGTGAAATTGAAGTGTGTGTCCTTCGTCACGGGAGGTTGGTGTAACGGTTAGCACGCCCGACTATGACATATAAGACCGGTCTGAATCATAGCCGGGAGGTCGTGAGTTCGATTCCACGATCTTCCAAATCACCTTTACAAGCAACACTGACTTTCGTTTCAATTGGTGGAAGACAAGGCCCGGGTGCTTCGGTAGAAGCCATCGGGTAGTCGCCCTGTGAAATTGTGAAATTGTCCATTAGTCCAGTGGGACTGGCCCCGTGTGCAAGACACTGGGGGAGAGGGCTACCGCCCGGGAATTTCGAACTCAGTTAGTTGGGTATGTGTGATCTGGATGGTGGGAAAGTTAGATCTGTGAATCCTTACAGGTCCCTCAGTCACCGAAAGCTGACTATGGGACAGTCTGCACCAGGGAGAATTCCTGATCTGATAACTCAGTGTCCCTGAAACACTGACGTAGTATAGAAACTCCCTAGCTCACTCTCCAAAGCAGCCAGTAGCACGAGGTGATGGCGACTCTGGGTAGTGCCCGGATCCCTAGTGGGATAGGTTGAATACGGTACCCGATCGGGGGCTGTTGTGAAAGTGAGATCGTCACATAAGTGAGCTGGTTGTAGAGGAGAAGGGAGTTGGGGGAGTCTGTAAAGAAAGTGCTTCAGAGACACACAATGCATCCTGCATTGATCACAGCATGCCAAGAAACGAAGTTGGTAGGATGCTTGTCTGATTAAGGCTGGCACGATGGTGAAGCTAAATATAGCGACAGGTGTCAGACAGTGTGGTTGCGCAACGCAGCATATAGGCGAAGTTGAAGTGTGTGTCCTTCGTCACGGGAGGTTGGTGTAACGGTTAGCACGCCCGACTATGACATATAAGACCGGTCTGAATCATAGCCGGGAGGTCGTGAGTTCGATTCCACGATCTTCCAAATCACCTTTACAAGCAACACTGACTTTCGTTTCAGTAATATCTAACATCTAACATCCTATGGCAGGACTGACTTTAAAACAAATACAGTGGACTGATAATTAGCATATCACGTCGCCACTAAAACCCCTCACCATGTGACTTCTGCTGACCGCTAATGGCCATACAAATCAAAACACCCTTCTTCCCCGTCATGGGGTTTTGGTTTACAGATATAATCATGAAATGATAAGTGTATGGATATTGCTTCAGCAATCTCATACTCTTAAGAAAAAGTCTAAAATGTCGATTTGAAATGATACCAACTCCGTTGGGGTAGCTAAAAAAGGCGTATCATCAGTTTTCGTTACCTTGTCATGCTTTTTTATCTCAATATGATATATGACTTACATTAATTCATGCAGTTATTTTTTGCTGGAAATGTTAAGTTTGCCATAGTAATAACCATTAATGGAAGTTAACAATACTCTATTTTAGTTCACATAGGCTGGGAGGTTTAACAACCACGTGTTACACACCTTCACCACACTAGAAGCAAAGCTATCATCAAATTCACAAAATTTTGACTCATCTATTAACATGTGTGTGGATGCACCAGTGTCTACAAGAAGTGAATTTACAATACTCATTTCGTCATTGTGGCTCTCAGTATTTACAGTTACTTTAAATGTTACTGAATAATCTTCTCCGTGTGCAGAAATCACACCACCTTTTCTTTTCATTACCATTTGCTTATTCATATTTTCTATGCCCAAACAATTCACCTTTATAGCAACAGAAATCTTTTGATCATGAATTATTTCCCTTTACAGCCATCATATTATCACTGTTTTGTCCTCGAACTTGCACAGTTTCCACATGCGTTCTTAGTTCAGTTTTAAATGTTGCCATATTATGTGGGTCTTTTCTTTGTGTTGTAACGGTTACAAATGGTGCATATTCTGCAGGTAGGCATTTTAAAATTAGTGCAATTGATAATCTATTGCTCCAGCATTTTTCAATAATGCAGCGCATTAGTACATAGTCTGACTCACATTCTTCATTCTTTAGGATGGTCATTTCTGTATAGAGGCAAATTATTCTACTTCCACTTGATGATAGGTAATGGCTTCTTAAAATACCTACAGATTTTCTGCCATCATTCTTTGCATCCCTCAAAATTCAGGATGATGATTTATCGTCCAGGGATAGACATAATTCTGCATATAATATGCCTCTGGATATTTTTCTGCATCGAGATCTGTTGTAGCGGTGTTTCCTTCCTGTGGTGGTAAAATTGCAGTGTGCAATTTTTATAATCTCATGTGCCCCCAAAACATTATCTCCCATAGCTCATATCCATCTTCATTCCCAATGAAAAATGGTCTACTGTGTCTGGACCCATAACCTGTTGAGTTTGCCATAGTAATAACTATGAATGGGAAGCTAATAATACTTTATTGTAGTTCATATAAGCTGGGAGGTTTAACAAATATGCGTTCTACACCTGCACCACACTAGAAGAAAGTGAGAGAGAGAGCTCACTTCCTGATCCTATACAAAGAGAGCTCACTTCCTTGTACACACTTCCGGGTACAATACACAGAAACCTTAGACATACCAAAAGTGACATATACTATTATGTATGGAATATTTCTAACAGAAAAATCATACCGCACCCTATATGTTTGTGGACGAACATTCTTCACTGTCAGAGTGTAAAACTTGAATACCAAATAGTTATACATTATGACTAGGGCACATTACGCCGCAAGGGCTGTCTACAGCCAGTCTACGACCAAAATCGAGATATCCGTGAGTGTTAAGTGCGCCAAACGCAGAGTTTTTGAAGGCCGTAAGTGGCCGCAGAAGATTTTTATGCATGCCAAACTTCTACGACCACTCTACGTCATGGTTTGACCGTAAGGAGGCAGTGCGGAGACCTTGCGGCAATAATCGCATAATCGCAGAGGATTTAGCCGCACGTTGTCGGCACAGACACAATACTGGCACAGTGCGTTCTATGTACCATGAACGTGCTTTAGTAATCACACGGTGCGCAGAGCGTAAGTTATACGCGAGTACAACGCACGTTCGATGCATGTTGATCTCATGGCCACCTCAAACAAACCATTCCCTGTCCTGACGCACTTTTAACGCACGGAGCCCGTGCATATGTGCCCACAGCTGTACTTTTGTTAATACTTGCGGAAAACGTCGTAGACACCGCAGACCTCAACACGCCTTACGGCGAACAAGCCCGCAAGGTCGAATGTGCCCCTCGCTTAAGGGCCCTCAAAGGGCACAATATGGGTTAAAAGTGACACGGCCATAATGAGCTACCGTCACATGTACAAGGGCACACGGGATATCTTTATCTACAGTCATGAGATGCACGCACATTTCGTCTATACGGACATCATGATAAACCGTGACACAAGAACTTTTTGGAGTGCCCTCAAATTCAACATTTTCAAGAAAGAAAATTCGATGTAAATGTTCCTGCAACACCACCATCAAAATTGCCAGTGTGAGTTCCGATTAAATATAGACTAACAGGATTATAAATATCTAAGGTCATTTTCAAGAATCATTTTACGTAAACCATGCGTTGAAAGTTCTTACCAATAGGATTTTGAGTGAGGATTATGAATCTGTAATCCGATTTCAGCATGAAAATTGACGAAGTTAAGGCCAAGAGACAGAAATTTGCAGACGGCCTGTGATTGGAGCAAAGTTGAGAACTTCTATCATGAAGAATGCACGCCTCAAATAGATGTATTTACTTAATTTTCCAACGTTTATCAGCGTAACCGCCATCAATGTTATGTAGAATACACATTCTGAATGATAAAGCATTAAATGCGATTGTAAATGGCCTTATAACATATACCGGAAGTACCCTTAAAACATGTGTCTTGAAATCAAATAAAAAGACGAGTGCGCAGGTTTTCTGCGCAACTTGGAAATGAAGAATGGATACGTGGACACGGCACTTATTTTCGAACATCATGTGGGTCTCTCCTCAAACATTGGCATACTGCACCTTGTACTGCCAAGTTAACCAGTACACCACGGGGTACATTCACATATTGGCGTTAAGATCACGGAAGGACTTCAGCGCGAAATAAGCACTTTTGCTTGATTTTGGAGTCACTGGATCATAATCAAAACGAAAGAAATCCCTCAAAACACTTTGGACAAATGTAGCTCAATAAATATATAGAAGTTGTGATTCTCAGTTACATAAATCACTGATAAATTATTTTCCTTTGGTTCAATAACAAAATTAGCTATAAGCAATAATTATAAAAAAACAAAACAAAAACATTTTAAATATGTTGAAAAATATTGAATTTCTACAGACTTACCGTAATAGCATCGTACCTTACCAATTTGTGCCGTAACGATTCGTACATCCCTTTGTAACACCGTACTGTCCCATAAGGGCCTGTTCATCCTCATATTGTCTTCATATCGTCATTTTTGTGCTTCCTGCAGCAAACATTTGGGCACATGCAACAACATTCCTGGGTATGAGCTAGCTATGAGACGCATGAGGATTTGATCCCAAACCACAGGGCTCTGGCATATTTAAAAGATACCCGCTCCCGATAAAAATTGTCCGGTCCTAAATGTGCTGGTTAGGCTCTATTGTATACACTGGTATGGGGCAAAATTTCAACTATCCAACCTGTTCAATACGTTAGAACAAGTGGGTCTATACGCCCACGTGTCAGAGTAGCTATAGTTTAACCATCTAATAAGGATCTTTCACAACATCGATTTGCACATCGCCGGTTTCACGGCTTTATACTCAAGTCCACGTGTTATATCTATCCGTGGGAGAAACGGACGGTTTCTTGTGGAAGTAAAAGCAACGCATTGCAAAAGATCGATGTCGCGTTATTAGGGCCTATTATAGAGATTATAACATTGAGAGTTCCTCACAGTTCAGTTTGTATGCTACGTTGAAGCTCCTGTCTTTCTTTTCACTGTCTTTGAATATACTAACTTTTGTCTCATAAATACTATAGGAGGATTGCTTGCTCAACTGAGGAATTCAATTAGAACTCTATGTGTACCATGATGTTGTAAATCTAATTATGCTATCATATTTTGGTGTGAATAGAGGGGAGGCACGCCCCTGCACCTCCTGGATCTGCAATTTAAGGGTGTATGTTTGTGAGAGTCTGTGTGTATGTGTTCAAATGATGAAAGCCTCTCACTAACTGGCTGTCAAGTCTCCTCTATTTCCCTTTTCTCCTATTTGTACACAGGTTCCCTTATTTTCCTATAGGTGTACCAAAGCCTACTATATTTCCAATATTTTGGCAAAAAGGCTGTCACTACAAGATTTCTCGTTCTGGATGTTCATCAAATATAGCAAACCAAAGGAAAGACATTATAAATCTGCTGTTAATATAAAGTTGTTTTTTATCAATGTTAATTGTTGAAAGTATAATCAATCCCATCGGCAAATACACACAGAAATTCTTGCTGGGTTCAGTGTTTTCTGTGTAACGTTTGTAAGTCTATTCCTCATCAGTCTCTTTGACTGGTGTTTCTTTGAATAATGGCAATTCATCACGTATGTCTGTCCATCTGTCGATGAATAATATGTGACGATTTTATAAAACTTATTATTTGGTGGGGACGTTATTGTTGTTTTGGTTGATTTTGTGGAGGTATAATCGTGCCCCTTTATTACATTTTTTCATTGGTATGTACATTGTGCCCATATTGGTCCTCATGTGGTAATGTTATCTTATTATATGAAATGAAGTTTTATTTTATGTGTATTTTTAGAATTTTGAATAATGTTAGCTATTATGTATATACTGTATATATAATTTTATTTATATGGATTGTAAAATTGTAAAATTTTACACATCTGAAATAAACGTATCGTCGTTATTACATACATTGGCAGGTAAGTAAGTAAGTAAGTAAGTAAGTAAGTAAGTAAGTAAGTAAGTAAGTAAGTACTTTATTAATCATTATACATGAAACTTGTTTTATGACATATTGCAAGACAGACAATGGACACATTGCAATAGACAAGTACTACAATAGACAAACAAAACATATAAAGTAAATAGTATACTAGTATAACAACAAAAATAATAATTATACTACTGAACTACAGTTGATAATAGCAATGTTATAAGGGTATAACAAGTAATACTGAGAATACTTATTAGTAATAGTAATTCCAACAATACTGAGCATACTTATTAGTAATAGTAATTCTAACAATACTGGTCGGTAATGACTAAAATGCAATAAGACTAGTGTGACTGAAATTATGTGATAACAATAATAAAAATGACTGAGAAATTACAGATGTGAATTATTGAAAAGTCTTATGGCAGTAGGCACATAACTGGTTTTGAACCTTAGAGTCCCATTCTAATCCTTAGAGCAAATCACATATCTCTGTTAAATGAACAGAATCTGATGTGTGAATGTACCGCTGGTGAAGCAGGATGCTTAGAGTCCTTGCATACATAGAATTGAGACGACGTCCTGAGTTTAGAAAATTAAAATGACAATGGAGAGGATGAGAAGAGTCCTTCATAATTTTTGAACATTTGTTTTTTATTGCTTTGTACAAGTTTCCATCCTAACCAATTACAAACTTTATACAAAAAACAAACTATACAAAAATTTGATAAGTGATTCTACAGTGGAGATATTAAAGGAACTCATAAACTTTTTGCTGACACCAAACTTTTTAAGTTTCCTGACAAAATACAATCTTTGGTTGATTTTCTTGGTTACTTTGACAATGTGGTCTGAACTGCACAATTTATGATTAATAATATTACCTAAATACTTATAATTCTCAACATATTCAACATTTTCATCTTTAATTACAATTGGTGACATTTTAATTTTAATTTTTCTGAAATCAATAACCATTTCTTTCGTTTTCTTTACATTAAGGTTTAAATAATTGTTATCACACCAGTCTACAAAAGAATTTATGTTATCTTGTCTTTTCTTTCTTTTGCTGTTCACTATTAAAAAAAAACAAACTTTTCATTTACATATCTTTATTTAACATGTTTCCAGTCAACAGACTCCTTTTCAAATTTGTTAGAATACTTTATACAAAAGAATTTACTTCTGCTCTATAGTTCTTTTCATTCTGAGGGTTTTCATCTAGAAGACCAACAATTACTGTGTCATCTGCATATTCAATAATGAAACAGTTATTTTCAGTAATTTCTTTATCAGAGGTATAGAGAATGTACAGACCAGCGGACATAACACAACCTTGTGTACCCACAGTATTTATTGATATTTTTGATGAGAGTTTTGATTTAAAACCTACATATTGCAATCTAATTGTTAAAAAAAAACTATGGATCCATAGGATAATATTTGAGTTTACATTCATATTCATGAGCTTTTGCATTATACATGATAACCAATGCAATTATGGACATGGGAGACTAGTGCCTAGTCAGTCCCTAGGTCACTTGCGGACAATTCATCATGATCAAGATCAAGATCCATTATCAGGCAATGAATAGCAAGTGCAGTGAAACTAACAGGTGCATTTGTGGTGATTTCTTTCCATTTGTACCCAATACAAACTCATGCCGGAAATCAAACCAAGTACCATCCTACCTGGGAGATCGAAATATGATTCCAACAATGATGAAATCAATTCTTGGTGTAAGATTGGCAAAGTACATATTAGGGACATTCATACATGTATGGTATATCATTGTCACGTAATCAATGTTTAATCCGATTGTCTATGTTGTACCTGGAAAACAGACATGAACTCTGAGTGTTTGTTTATATCTGTGAAACGGGAGTATCTTTTGCATAAAGCTTTCTGTTAATACTTCTTTGAAGTCTTGTTCATGTCCTTACGTTTTCTTCTATATATTTCCGTTTTTGCAATATTTCTATATTTTTGTTTTACCAATAACGGCTGGACAGCGTGAAACAGAAAAACGTGTTGGTCACTTGAAAGAAGTACACGTTCAGTGCCACACCCACAGGATTTTAGTGTTATTTATGTACAATGGAAACCTTCCTTTAAAAGTGTTTGGGCCCTAGCCCCTTCAGCCCAATTACCAGGGACAGGCTTGCAGTGTTGATATCTATTGTAAATATGCACAGAGATTAATTCAAGTTACCAAACACATCATTTTTACATACAATTTTCAATTCAGTAATATTATCATCTTAACATTGTGCATGAAAGCCATTTGTTATGTCAGCGAATGACGTGTCGACCATCTTGGAATTTGTTCAAATATTGTTTTACACAAATCTTATTAACATTATTATTAATGCACATACACAATAAATGATACAAATACAATGTACATATTTTCTCCATATAACTGACTATGATGAATACGTTTAACAAGAAATACCTGGCGATCAAAAATGGAACTCAATACCGAAATTTTCAAATGCATTAGTGAGGAATATCTGCAGAAGTAATAACATCAATCATAAAATGCTTGGTATACCCTACATCATGGTTCAACTAAATATCCCTGCTCGCCTACCCGACTATAGAGGCCGCTGAGTCTTGTGATTGGTTGGATCTTGATACCAGCTTCCTCGAATATTAAGGTGCTAATGGCGATGCCACTTCCAAGGCGCCGCTGACTTACACTGGCCAATTAGAGACCAGTGTCAGGACTTGTCAACTTTATGCATATTATGTCGCCACAATTTTAGCTCACACAGGTTGATATTTTGATGCATGCACTGAGGCAATCAGAACACAAACTTGAAGGCTCAGACTACCTTCAAACCACAGACGTGTAAGCCGGACTGACTTACAATAGCTACTACTTTTCAGGTTGTATATATACACATCGACTTACATTAAGCAGATATGTGTGTGTTTTTGCAAATGTACATCATAATGTACACAAGCACCACACCATATTCAACATGAACTGATCCTAAAAAGAGGCAGTACTTGAACCATGTGGATTAAAGTTTGCTGCATGTATCTGTAAATTAACATTTATGATGGAGATCATGGAAGCTAGCCCCATAACAATTAAACATCAATCAGAACTTTAATCTTTACCAAATACAATGTGCATATAACAACCAATAATAACACTGCATTAGTCCAAACGCATGAGTATATAATGAAACTACTTGTTAAATGTGACACTGACACCATAAGCGTTTAAAATATATGTTGCTCCATTGGTAGATATATGTGTTTCTACATGTTCACTAGCATTTACCATTGTTTCCTTTAAAACAGATTTTCATCAGAATCCATGATTTAAACAAGGCCTTGAATGCAGGTGTACGCCTCATGTGTGTGTTTTGTTTGTGTTCACACCATTATGGCATATTAGCAACAGTAATTGAAATGGTGTAAGTGTCACAAAGGATTAGTATTATTATGTAAGCCAAGCATTAAGTCAGATAATGCAATTCAGTTTCGGTTGATATGTATAGGTTAAAGACTCACACTTGGTCTGTATGTAAAATAAAGACCTCCGAGAATGTGACCGAGGCCGCAGGCCGAGGTCACATTTGGATTTCAGCACTAATCCCCTCCAAATTTCCAAGCTCTCACTTTAAGCTTTGGGCCTAAAATAGAAGATGTGTGGAGGTCTTTATTTTAGTGTGGAGGTCTTTATTTTAAATAAAGACCTCCACACTAAAATAAAGACCTCCTGCCTATTGACAGCCGGTCCATTCTGACCAATACAGACTTTTAAACACAAAAGAAGCAAACATTAATAAAATCTAAGAACCTGCAGACACCGTCTGACCCAGATGTCCCCCACCTCATCTGTGCCTCGGTTCGAGACATCTGGGTCAGACGGTGTCTGCAGGTTCTTAGATTTTAATATCAACCTCAACTTAATGCATTATATAGTACGGAATGTCGTTTTACATATTTTCTCGTTATGTTTTTTAACCTTCTCATTCTCGTGCATGAAATAAAGATATGTGTCATAAATAATGAATTTAAGAGAGATTTGGGCTTTGATCTTGATAATTTCTCTAAAGAGAGATTTTTTAAAATTGATTTCGATAATTTCTTAAGAAGGAGATTCAACTGTGCATGCGCGCATGCGCGCGTGTACGAGTGTGTGGGTGTATGGGTGTGGGGCTAGGGGGTGCGGGTAGGGGTGGGGGTAGGGGTGTGGTGGGTATGTCTAGCTCGCCTTCCATCACTGACAAGCATTCTGTCAACACCAACTGTTAGATAACCACCTTGGATTTTGCATTTTTTCATTGCGAAATCCGCGTTGATTATCTGACTTACTGCTTAATTCTAAAACACTCCACACTCTCTAAATCTTTGAGTGATTCGTCGTACTAAATCACTACAATGTTAATTGCATGAATTTTTAAAAGGGTGACTAAAACGGTTTGAGAATGAAAGTCCTCTGACACAGCACCAAGTTGCAAAATTAGTGAGCAACAGCCACAAATGTGTCCTCTCCCATCAATATCAATTCACGTGGTACAGAAACACTAAACCAGAGTGTTAAAAGATTAAGGTGGAAAAACGATTGATGACATTTCACGACATTTCAGGTCGACATGTCAGGTCGTGTGGATGCTCTTAATTTCAATTGAATTTTACTGTAATGTTTCAGAACGTGTGCGTAAATCAGCTGGAATACATGAATTAAGTTTCAATTATATATGAGTTTGCATGTTTCTGTTTTCTCAAAGCACTTACCGTTTATAATTAGATGTTTCTTTAAAACTTTGTGTTTTCTTTAAAGCTGTCTTAAATGGTCTTTCTTAAATACCAAATTATAGCTCTCGTAAATATATCCATTTATGTTTTACTGACAGTCACATTGTTTGTTGTTGTTTTGTTTTTTGTTATGTTTTCGTTGTTGTTTTGTTCTTGTTTTTTGTTTGTTTTTAATATTTATGCAGTGTGTTTCAGGTAATCTCCTGGTTTGTATGGAATATCTACGTTCTACTTAGTTCTGGCATTATTGAGCCGGGAAAGGCAAACTTAGAATAACGTCCCCCAGACTCATATCTATTCAAGGGCAGCTGGTGATTAACGCTATAAATACTACTCTGACATCCTCAAAAGAACATCGGATTAACATTGAAAGCGTCACCTCAATGTAATATGTTCAAGGAACACGTCAGGGGCAATATGTCATGATGACATCCAAAGTGTCGTCTGCTTACGCTGGCCAAGAAAAGGCTGTACCTTTTCACCTTTATGCAAATTATGTCGCCATTCCCGTAGCTAAGGTGACAGGACTGTCCCGTCGTTATCGTATAAATCCACCCCCTTTCTTGTCTGTCGTGTTGCATAAATGATTTTAAGAGAATGGCAGTGATCATATTTTCACGATGAACCATGCACGATTTGACATAAAAATGTCCTGTCTCTGAATCGTGACTTAGACTATGACGGGCTAACCACCGTCAACGTGACATACACGGTACTTGAATTACGGAAAGCAGAAATTATCAAACAATACAACGTCTATGTTTTGAATACTCCGTTTCCCCTTATATAATGGAAGGCGATTCAATCGGGTTCATCAAGTTATTCGATAAAATTCAGCACAAAATAAAGTGCTATAATGAGCTGCTTTCATATGCAGAGCCAGGGACCAAAATACCAGATGTATCATTTTTGGCACGTTTTGTTGACGTGAACTAGGTGACGATTTGCTGCCACAACAGTGAGCTTTTTCCCTGTAAGACCAATCATGCCTGTCAGGCAGACATCATATGGGCCTCGTGTGCTTCCGTAGATTCTATAGAATGTTTCAATATGTGTCTCACCAAGCGCATATGCACTACATGATATGCCCATATAATACATTTGAAACAGCCTGTAGTCAACAGTGTTGACGCCGTATCTTCACGGGATTTAATGTAAACCACTTGAGCGGGAGGCATAAGATGGGGTCTCATTTAAAAAACATTTCGTTTGTATGTTGTAAAGAAATCTATATGGTTTAAGGTTGGTATTTCAAAGAAACCCCACACCTAGCCCCAATGGCATGCATGAGCGGTTCTTTTCAAGCTTCGTGCCAGGCAGGTGTGCAATGCAGTTATGATGACAAGACGATCTCTAAGTACTCTGTTTCAGAGACAGGAACATTATTTTCTAAATCGTGCAAATATCATCACTGTCCTTCTTTTAAGATCATTTATGCAACACGACAGACGAGAAAAGGTACTATTATCGAGTGGAGTTATACGATAACAACGGGAGAAGAATTTTATGCAACAGGACAGTCTCTAATTGGACAGTGTAAGTAGAAGGCACCTTGCATGCCAAATATGTCACCTTTATTATTTAACGACATTGTTTGCTAAAAGGCGCCGAATTCGACTTTCCAATTCACCAGTGTATATCACGAGCACATTGGATGACGACGTTGTGAAATATCCCTGCCAAAAGACTGCAGATGATAAACACAAGTTGGGGTCGGGGGTGGGGGTGAGATATTTCAACGAACTGATTATTTCATTTCCTTAATCAAATTGGGATATTTCCTTATTTTACAACATGATGGGGTGAGGGATTGAACAAAAGGATGTTGTTGACGCCTGATATACCTGGCTAGGTCCCGTGGGCTTAACGTCACCTGCAATAACGTTAAATTATATGAGGATTTGATGAAGGTATTGTCATGATTTCCTCTGGGATACGCAGTTAATCCTCTTGTTGGATGATAGATTTTTTCAAATATGAGTACAGTATTTTATTTATTTGTTGGTTGGTACCATTTCATACAAGAGTAAATGTCTGAAAATCTCTTTGTACCATTCACAAATGGTACGCGTAGGTCAGTGTCAGGCACAGGGAAGGGCCTGGGGTGGTGGTGGTGAGGGGAAGGGCCTGGAACCGCTCGATGGAAATAGGATACACACCCGTTAAACAAGACTTCGTATTACACCATAAAGACTTTGAGATGTAATTTCAATGAAAGTGTCAAATGCCTATGATCAATCAGTATATCAAAATTGAGTTTTCGTTTCCACTGCCAATGATCAATGCACAATAATTACAAATATATTTTACGGAAATACACAAGCTACAGCATAATAAGATAGCGATGGATGAGCTGCAAAACACATATGAAAACAATAGAAAATAGTCAATGTTTATATTTATTTTTCATGTTTATATTTATTCATTAACGGATGTTTTAATGGACATGCATGTACGTAATGTGCATAGCATTGGATTAAAAGCACGAAACTTCCTACGTTGCCACTGGAAACAACTCACGTCTGCCTCATTTTCCGTCACTCCCATCCCATTTGACTAGCACGCAGTCGAGTTTGAATATAATAGCCCTCTGTCGCATGTGATTGTATTTCCATGGCCATTTATAGTATTTGCATACTCTGAAAACGTGCGAACGTGTGAGTCGTTATGACACTTTAGACAGCGGCTGCGTTTCTGTTAACAGAAGAAGATGAAGATGAAGGTGTAAAGAAAGACATTCCATGTCACTACTGTGAACCACAAACACTTGTTTGGGGCTCTTGGCTAAAACTCGCAAACCTGACAATGCTCTCTCTCAACACGACTCGCACAATGACATCAAAATAGCTGACAACATACCATGGAGCTTGTGCAGGAGCACCTGTGGCTACCAGAAACTTCTGCACATTGCAGCAGATTTTAACATTTCTCTGACAGATCAAAATTTACGAAAGTTTGTCTATTTTCCAGCTGATGATGTCATGATTTTGATATTTTTCGTCTAAGATTGAAGAGTAAAGTTTTATTAGAAAAGCTCACATTGATCAATGATGTATTCGAAAGGTTTCGTATCGAGGGCTAGTTATTTGAGCATGTCCACAAAAAATCAAAAGTAGATTAGACCTGTAATTACGAAATGACACACCATACTACTGTATACCACATGACAATCATATTGGGATAACAAAAACTGAATGTACAGGTGTTCACTCATAATTGCATTCATTTTCAGAATGCATACGTGTTTTATAGCTCAATAGAAAGCAAGTTGTATAGGGTTCAAACTAAACATAAATTTTATGCAAATTAGCTTATTTGCATTTATCTAATTTGCATAATGATTCTGATTTTGACGTTTCTGATTAAAGTTTGTAGCATTAAGTTTTGTATAAAGATTAATCCACAACATTGAAGAATTTTTCTCATCAAGGCCACAACATTTGCTTATGTTCACAAAACCGAAGCAGATTAGATGAATTGTATACAAATGAAACATTATATAGTAAAGTT
The DNA here is from genome assembly GCA_019095985.1 of Streblospio benedicti. Classification (NCBI taxonomy): domain Eukaryota; kingdom Metazoa; phylum Annelida; class Polychaeta; order Spionida; family Spionidae; genus Streblospio; species Streblospio benedicti. Next base: position 46,162,378 of record CM032669.1, read on the forward strand.
AGATACGCATACAGCATCAAAAACATTGAACCTAAACTTTGCCTCATAGGAACATCCTTGAGGAACATATTAGGATAAGCAGATTTTGCATTCTCATTTGCTCTTAAGACACACAATAAGATCTGATCATAGGGTTTATTATTATTGAAAGAATTATATAAAGTCTTTTGAAAGACTAACCGCACAAGTTCACATAAAGGATGGTAGCTCCGGATATATCCTACAAATTCTGGATCGTGAGGGATCTATCCTCAAATTTTGAGCTGTTATCTGGCTGGTTTGTTAGTTCGTGTAGGGAATGGCGCACTCCTGGCCAGTTTGGGCCTAAATAATGGTTTACCCTCTCCTGATAAGTTCTAAACGTTTTTTTGGCCTATGGCAAATGATTATTGATATGCTAATTCGGACCATCTGCTAGCTTTCTGAATCGTCTGGAGGGCGATCTGGAGCTCGTTTGGAGCATCCTAAGGTCTTTCAGCTTAAAGTTGGCCTCTTCTGGAGGCTTTGGGAGTCTGTATGATTCAACCACAATTCCAACCATGTATTCAAACCATAAGTGCCGCTACTACTGTTGCGATCGGCCGGGCATGAACAGCTCCGCTAGTCTAGACCATCTGGTTGCTTTTCCAGGTCGCCTAGCGGGCTATCTGGAGCATGTAGAGCATGCAGAGCATCTGGAGCTCTGACGGCTTGCAGCATCGGCAAAAGTGGCTTGCTTCTAGCTACTTCGTCTTTAGGCTGTTATGTAAACAATATGGATCCATTTCAGCCGATCCAACCTGAAATGAAAAATCTGGCATTTTCTGGAGCATCTGAAGCTACCATCCTCTATGTGAACTGGGATGGTGGTGCAAACGCAAAACCAGGAACCATTCTACGGTAACAGAAGCATCCACAATACGCCATACGCCTTACCCATTGTATTCATAAAGCTAGCATTGTGCACGAATGGCTTAATAAATTTATTTCACGACTAAAGCAACTCAGACATTGAGAACCAACATATATCATAGGCGTTATCCTTACCATGCCCGCAATACATTATTATTATAGACATGCAGGTGTTTGCAAATGCTGGCAGTGTTTTCCTTAAATTTGCGCACTTGACTGCCATCCCTAATAAACCTGGCTTATTCCCGAGCACATACAAATGTGTACATATTTTAAAAGGCATACGTCATTACGTCACATTACACTCTAGAATGTGTTGTTATCCCATCAGTCCCATTATACGTGATACGCCATCTATGCACGGGGCCCTAAAGGGCTGTTATGTCTCGCCGTTATTGAGAGCAACCGTATTGGGCACAGTAGAAACTCTCTATTAAGATCACAGCCGGGACTTGCCTCAAGTGGTCTGAATCCCGAGATGGTCTGCTTACGGAGATTCTCACATTCGCGGCGATGGCTTGGGGTACGTGCTTTCTCCTGTAGTGTGATGTACAATGTGTGCTCAAACTTGCTCACCGAGCGCCTATAGAGACACCCCCTGCCTGTGAAACAGCGGCCGCGAGGGGATGTTCCTGTTTCCTGACGTGGGGCGCATCACAGGCCAAGTGCTGGATGACACACAAGTCGTCTCACATTAAGACAGGTTTCATTGGCTATATTCGGCTTTGTAACTGTGTATTTATTGAAGAATTCCTCTCTGGGTCCATTTCAACAGTACCTACTGACACTGATGAGGTTAAGATAAAATTTATCTAACTTTTTTTGGCTTTTCTGTTTCATGTATCTCCATCTACAACGTCTGGAATTATTAATGATGCCCTGAACTCTACACATGCGGCTTGTTCCAGTTTACATCAAATGGCCTGAAAGAGAACATCTCCGATTGTCACTTCCTTATTCTTTCCGAAATGGTTTTTATTGTGTTTGTATGATGGATTGTTTTGAAATATGCATAGAAATGCCAGCTAATTTGTTAGTGAGGGCATAACCTATTCGTCTTTTATGTCTGACAGTACCATGAAATAGGTTATTTAGAAGAATAAATCCACAATGAACAGTGGCATTTATATCAAAAGGTTTGGGAGGTAGAACAAGTGACAAGTTCATCACAGGACATAGTGTTTTTAAATAATATTCTGTTTGGAGATGTTATATTTGCGGGATATCCTTATGTGATATGAGTTATATCATGTCTGTAGAGAGCGACGACACTCGTCGTTCTCTAGATCTACAGACATGAGATAACTCATGTCGCACCTAAACACACATGATAACACTTTTCTCATACTCTACCTTACAAAGTCACATAATCATGGATTTAAATAACTAAATCAAACTAAATTGTAAGTGGTAACAGGATCAACAGACTCTCCATTCAAACATTTACATTGTGATAGCGTCATGAGCATTACACGTCCACTTAAGTTTGCATAGTCCTATCCTACTTTGAGATTATTTAGTTTATTTCACACAATAAATTCACATTAATAATGCCGTGATAAGCCAAACTAAGATTAATGTTGTCATCAGAAAAAATAACTTGTTTCAGGTATCATAATTTACTATAGCGCCATTGTAGGTAGGAATGCATTTATAGATTACATTCAGGACACTAAGTCGTCTGCGTTTGATTGTTATGCTCTAGGGCTAACTTTGAGCGATTTGAAATAGCTTTTATGGGATAGTCTTCTACTCCATTTGATGTTGAGTATACAACGTAAAAGAGATCTTTTGAAATATATCTATTTTGTGATTATTGAGTGAGAGTCCATACTTCATGTTGTACAGGAAAATGCTTCAATATATGCTTGAAAAAGCAGAATTGTGTCAATGAAAGATTGATTTGATTGACACATTTTACTGTAGCCCCACCCATTTTACTACTCATACCCATATTTGGACGGTGTGATATGCAAAATATTGTTCTGATTTAGTAGGTGTTCAGAATGAAGAATTTTAGAATTTCAGCCATTACTAAAGGCAAAAAGGGGGCAAAAAGGTAGATCCTACTGATCTAAAGAGGACTTACATCTGTAATAAGAGTTCACGTGGAAAGAGCCATAGAACATTTTAGAAATAAATTTTAAAAATACCTATTGAACAATACAACAAATTGCTGGGGACAGAACCGAGTGATGCAGTAATGACATTAGACATAATTGTGCATGTGTCTTGTGCGTTGACTAATATTTTAGAATCCATCGTTCCATTTCAATGAAATATGGAAAACATTTGTCTACATATTTCATGTTTTATTATTGAACAGCCTTTCTCATGCAACATGCTAAAGCTTCTGCCTTCTCTCATGCATGCCCCAAGCTCTCTCTCTCTCTCCTCCTGAGATTCTAATGCCTGAAATGTAGTTAACCCACCCACTTTCTCACCCCATCCTCAAGCATGTTTCTGTTTTAAGAAAAAAATCACCAGTATTACATTCAATTGTAAGATGGATTGCTTTTAACCCCGATGATGTATGCTAGACCAACTCAGCGGAATTTTGTTAATTTTTACTAACCTCCCATAATTTTCTAGTAAGCATTTAAACAGGTCGAATCATGAATGCAATATTCATGGATGATATATTTGACGAAAGTAAACAAATTGAGGGGGCCAACCACACAGGAAAGAGAATCCCCCTCAAATTTCACTTTGGACTGTCATTACCAATGTTTACAGTTATAGTTGGGTTTGATTCCACGAGGCAAGGGTATGAAATTGCCTCCTATTTTAGGGGGGAGATTTTGTTTTGGTCAAACGATGAATGAAATTGAGTTTTAACACATGCATGATCATGCTCTAAATTGGTTTTAATTGAATTTTGATGAATAATGAAAATGCCATTCACTTTAAATGTGTTATTTTGTATTGAGGGTATTGAATGCTTAACTGATCAATAAAGAGTGAATGCATTTAAAGTCTTCATCGATACTTAAAAGTTGCACTTGCCCTTTTATTATAATCATGTTGCATTGATCAAACTCACTACAATGTTGTTAAGTGTCAAAGCTATTACTTTTAGACTGCTCCAAAATGCTCTAATTTGCAATTATTTCCATATCTTATTGGGTGGCAATGCCCCAAGACCCCCTTGAAGAACTTTGTGTCCCCTGTGCTTACTCGCCTAAGCGCTAAAAGGAGCTCCCTCATTACTAGCTCCATGGAATACTTCAAATGCCAATCTCCAATGTATGATATAATATTGAAGATGTAAATTGCAAAATACAGATTGCTATAAAAAAATATAGCTCAAAATGGAGACAACTTTAGTATTTTCTTTCTTGGAGTGGTTGGTAACATTCTTTCAAATGACATATTGTAGTTGCTGATGTACTAAAATTGTCTATACACACAACTTTTTAAACGGTTACTTTCTGTCTGAAACGCCTCAGAAAGAAAGAATCTTTGTGGTTGGGTCGGGGGAACCCATCCCCCCCCCCTCTAGAAAAGTTGTGCGCCTTTGGGGCTTGTGTGCACCGTAACCCTACATAGTGTCCCTTATTTTTTTTGCAATGTTGGCTGTAGCCCTACATAATGATAACTATATATGAAAATATCATAATATACTTTTATTTCATTTTGATATTGTTGTTCTTATGCATCATTTGCACGTTTTACATATATAAGATAATCACTCGTTTGAGTCGTTAAAAATCCCCCCACCAGCGCAAAAAAAAAAAAAAAAAAAAAAACTTCAACCACCGCTCTTCGATTCCTACATCCTACGTGTAAGACCACCTATGAAATACTGTACCCCCAATAAATAGACTCAATATATCGATGGTTTCCACACGGAGATGGTCTTAATGGGATGTTCTACTATATCTTCTAACACACCACTGTGGTCTGGTTGTAGCTGCTGGGCTGGTGACGGCCCCCGCCCCCACGGGCACGGGCCCCGCCATGCCATGGGCGCCTGCGTCTGAGAGCCACGACTTCCTGCCCGGGGACGGCAACGTGTCGTTGAAGGTGGGTTCGCTTGCCTAAGTGATTTTATTTATTTTGTGTGTGTATGTGTGTGTGTGTGTGTGTGTGTGTGTGTGTGTGTGTGTGTGTGTGTGTGTGTGTGTGTGTGTGTGTGTGTGTGTGTGTGTGTGTGTGTGTGTGTGTGTGTGTGTGTGTGTGTGTGTGTGTGTGTGTGTGTGTGTGTGTGTGTGTGTGTGTGTGTGTATTGATGTTTTGTGTATGTTGTTGTCCTTGTCATTATTCATTAGCATATACATTTATACTTGTTCAAATAAAGTAAATAATGATATATGTTTTCTACAGCAACTTCACAAACTGTGCCATACATATGTCTACATATTATAATCAATCATTCCCACCAACCATGTTTAAAATTGCAATTGTTACATTCTAAATACCAACATTCCAGTATAAAAACAAACTTTGAACAAAAGTGTCTTAATGTTAACAAATAAACAATAGTTCACCATTAAATTAGGGATTAATAGCATTTTACAATATCAATGAATATGGATCAAAATACAAGTCATATTTTCATTTTATTTAAAGCAATGAATGCATTATATAGCAATCTTCTTTTATCACATTCCATGGTGTGAATTAGATTTCTTGAAATTGAAAAGCTTCCTCAATTGCAAGCAATTCTTTTCCTAGCCATTTCCTACGCGAGTTTTAAATCAATTTTCCTAACAATATACACAGCTTAATTCATATACGAAAAAAATATTATCTCACTTCATATAGCGTGCATAACTATGCAAAAATGGGGTTGGGGTGGGTTGTCTGATGATTACATTTGTATACACCTTATGTACATTTTTACAATTCAGTTTCTTGAGATAGTGAAGATCACACACACATTGTCACCATCGTTGTTGTTGCTGTGGTCGCCATCACAGCCGTGTTACCTTCACAATCGCAGTTTATATTTTCATTATATATTTGACCCTGGAACTCAGCAAGTCATCTTGTACTATCACACATGTTCTCATCGTGGCACGTGGAGAAGACCTTGCGTTCCAATTTCTGACTCATACACACTGGCCAAAGCATACAACTTATTAAAACAATGTTTGTTAATTAATGGGCATGGTTAATACGGCTTGATAAGGGATCATGGATAGGATTAATGTTGGTAAGCACGCACTATATGTATGAGCTAACTCAGCGCCATCTTAGTTATCGGTAATCAAGGGCACAGCCACCCAATACACATTTTTATGTTAAGTGCACATGATCAATTTTTCAAAGACGATTAAGTCCAGTTAAGTCAATGTACACAAAGCATAGTGTTTTGACTACTTCAGTTAAGGTGGAAGGATATTGGACATTGAGTATGATATATGTGCCACCCTGTTCAGAGATTTCGCACAGCACTAGCTATAGTCAAAATCACATAAAATATCAATTAACGAAAATCTCACCTGGTTTAAGCTCTTAATTTTTAAGCACGCTAAAAATAAGAATTGGTTTCCCTTTCCTAGCATAAAACTTATCGTCAGTATACGAGAACTTACACATACATTCAGTTCTGCAATAACTACCCGTGGGGTTAAGAACCACCTTTTTAGGGGAATCGTACGTCGGACGTTTGCCAATGTGGTTGAACATTTCGGCAGTGGGGTGTCTGACTGGTCGGATTTTGTGAGCAAGTTCCACGATAATAACGGTTATTGGTATCACGGTTCGCAGATATGACGATGCTTGAAGCGAGGGGCACATTCCACCGCAAGGTGGGTCTACAGCCAGTCTACGACCAAAAACGCACAGAAATCGTAACGATCCGTGAGTGTGCAGTGCGGCAAACGTACGTTTTTTCAAGGCCGTACGGTGGCCGCAAAAGAAGTTTGGCGTCCCAAACTTCTTCTACGACCACCCTGCGTCATGGCCTAACCGTACGGAGGCAGTGCGGAGACCTTGCGCGAAACGCAGATGATTTAACCGCACGTTGTCGGCACAGACACAGTACTGGGGCCGTGCGTTCCCTGTACCATGAACGTGCGGATCCCGTACTTTTGTAATCACACGGTGCGTAGAGCGTAAGTTGTACGCGAGTACATAGCACGTTCTATGCAAGTTGATCTCACGGCCAACTCAATAAAAACCACTCCCTGTCCCGACGCATTCCTAACGCACGGGACCCGTGCGTATGTGCCCACAACTGTACTTTTGTCAGTGCATGCGGAAAACGCCGTAGACGCCGCAGACCTCAACACGCCTTGCGGCGATCATCGCAGCAAGGTGGAATGTGCCCCTCGCTTAAAACTATGCGCTCCATCCGGAAATTCTGAGTCCATCGCATATCGTAAGTGATAGATCTACCACAGTTGACTAATGCACATATGTTAGAACACGACCGCGTAACTATCAGTCTACGGAGGGGTTGAGGAAGTAGTGCAGGCGTTAACGAATCTGTCTTTTATAACAACTGCATTTTAGATCTCTAATGCATTGTGATATATTGAAGCCGGCCTTACCAGGCTTCTTGTTCTTAAGAAGACGGATCAGCACAATCAGAGTGGAGAAGCAGGACTAGTGCCTGCGGAACTAAAATGTCAACGTCACTAAGCCACATGCGGTGAAACTGTCCTTGTTCAAGATACGAGTAGTATACTTTCCCCCCAATGCTGTGGGGGTAAAAGTGATGGGAACTCCGCTACAAAGGACTCACGCGCACATCCACGTGGCAGAGATATAGCCTCCTGCAGAGACCGGTGATGATGACTAATTAATACCTTCTCTGACATAATGAGCTTCCGTTTCACATTGATACTAATTAGTTGTATTGTCTAGCTTATTTTCTTTTAACAAGTGAGCTTGTGCGTGATATAAAGAGCTTTACAAAGTGAAAGATGGTTTATAGTGGCTCACGTGATCCAAAAAATACTGATTCAAAAACATACGGCTCACTGTGTGATACATATTAATCTCATCTAAAATCAAACAAATGATAAACATACTAAGCTCATTACGCAGCAAGAACTTGCTGAGTTTTCTCAATATAAATAAGGCGCATACATTTTGCTAGTAGCGATATTTGCCAATTGCAAGTTCTCCACATATTGTTAGAAGCGGGTACAGCTTACACCTGATTGACGCAAGCGTGTTTTCTTCTATTTCACTTAACCTAATTAAGAAGCTTGTTCCGAAGCTTGTTACAAAACAACTTGGTTATAATTGAGCTAATACCGTGGTTGTGTTCTCCGCTAATACTATTTATTCCATCAGTGTTCTTCGCTAATATTATTTATTCCGTCATTAAAAGTGCTCAATTTGTATAGTGTGGGTGAGGAAATTTGTTGATTTATATTCACTGTTAGTGCTTTCAGAATATGGATTTAGATAGGCCAACCATCATGGTTTCCTGTACAACATTCGTCTTCAATTCGCCATTTAAGGGACGGTGCAATATTTACCAGGAAGGGGGACCGGTGCATTTGGTAGGGGGACAGGTACTTTTTCAAGGTGCAAAGTAAGGGGGACCGGATGATTTTTTACTCTCGTTGGGCATGGGACATGTACTTTTTTTCAGCTACTGAAATCCCACCTCGACATGAGCGAATCAGTACAAATTAATCACCCGAATATTCATGGGAGGGGACGCGCACTTTTTTTATGAATAGAGATCATGGGACATCAGTTTTTTTTCATCACATCAGCAGGGGACAAGACCTTTTTTCAGACAAGTTTTTCGATATGCACCGGTCCCCCCGCCTGTTAAATATTGCACCGTCCCTAAGAGGGGGTTTATAGCCTTGATGAAAATCCATTCACCAATATTTTTTTCCTGATTCACCAGTCACCAATACATTTCATCGTCTTCCACCAATAATCATGAATTGTAAATGAATAGGTTCCATCACATTTCACACACTTAAATACAGGCAGTGCACAATTTACGTCAACCCTGAAGGGGGGGGGGGGGTCAACAAAGATCAACAAAAGTTGACGAAAGTTGACAGAGGGGTAGTCCCAAAAATTGACAGGAGGTGGGAGGCTGCAATAAGGATATAGTAAAGTTCAATTGATATTTAAGGTTGTAGTATAAAGAATGGAGATAAAATAATTGCGGGAATGTTTGTTCATAAATCACATTATCATATATATTACTATGAAACGGAATTGTATGACATGACCTGACAAAACTGCACAGAGATCCAATTTCAATAAGGCATATCTCAAATATTGGCTAGATTAGATGGTTCACTGCTTAGGGGTTTGGGTGAGCTAGGATGTCAAGAAATTGACATCCCTGCCATAGTTGACAGGGTACTCATGTCAAATTGACACGCGCGGGGGGGGGGGGTCATGAAGTTGAAGAAAGTTGACGGGGAGGGGGTCAGAAAAGGTCAAAATGTGGTTGAAGTCAATTGTGAACGCTCCCTTAGGGCAGATCATGAATCGCAGCCCTTGTAATGAGCAGATCACCAGTCACCAATAATAGGTTCCATCACATTTCACATACTTAAATACAGACAGTCCACAATGCACAGTTAAGATTTAGGGCACATCACTAATCACATTTTTGCTACTTGACCCAATCATTTAATGGTTATGCTCCGTGGCCGAACAAGTTTGCTTACATAGAACCACTATGATGTGTTCTATGCATTCTGAAAGTTCATTCCATTTAAACAGCATATTACAATTTCTGGAGCAATTATATAGAGTGTAGTCACAGGGGGCGGTATATACAATTTAGTAAGACTTGAGATTTGTTGGTTGGGTTTTTAATTCATTCAGAATTGAGATTTGACCTTTCAATTCATTGAGATCAATCCATTTAGATTTGAGAAAAGGCCGTTTCCATTGAGATTTGTAAAATTAATTCATTGAGATCATGGGATCAAGGGGGTATCTACCCCCCACCCCCACTCCCTCCCCCCACAGAAACTACATCTGTGCAGTACACTCTAGATCTACGTTGCACGTAAATGCATGTTTACATTGAAAATAAAAACAACACTATAGGTGATGGTCTCCGTTTTATTTGATAGTGAAAAGTGTTTGGTCACGTATTGGTCACATAATAGTCCCGGGTATGGTTTGGTTCCGGGTTTTAGTAGTTACCCTCTACAGTGCTGCACACAAACACTCGTGTACAATTACGTAGCACTTTGTCTTGTCTGTAAACACGGGCCAGTGCCATGTGTTAAATTGCCACGTAAAACGCTGTCTTTTTGCCAGACAACCTACAAGGCTCTCGACACGCTGCAGTGTCAGTCTGTTTGATCGAGTCTGATCTCTCCCATGTTAAATGTCACGCCTGCCCTTTGAAATCCACGTCACGTCTGGCGAAGATCATTCGATGATGTTACGTCACGTGACTTTGTGTTTTAGTTAACAAGACGGCATGGCATTTCTATTGTTGTAATACATATTAATTATTTAAATGTGGAAAATATGAATATTTTTTTCCTTACACTGGCAACAGAAAAAAGCATCATTCATTGATACTGGATTTTACAGAACAAATATTCTTATGGCTGACCATTACCTTTAACTCAGAATTTGCCTTGATAGACGGTCATATGTCTGTCCTTGTGCAAAGTTAAGCTCTTTAGTCTTGGTTTTAAAAATACAGTTTGAATTACTTTAGAAGATTTAGACTAATTAGAATTGTTAGATTTGTATTCAGTACATTTTGTTGGCATTGTGAGGTCGCTATGACATTAAAAGTAATTGCTGTACTTTCATATTGTGTGTGGTGGTTTATTCGTTCCATTTCAACATACAGTATTAAAACTCTTTCCATGGGGAGGACACCTCATTGTAATGCACATATCTTATAATCCCGTTTTCTATATGATGTTCGAGTGGTTACACCCTATGATTTAGATAAGTGGGAGTGTCCTTCAAATTCAGATAAACTTTTTACGTACACACCAGGTTGCCTATTAAAACATCGCATTCATTGGTGTATCTGTGTGGGCGGGGGGAGGCATTGCGCACGCGCGCGTGTGTGTATATGTTGTGTAACTAATGGCCCTAAATATGATAGGGTCATTGGTGTAAACATAAACAGTTTTATGCAGTTTTACTATATACGTTTCAATATGTTTAACTACAGTTTACAATGCAAGAAAGATATATTAATTTACATTTAAATTTAATATAATCTCAGATGAATGTCTTTTATGTAAGATAATCACTATTTAAAACAATTATCATTCTATACGTCAAGATATTGCAATTGAATTTTCAGAATGAGACAAATCGTTTCACAAGCCTGGTAACTATGTTATTCTCAGAGCGTTTGATCTATTACTCTCCAATCTTATGCTAAATACCTGTCTTTGTTGCTTGTGGGTGCTATGTGAAAAGTCACGTGCTGTAAATTTGCCCCCTTTTTTATCAATACTATGCTATATGTAATTGTTTCTGTAACTGTATGTTGAAGGCAAATATTTTTTAAAGTTGTCATACCAAGCCCCATGGCTCCAAATATTTTGAATTCAAGTTTAAGTAAGATTACTCATCTATTTAAAAAAAAATGAATTAAAACATATGTCAAAATGTCAGATGTCTTAATAGTCAATTAAGTAAAGGACAATATGTATGATAACATTATCTTTATATGTATACAGTTGAAAATTGCCGAACGTCCAATTCTACTCTATACTATTTTGTTGTCTGTGGTGTTTGTTTGCTCTTTCTTGATATTTTTAAAATCATGTTAACCTCTCAAAAGTATTCAAAATAATTGCTTCCTCTACACATCACAGTCATCATGCATTGTCATTCGCTATGCAACCTCTTCTTTAGATGTAGTAACATTGGAAGCATGTGTTGAACTCATGGATTATATAGGACTGAGCCACATTTGTTAATGCTAGGAGTCCACCAGGGCCGCGACCAATGATTCCAGTGTGCGATATGGTAATTTGATCTAACAGCAAGTGTCCTTAAAAAAGAGTGCCTCTAATGACATGCAATGTCTCAAATCTACTACCAACTAGAGCAAGGTGACGGCTAGAGGCACCAAATTATTGATTTGACGTCAAGATGCTAGGAGTCCACTAGTGCCGCGACCAGACTTTATTTGAGCGACATTACGGGAAATGGGTGTTCTCTTTTTTCTTGAGCTCCCCCCCCCCCCTCCACTTCCCTCCAGGTGGTAGAAACATCAGATGTGTGACATAATCGAAGAACGTCTACACAGTATTTCGCGATTTTATTCAAATATTACTTATATGTGCCATAAAACAATGTTTCTTATATATCAGGAATGTAAATCGTAATATTAATTAATGTGTGAAATCTGCTTTGTGTCTTTTTAATGCCACATTTAATTAGAAAATAGTGGAATTGTGATATGAAAAGTTTTAGAGCGTGCGATACAATATTAGACCCACAAAAAAGTGGAATATCCAAAACATGACCGAAACTCCCCTCTCCCCTTAAGTGGAATATTGTTCCACTTTTGCGGATCGTTTCAAAATGTACACCATCCTTTAGGTGTGCGCCAAACGCACCAAATAACACCAAATTTAAGACACTTGGTGGGACACTTGGCGTCGAAATTAGCGCCATAGAAATTTTGACCAGTTTAAAATTCTCTTGTTGCCAAATCCACGTTTGGTGCCACTAGCCGTCACTGTGCGCTATATAGTTGGTCGTAGATTTGAGACATTGCAATATCGCGCACTGGAATCAGTGGCCCCTAGCGGACTCCTAGCATGAGAATTTTAAAAAGTTTAAAATTTTCGTTACGCTAAAAATTCAGCACCAACAACCCACCAAGTGGCACCAAGTGGCACCAAATGGCACAAGGTAGCCGTATATGGTCGTGAGTGTTGCCAACTTGGTGGTAACAGGGTGGAACTTGGAATCTAATGGCTTATCATCCTAGTTTAAACATCAAGTAAATTCAATCATAGTCTGTCAACAACCATGTCAAATAGTATGTTTTCGCACTTTTTGTGTAGCGAACTGATGTCATAAGTTGGATTCCTCTAAAATGGTCCTAAAAGGCCAATAATTGTGTACAACACGTGTTTGTGCATGCCTGCACGACAATAATTTCGTCTGTTGCAGCTGCAAAATAATTGGTCATTGGGGTTTTTATAACCTTGTTAATGTAATACCTGCATTTCACTGCAACTGGTAAGTTCCTACTGACATGTGGCTGTTGGGAGTCAAAGGATTAGCTCCAGGTTAACGGACAAGCAGTGATTGGTCATTAGGACTGTTTACCTCCTAATGTAATACCCGTATTTCATTGCAACTGATCAATTCCTGCAGAGCGCTGCACTCAAAACAAAAGCAGTTCAACATTTTGTTTACTGGCTTATTAGTTGGGAGTAAACCGGTAAACAGGCAAGTAGTGATTAGTCATCAGGTGTGTTAAATTAACTCTCTAATGCAATGCCTGTATTTACCCACAGTGTTAAATATTCTTGTTGCAGTGCCAGTAAAATAGTGGTGATAATGACTTTTAAGTATTTAGTGGATTTTTTGTTGTTGTTAAACTGAGACATTCCCCTCCTGGATAATCGAGTCAATTACATTTCATTTGAAAAAAAAAACATACTTGGGGCCTCTTCTGCTTTGGTGCTTTCCCGTAAAAATAGGTATGAAATGCTGGTACTGTTCACTATTTCTAATGTAACTCGAGGCCCCTGATGCCCCAATTCATTTGAAAATACACAACGTGGGGCCTCTTCTGCTTTGGTGTATTCCCGTAAAGAACTTTGCTTGTAAAAATGCTGGTAAAATCCGGGCCCCCCTAAAATATTTTACGGGATCCCTTGTTATTTGAAGCTTTGGTGCAGTCACTAGTTTTAATGTAATTTGGGGTCCCTGATGCCCCATTTCATTTGAAAAAATAAATGCTTGTCACCTCTTCTGGTTAGGTGCGTATCAAAATGCTAGCAAAATCTGGGGGGACCCCAAAATATTTACTATGGGCACTTTGTTATTAGAGGCTTTTGTGTCAAAAATTCTGCGTGTAAAATATTTGACAAAATCCGGGAATCCACTCTAAGTTGGGAGCCCCAGGCTGCAACCCACCACCCCCGCAACCTTCCCTTTAATTGGTCACTGGGAAAGTACACCAAATACTCAGTTATCTAGAGAAGACAACGTCCCTCACTTTGACCTCTCCCCCACATCCCTCCTTTTCAGTCTTTTTACCACATCTCACTCCCGTGAAATCTCACATTCCTCACAGTCCTCGTTTTCAGCGAGTGCCCCCACATCCCACTTCCTTACCCACCCCATCCCCTACACTGGTACAGTGAGTACGTTAACGCTGCCAGTCCCGAATTACCACCTGTTTCTTACTCTAATGTATTCCCAAGCAACCTGATGTGTCATTTGTACACTAGTGTTCCTAGTAAGCCTCTAAGTATCAATCTAATTAGTCACATGTTTTACCACGTGCCTTCACATCATCACCTTATCAGACCAATTATATTACAAAAATGATCACATTGGAAGGGAAGATACTTGAAGGATTTACCATTCTTCAGAACACCCCCATCACGAGTGTGTCTTAATATAAATGATCATCGTATGCACAACTGATTGAGCAATCTCATGAGGTTAACAGCCTATATCTATCACATGCTATAGCACGTGTGATGTGTGATCACTTATCCCATTGATAAAATGAGCCCAAAGCACCTCTGTGTGTGAGAAGGGGGGGGCATACGAAAGCACTATGTTGAACATAGGCTGAACATAAAAAAAAGGTGGCAAACAATATCTTCATAGATTAACGCATACACACATTGATCAAGACTGCAGGAAGTAACTAAATCAAACGTGCTCAGAGAGCACAGCGTCGCCAGAACAACGTTGACTCGTGGGCAATAAAGATATTTACTTTCACCATATTTAGAAAGCACTTACAATCTAAAAACGCACTAGTACTTAGGCAGCTATGCAACGTTGTGCTCTCTGAGCACTTTCATTTAGTTAGCAAATGGATAAAGTTCAACGTAAGTGATGGTCACCACTCGCATGAATATTGTATCAAATACGGAGGTCATGTTTCAAGCTGTACTGAAACTACAATGTAAAATGCAGACCTTGACCGCAAATGGCCTTCTGGAAAGAGCACTGTAATTGGCAAAGTGCAAAATTGGACACTGATGATTGTCACTAGGTATGTCAGTAGTATATCAAATTTGGAGCTCATGGTTCAAGCTGTATTGAATCTATTGCAGAAA